>JAMRYI010000254.1:0-203780 GCA_029231635.1 Ditylenchus weischeri
AAATATGCCTTGGTCCCCTTGTTGTTTTTTCCTTACCTCTACCTTTACCTCTAAGTATGGTGAGTACAGGTAGAAGTAAGGGTAAAAGGTAAGGGTAAAAGGTAGAGGTAAAGGTAAGGGTAAAAATTATTGTGAGTACGGGTAGAGGTAAGGGTAGAGGTAAGGGTAGAGGTAAGGGTAAAAGGTAAGGGTAAAAAGATGGTGAGTACCGGCCGAGGTTGGAGGGCTCAAAACCGTTTTGCCTTTCTTTTACTAATTTGCTACTGTCATCTACCGGAACTAGAAGATTTTGTGTTCGAGCGACCCACTGCTCCAGAGTTCAACGAGCGACCCAGTGCTCAAGTTCACTAAGCAACCCAATGCTTACATTCGGAAAAGCGACCCACAGCTTAAATCACAGTTTTTCAGTTTTCAGTTCACACAGCAATTGAGAGAATCCAATTAGTCAAAGCGACTTGGACTCAATATTCTATGAAATTGACCAAAGACGAACGGCCAGCTGACGATTTGATCATTCAGAAACATGAGAATCTGAAGCATGCAGGAGTTGCAACCACTCTCTGCAAACTAAGAGAGCACTTTTGGATCCCTCAAGGTAGAATCACGGTCTTGAAGGCTCTCAACCAATGTCTCAGATGCCGTAGACTTAAGGCTAAGCCATATTCCTAAGTTTCCTCATCTACCCACTTCAAGAGTTCAACAACATCAACAACACCTCAAAGACAATGTGGGAGATCTCAGGCATGTGCTACAAGGGTCTAGAAGGGCATGAAAACTGTGAGCACCTTAACACACATTCAATAATGCAGTATATCGCCGTTCCTGTTAAAGATAAGTCCAAGCAAAAGCTGTCTATAAAATCGTGGCAACTCAGAAACTTTAGACAGGTTCCAGTCAGCACGAATGCTAGTATAAAAGATTGTTGTCATTGTAAGTTTGTCATCATTTGTCAATTACCGATCATTTATCATTCACCAATTTGTTTATTATGAGCACTCAAGACTCCTTTGATGTCTTAGAGAAGGCCTGGCAACTTGCTGATGAATACGGTGCTATGCCGGTCCTGAAAGCGAGCTCCAATCCGAAGTATAATCATCTACTGCCCCCTTCTCAGCCTATCACCTCAAACTATTTGCCATCTGCTCAGGCACAGCGACACCCTGTCGACTTTTCTTTTGCTGATCAAGATCGTAAGGAAAACGCTAAGAAGCTAAAATGGCAGCCAGAGTTGACTCTGGAAAACAATTCTAGTCAATATTGGCGGGAGAGAAAAGTCGAACTTCCGGAGATTCATGACCTGAAAGATCATTTTCATCAACTGCTACTGGCTGACCCAGGTAGACTTTTCCTGATGCACTGCAAAGACTGCCAATCAAGGAACTTTAATGAACACCAAATCAAGTTCACCATGCAAGGTAATCGACTTCACACCTACTGCTCACTCTGCGCTCAATGTGCTACCGGTAACATTCTTAGAGCCAATAATATATGTAAATATTTTAATCAATCTTCTAAACATATTAATTCAAATTCTGTATCCAATAATCTTTTATGGAAAGTTCTAAAGCCCTTTTTTGGGATAACTTGTCTCAATTTTTGTAAGCCTTGCCTGAACACCATTGTTTTTGAGCCTAAAGAAAATTTGTTGTATGTTAAATTTTCTTCATGTAATAAATGTACTTTAGGTAATATAGGTGTAGCTAGCATTGCTGGCGATTGCTTTCCCTATCGCAAATAAATTGTATTTTTATATTTTGTGTTTTTAAAATGATTGCTGTAACAGTACATTTTTTGTATATTGTATTTCACAATTGGTATAATAAATGACTTTATTAAAATAAAAAGAAATCGTACAGTTACACACAATTACAAATACACAGCAATTTTAATCACTTAATTGTTTTCGGTTTTAATTGTCTTGGTGTTTTGTGGATGTTCATCAATAGACGTCGAGGTCTTGACTTGTGGTGTTTCTTTAGATTTCCGTTACATATTAGCCTTCTTTTTCCTTAGACGGAAACTTGCTGACATTAAGCTCTCGAGTGGGGGTCCTCAATATTTTGTAGACTCGTCCTCTAGTCTTAACCTTGAAATAGCAATTATGGTCTATTTGAGTAATTATGTCGAATTTGACAAATTTTTTAGAAGTAAAAGCCCCACAGAAAAGAGTGACTTCTTGATCTTGAATAACATAGTCCATATCGAGTCCTTGCAAATTACAATACTGACATTTTGTCTTCTTATCAAATGGAAAAATCGAGGTGTAGTTAGTCGAGGGGAGAAAATTGTAACTCCAGAATCGCCAATGACAAAGTCAACTTCAGGGAGTTTTTTATTTTCCATTTTAACTAAAATGTGAAATAAAATAAAAAGTCGAAGCACTTATATACCTTTTGATCTACAGTATCCTTAATATACCTTATTAAACTACAATAACCTTATATCTCACAAAGCTACCATAACCTCATTTTACATTTTCAAACATAAAGTAGGTTTAATGATCAATAAGAATAGGATACTGTATATTTCACATCCTTTTACATCTTTTTACATCATTACATCTTTCACATCTATTTTACATCTTTTTACATCTCAACATCTTTTTTACATCTTTTTACATCTTTACATCTCTACACCTTTTTTACATCTTCACATCTTTCAAAATTTACATCTTTTTACATCTTTCATAGCAATAATCTATGGTTAATAATTGGCGAGAAAGTTTCAGTTGCCATTCTCGACAATGTTGATATTAGTTGTTCTGTTTTGCTTAATTCTTTTAGTTTGCTAATCTGTTCCCTGATGTATTGTGTGATTGACAGCTTTGAACCTTCTTGAACTCTGGCGCCAACTTTGGTACCACTCTGTACCTGCAACAGATGCCCACCGGCTCCTTCTTTATAAGCTTCGGAACATTAAGCTTTTCCTCATTTTTTACTTTTTTTCTCAATCTATGTCTCTCGCTCAAATTTTTCTCGTGAGACTTAGAACTTTTGCTAAAATTGTACGCACAATCCAGCGTCAAATCAACAGTATCAGGGCCAACTATACTCGCCTAGAAGAGAGAGTTGGAAATAACTTTGATTACCTGTCCACAGATATTGAAGAGCTGACCGAGGTCGCTCATTCATCCTACTGCGACTTGAGAGGCTCCCTATCTGATTTCAGAGCTCATCTAGAATCATTATCTAGAGAAGTTGCTGTATTAAAGGCTTCTAAATAATGGCCGGCCCCCCTTAAAAGCTAAAATTCACCATTGATAATATTCTCTATGGTGCAGGCCCCCAGTCTCCTGTCAAAGTACTTGGCGTGAAGAAAGTATTGAGCAAAAAATTCCGTATTGCTAGATACTGTTCCACCTACACTGTGGAAAATCTTCAAACCCTTGAAAACCCCCAATCTTTATTGCCCTCTATATTCCAGCTGTGTATTGATGCAGCCCTTAATAATGCCCACAACAACTCCCAAACCCCCAATTCTCTAGGAGTTCTAATAAAATCTCCTCTACTCCGTAACGACATCCAAATCCCTATCACCAAGCTGAGACCTGATCTTGTTAGTCTCCTAGTTCATCAATTTGAGCTAGTCGAGAGCAGCCCTTCCATCGATAGAGAAAGCAGTTCAGCGCTAGGCCCCAATGGTCCATGGAGAGATATGTTAGGGTCTTCTCTCTACGGTGAGCCTTTCACCGTGGAGGTCACCACCGTCAGCTCTCGGGACAAGGAGAGAAATCTTCACGGAGCTGCCCCAATCTGCCCAATGCCTGCCAATATTGACCCCAACTCCCTTATTCCCATCAATTCTGGAGATAACTACTGCTTATTCTACTCTCTAGTTCTAACTAAGGCTAGATGTGAGCTAAAAGACTACCAATTCTGCAGGCTCAAGAAGAATGGCGTGAGGCTGAGGCAGTTGGTCCTGGATCTTATGGACAAGATCAATGCTCCTCTGGACTTAGACACCTATGGAGCTGCCTTGTACGTTGGCAAAGTACAAGAGTATTGGAACTCCATTGATCCAGGAAAGTATAAAATTACAAAAAAATTACCTAAACCTAAACATAAACATGAAAAACATTAATTTACAAACATAAACATTAATTTACCATTAATTTATTTTCATTTATTTTCATTTATTTTCATTTATTTTCATTTTATTTTCATTAATTTATTTTCATTAATTTATTTTTTTAATTTTTAATTTAATTTTATAAACATTAATTTACCTAAACATAAAAATTAAAAATGTTTCTGGGATGAGACTTTGTGATCACACGAATTGAAATTGCATGAATGGCCAATAACCCTGATAAACTTCTTGTCTTTGTGCAAAAGTTAAGCGGCCATGACCGTACAAGACACTGAAATAAGGTAGGACCATCAGTACTTTTCTTTATTGAATTTTTTTATACGGTTTAATTTATTGTGTGTGGGGTAGGGCATTTTTATGCTCCTTCAAATCGTTTGATCAAACAGGTTGAACAACCCATTCAAACAGTTTTATTCAAACGGTGAAGCGAAGTATAAAATGAGCCATTGAAACTAGTCAGAAAGCAAACTTCTGGAAGTATTTGCGCCTTTGCGAACGGGCATGCCCTTTTAAACAGTACTTTTGCACATCAGGAATGTATCAAGTAAATCGGAAGAGATCTGTTTTGATACTTGGCCTAATCTTATATAGTATTTGGCATGTGTGGGTGGGTGGGTAACGCTTTTTTACTTCTAAGGCCAGAACGGGTCGTAGATAGCGAAATCACTTTTGTCGCTAATACTATCGTGTTCCCCAGAATGTCAGCTTTCGTTTTAAAAAAAGAACAGGCGAAAAAAATGAGTTCTAATAGGGGATATACCTATTTTTATAAATGAAGTCATAGCCCCTCATTGAAATTTCGAAATGCAGGGTGTTTCAAGAAATTCGCACACTTAATTTAGTTTGACGCGAATTATTCTGCAGATCCTCTCAGTTTTGATGACAATTTTTTGGTATATAATGTGAAAAACACGATTTTCGCTTGGTCCCCCCTGTTGTTTTGGCCTTACCCATCCAAAGGCCACCTACAGACCAGGAGCCAAACAACAGGGGGGACCAAAAATCGTGGTTTTGACCTTATATACCAAAAAAATTGTCATCAAAAACTGAGACGATCTGCGTTTACAGAATTTCCAATTCGCATCAGAACAAAAAATTATGGCAGTTTAAAAGTGTGCGAATTTCTTGAAACACCCTGTACTATAGAGGCGCCGATAGGCGCCTGTGGTTCCTTGTATCTCAATATTTGGGCTAGGTGATATTTTGCAAAAAAGACATTTGTCAAATGCGAAACTTGACAAAAACGACATTTTGCAAAACGACATTTCACAAATAGACACCTGACAATAAAAGCAACAAGGGAGCCAAAGCATATGTTTTTGGAATTTACCATTATCGAGGCATTATCGATAAAAATGCGGGAAAAAAGAAAACAACAATCGTCAAAAATCCCACGCAACATGCACCCTCCCTTTAAACGAAAGCTAAGATCTGGGAAAATCTAATAAGCCGCAGTTTACCAAAAAGTAGTAACAATTTTTGGATAAAAACGAATTCAAACTTACTTTCGATTTACTTTCGGCGTAGTCCTGGTGCATATTATTCGTTGGTAACTGGAGGATAGTTGACTTCATTTAGCAATCTGAAAATTTTAGCCGTTTAAATTCGCGCACTTTTCAGCAACTTATAAAATAGTGTAAAATTTCCTTTTGAAGAAAGATTTACCGTGGCATTGAATTGGTCTTGGACAAACTGTAACTAAGTTGGTGGGCAGTTGTTTGGGCAATTAGTTTAAAAGGGCAATCACTAAAAAATGTTTTAAATGGTTTGGCTCATCGTCTTTTTGGCCAAAATACAAAACCAAAAAGTAGTAAAAATTTTTACTGTTTGACCAATCTTATGTGAAGCTTTTTTCTACCTTTTTTAACCTGGATTTACTTTTACATTTTTTAGATAAAGCTTATACTAGACGACACAAAAATCCCCACTTATGGTTTACAGTTGGTAGTTCTAATCCCTTTGGTGCTTCTTGCTTTTTTCCTATTTTGCTTGAGTTTTGGTATCAAAATGATTATCGGGTTCTTACTTTTTTTGGCCATAGATTTCTTCTTTTTGACCATAGATTTTATTTCGACGTGGAGATTGCTTTTTTGGTCACAAAGTTATCGTTTTTGGACAAGAATATTGACTTTATTATTGTTCAGACGAGAAATGCCACGAAAGTCAGCAAATTTGGTCTTTTATTTTTAATATTGATAACCGGTCTGGTCAATCCGTCCACAAATTGCTTCGGTGATGTGAAAATTATATTGTGTTTTTCAGTTCCGAAACTTCTCTAAAGCTTTCAATCGTCTGTTCTCTCGGTAAAATGGGTCGTCCTGTTACCAAGAAACCTTCTCCCGTTGATGCTGGTGATGCTGTTGCTACAAGGACTGTGACTAAGGCTCCTGCTGTAAAAATTGCTCCTAAGAAGGTTTGGTCACTTCCATTTATTGTCGCTAACTTGAGGCTTTTGCTTTATAGTCTGGTTCGAAGCGTCACCGAAGTGCCTACAATATCTTCGTCGCCGAGGTGTCACCCGCTATTGCTTCTACTCTCAGAGAGGAAGGCAAGAAGGACAAGATGATGACTGTCGTGGCTCAACAGTGGAAGGCTCTCGAAGACAAAAGCAAGTACCACAAGATGGCTAACGAGGAGAAGAAGCAGTCCGAGTCTCGCTAAATCTGCAGTGTATATTTTCATCTGATTGTTTCTCATAGCTCAAATATTGTGTTACCTTTGACAATTCTATCATCCTTTCTTTGAATAAAATACTCCCGCTTCATCTAGGGATTCCTCCTGGTTACTTCATTTTTTGCTTCGGTTTTTCTATGTGCATTTGGCTTGTGTGATCGAGTAAATTGTATTGTAATATTTAATATCATGTACCATCCGTGAACAGCCTTTTTAAATTCTAGGGGTGTGCGACTCATGCTATTCAACCCTAAATTGTGTAGTGAGAATGGTTTGTAAGACCAAAATGTTGATTTCACTAGCCGTAATCCAAATACCCTCGGTACTGAACCCTAAACTTTGGGGAATTATTTGAAAACAAATAGTTCTATCGGCTAAATTTTCCTTTACACCCCCACTGTTTCTCACCCCCACTCAAGTTTCCTTTACACCCCCCTCCCACTCAGATTTCCTTTACTTTTATTAATTTAGGCGATCAATCATTAACTGCTCCTAAAGGAAAACTGCTCCTATTCGGCTAAATTTTCCTTTACACTCTTTCCTTACCACTTTTTTACTTCACTCAAGTTTTACACCTTTTCTTTCACTGTTTCCTTTGACCCCACCATGTTTCCTTTACACCCTTCAAGTTTCCTTTACACTGTCATAGCTTCTTAATAAAGATAGCGTCCATCGATCAGAAACTGTACGCCCATTACTTCGTAATGCCATGCTGCTGTTAAAAAATATAAAATAAGTATTTAACCAAGCAGTTGCGCATAAAAGAAGCTATGACAGTGTAAAGGAAACTTGAGTGGGGGTAAAGGAAACTTGAGTGGGGGTGTAAGGAAACTTGAGTGGGGTGTAAAGGAAACTTGAGTGGGGTGTAAGGAAACTTGAGTGTAAAGGAAACTTGAGTGGGGTGTAAAGGAAACTTGAGTGGGGTGTAAAGGAAACTTGAGTGGGGGTGTAAGGAAACTTGAGTGGGGGTGTAAAGGAAACTTGAGTGGGGGTGTAAAGGAAACTTGAGTGGGGGTGTAAAGGAAACTTGAGTGGGGGGTGTAAGGGAAACTTGAGTGGGGGGTGTAAAGGAAACTTGAGTGGGGGGTGTAAAGGAAAACTGCTCCGTTCTATCTTGCCTAAAACGATGCCCTGAGTAACATTAAGAGTGGGGTTTCTGTCGCCAAAATTCAGGTTGTTGAAGGGGGAATTTACCGCAGGGGAATCCACAGCCGCCCGAAAAAATCTAAGCAAACCAAGCTTTGAAAGATCTGTAGCAAAATACCAAGAACCATGAGAAATCTCTGCGCAAATACGTACTCTGGCCAAATTTTCTTTGACCAAAATGTCTAAAAAGACGATGTACCAAACCATTTAAAACCATTTTTAGTGATTGCCCTTTTAGACTAATTGCCCAAACTCTTAATCCCCCATTTGTCTTTTTTTCCCTTATTAGCGATTGTCGCAATCTCTAATTTCCTTTTTATAGGCAAGCGGGTTTAAACCATTCTACCCTTGCGTGTGCACCAGCGTCGTCGTCATCGCTGTAACAACCTCTTGCTTCCACACTATAGCAGTCAGTGCACGCAAAACAAAGATAGTGAAGGGCTGAAAATGCGAGTCAGGAAAGGAGACATTGAAGTTGAGGACGACGAAACGGTTGGTTTCTGATTTCTCAAAATAGTTGTAAATACAAATAATTTCAAAAATGATTTTTTTGTTTCTAGTGGTGTAATTGAACGTTCCGGTCTAAATGATTTTTCCAAACCAACTGTTTTGAGCTATGGCTCTTGCCTCGCTATAAAATCGTTTGAGTATAAATATTCCAGCATTCTTTTGCCTAGTTTATGCCTCGTCTTGCCTACAACTTGTAACAAGCAATATAAATGTCTTAAAAGTTTTCGAGAATCTCTGCAACCTGGAAAAACCATGAATTATAATTGCTTAATGATTTATAAGATGAATTTTGTAGACCAACGATACTCAATTTATTTTAAATTTGCATGAAATATTGATTATTCATTTAGTTATATCCATTTAAACCACCCAATTTATCGGTGGTAAGCCAAAATCCTTTTTTGGGGATCTTGACCGCGGCGAAAATCACTGCATTTTTAATAAAACTCGGGTGAAATGACCGAATTTCGTTAAAAAGCAGGGATTTTCGCCACGCTCAAAATCTCAAAAAGAGAATTTGACCTACCACCGATTTATCATTATCGCATTCAAAAGCTATTTTTATTGAATGACATAACACTTGAACAAACAACAAATTTCAATCTTCCATTCTAAAATTGTTAGCAATCTCTTTTAAGAAATATTCTGTGCTTCGTCTCTCGTAGTCCTCCAGGATATATTGAGAATGTGACGGTCGGCTTCCACGTATTTCGTTCGCTTTCCTTTCGGGCGTTTCCCCGCTTGCCATTGGATATACTTCTTATCACGACCTTGCTGCACCACTCGAAGAGCATTGATGAATTTCCACAACCCCGTATGGCAGACGTGCAACTCTACCTGAAGTCTGTGATTGGCTGCTTCAGCGAAATTGTTCGTGCGATGACTTTCATTGAGATCATAGACGTACCAAAGCGAGTGCAAAGCGTGGCGCAATGAATACTCCCCTCCTCGATACAGACCCTGAGCCAGTAATGAAATTGAAGAGAAAAACAATTACCAATGTAATTTTTTGCATCCACACCAAAATCGGCTTAAGCTCAATCGGCAGCAAATCCCACAACTCCTCAAACACTGGCATAACGTCATCAGGTGGGAAGAAAGCCATGACAGTTATGATTCCTGAAAGTCAATATACTAACATACCAATCGTTTGCGTAGATTCTTCTTGAGATTTTGCACCAGGTGGAAAAGACAGTTCAGTTCAGAGTCTGGGAAGCATATTTCGATCGCATTGATCACTGCCATTTTGTAGCCGGCTTTTTCGACACTTTGATTTCACTGCGATATTCAGCTTGTGAGCGACACAGTCGGCGTGATCAAAACTCTCTTAACGTAAATAACCATAATTCCATATACAGATGAGAAAAGTGGAAAAAGCACATTTTTCATATTTGCCGCACCATAACGAAGAAACACATGGCACCGTTTTTTTTGTGTGTTCCATTCGCCGAGAATAGTTCGAATCGCATTATTGATACTGTCGCCAGAATGACTCCCTAGCAGCTCCCGTATTCGTAGCATGAACTTGACCCACTTCTATTCCTGATCCACTCCATGGGCTGTAAGGCTGAAACACTCTTGCAAAGAACGATATGTGTAAAGAAATAAAAGTAGTTACCTGATAAGTAGTTACCTGTAGGGTTACCTGATAAAGGTACTAAGTAGTTACCTTATAAAAAGAGTATAGCGGGCGGGATAAAAGACTATCCCGCCTGCGAGGATCAGATATCGTTGGTAAACACTCATACTTGTCCAGCTTTGACTTGATCACATTGACAACTGCTTAGTAGGCACGAGAAAGGGCGATTCTGGAGCAGTGGTGAAGCCCTTAAGCTTCTTAGCAAAATCGGTACTGCTGAACAGAGCGACAAATGACCGGCTCTCAATAGAGTTGAACGATACGCAATTTTCCGCCACATAGTCTATGACCTTCTTGTCGAGGGAGTTAAGACCTCCTAAATGGGAGATCAATAAATTTATTTTAACAAAAGTACACAAAAAGACAAAGCAAATGGACGCAATATGAAACTATCCATAGCTACGGCTTCTCCCGATCTGTTCTCTAGGTTGTCGAACTTTTCCTTATAGTCATTGTGTTGCTTGAGATGCGGATGAGACCTGTGACACTGGCATATTTCATCTTGAATTCTGACTTGTTTGATTCGGCATCTCGACAAACTTGGCAGATCGCTGCTTCCGAGTCATTCTTCTTTTCGAACAGATCAATCTTCCAGATGTGATGGCCCATGATTGCCTAAAGTAAATCCTTCGTTAATTGAACACATTAGGCAATAATTGTTTTGTCTGGAGCTTTATTTACTAATAGTGATCGATTACTTTTCACTTTTCTTAATTTGTTGTATGACATTTATTGGCTGGCGATCACCGCGCGATTTACTTCCTCGGATATAATCCCTATCCATCTTTTTATGTGCTTTTCTCCTTTTTTCTCAAACACAATGTCTGCCTCTCACCAGATAGCAATCAATTGAGGGTTTGATTGACAAGGTTACTTACTTTTTTTTATCAACCTGGTAATTGCAATGAGTTAGATAATTTGCATATTTTACCAGCATTTGGTTGGAAACTTCTGTGTATCGATCAATCAATAATCCATTGTGCGTAGTTAATATAATGCACAGATAGTCTCTTTTTCGTTTTTATTGACTTTATTCATTTCTTTGTTGTTTCTGCTATTTAAAAAATAACACATATGACAAACATGTGTTACTCCATAGTATTTTTTTAAATTTTTTAAATTATAAGTTTATTAAAAATATTCGGCGCTACCGGAGTATACCCCCAAATGAAATTTTTTTTGAACTTTTTCAAAACACCATTTTAACCATTTTTAAGCATTTTCTACACGCTGAACACGATAAAAGGTGTTTTCACCTACTTTTTCTATAAAAGTCGATTTTTAAAATCTTGAATTTTGGTATTTTTAGTTGATTTCTGTTTATTATAACTTAGTAAATCAGATGTTGAAGGTACCTTAGCCCCAAAAAGATGGAATTTGAACATAGTTTTGTTAACTGGGGCCTACCGCACAAAGAAACTCTGGTATGCATACATTTTTTATGCATCCAGAGTCACTTTCGAGTGATTTGCGTCTAAGGTATGTGGATGTGCGCATCTCAACCCCAACTGCGCCCCGATTGGTCGGTTAGAGATGCGCGCACTCACTTACCTTAGACATAATTCCGAGCAAGACTCTTGATCAAAAATGCATTTACAGGCTCTTTTTGCCCAGCTCCAGTGACCAAAACATGGTAAAACAACCAAATGGTCGAAATTTCAAAATGCCCAAAACTCAATTTTTTATTGCCCAGAACACAAAAATAATGTCTTTTTTGAACTTCTGAGGTGATTTTAGGTTGATATAGAGTGTTTGGAAACACTTTAAAAAAAATTTCATTTGGGGGTATACTCCGTAGGGTCAAATATTCTATTAGGATCTATTAGGTCCTATCTATTAGGCCCTTCTATCTATTAGGTTGTGTCAAAAATAATCGCAATTTCAACTTGGTACCCGCTGTTCTGTTTTCGTTTACCTATTAATGAGTTAACCGATCACAAAGTGCGCTTGGATAAATGAGACTCACTTTTCCAATCTTAATACTAAAACTACGGCATGGTTTTTTACAGCATAGCAAACTTTGTGTTTTTTTCTCCAAAAACTGCATTACAGTCACCGCTTTTGATATTTATCTCGATATATCAATTTTTCGTGCTCTTTCTGTCGGGTTTCTGAAGGGGCATGCATAGACTTGTTCTTTAGGTGCACACAGCTGAATCATTTATGGGACCATTATTTTTTACTTTCAAGGCCACGTTGACCGCAGGCGGACCCAGCGAAATTCAACTTTTAAGTGCCATTTCGGCTAAACTCCCTTATTCGGTTCCCTCGCAAAACACCCCAAAAATGTTTTGGGAGGACTCTGAATAAAGGAGTCCGGCCGTAATTTTTTTGAGTTTTGCTTAGCCCGACTATGGTTTAAAAAAGACAAAAAAATATTTTTATGTGTAGGGTGTCCCAAAAAATTTGGGGGATTTGAAATGTCCATAACTTTTTTAAAAGCAAATTTTGAGATTCTATTTTTTCATTCGCTTTTTCTTGCCGACAATCTTTGTTTTCTGTAAAAAAAAGTTTTTCAGAAACTGTAACTTTTTGCTTTGGTCCTCCCTATTGTCATTATTACGGTTCAACTTAACCCAAAGAATGACAACAGGGGCGAACAATGCATAAAATTAAAATTTTTTTAAAAAAAAAATTATGCGAAAAACAAATAATGTCGGCGAGAAAAAGAGAACATAAAAAACTGAATCTCGATATTCGTTTTTAGAAAAAGTTATGGCTATTTTAAATTCCCCTAATTTCTTGGGACACTCTGTACTACGTTTCAAAAAATTAAAAGGGCGAATAGGAACGCTTGTGGAAGGACCAAATTCTTTTGTGTAATTTTAAAAATTCTATAAAATTTTCCAACATTTTCCAATTCAAATTGAAAAGGACAAAATTGGAATTCAAACTAAGGCCAAATTGCTTACACTAATTTTCACAAAATTCTGTTTAATAACACTTTATTGCGTTTTTATGCTTCCAATAAATTTTTTTGTCGAACAAGGTCGGAGGTACATGAAGCCGTGCAGTTTTCTGTTGTATAATGGTATGGGCGATAGAACGAGCGCACGAGTAACAGAAAAACTTTATAACAGATAACACGAGACAACAATACACGATACTTGGCTCTATAAGTGTTGGCGGTGCCCCCGAACAAAATATGCCTTGGTCCTCCCTGTTGATTTTTGCAGAAAATTTAATTTTTGCCTTGGTACCCCAAGCTGATTTTTTCAAAAAATATTTTCTTCTCAAATGTCTTAAATATCATTTTAATTTACTTTTTGTGTTCCAAATTAACGCTTACGTTATGAAGCACACATATCACCACAACATTTTCTAGAAAAAACACCATTTACAAAAACAATTCGGGCATAACCGAATTCTGCAGCAAATTCACGTTTATCCTCTTTTCTAGTAAATTTTTGCAACTTTTTTAAAAAGTAATAATACCATGAGGTAGCCGTGTGATTCTAGTTTCTAACGAGGTATCACTTATTGCACCATCCCTGAAAAAAAGAACAAAAGAGTAAAAGTATGAAGCAAATAAAAAAATAATAATTTGGTTCATACTTTCCTTTTTGTTCTACTTTTTTCCCACATGGTGCAATAAGTGATACCTTGTTAGAAACTAGAATCACAGGGCTACCTGATAGTATTATAACATTGATAAGAAGAGTAGAAAATTCAAGAAAAAAAAGGTAAAACAAAAATTTACTGCAAAATTACGAGAAGCCACGAGATTTTGCTGCGAACTTCCGCTATGCCCAAACAATTCACAAGCTTAAGTTATGTTGTCAAGTGAGTTTTTGTAAAATTGTGTCTTTACAAGAGAATTTCATGATTCTAGGTCTTTCTTGAGTAAATTGACCACGACCCACTAGACATTTTTTGTTTGAAATGGGGCTTGGCCCAACTATCGGTTGCTAAGTAGCTTTGGCTAAACTTTAGCTGACCCCTTCTTTTCTTTTTTCTGGCCATTTGGTCATCTATATACGTATTTTGGAGAGCACTTAAATCTCCTGCCCTGCACACTTAGTAGCCCGTTGCAAAATTTGCTTTAGTATTTTTTACGAAATAAATCTATTTATACCACCATTTTGCATTTAACCCACCTTAATCCATATCAAATACTTTTTTGAAGCTATTTATTTTACTAATTTTGTCAGACAGAAACACGGGAGAGAAAATTTGTTCCAACCCCTTAATTCTCTTGCAGCATTGCGGCCTTTTAGCAAACATTCAAAATTAAGCTGTTTTGCTACAGTCACAGGGAAAAAGGCTTTTCTTTTTTGTAGTCTTCTTTTCTGGAAAGAATATTTTCTCTAAATTTACTAATAAAATTTGGTACTTGTGCTGTTTAAGGCCCCCCCCTTATCTTTTTGGATTTGGTTGTATTTTTTTGTTTCATTTTTTTCTTCAGCAATTTTTTTTCTCATTGACTTTTTTGATTTTCAGGATCCAAAAATTTGATCCAAAAAAATAAGGGGACCTTAAACAGCACAAGTACCTAAAATTTAACTTTTAACTTTGTTAAAAGTTATTTTTTTACAGACTGCTTCAAAAAAACGGCACTTCTAACACCAGACGCGCAATACCGTAAATGTTATAATAAATCCCTCCCTTCCTAACGTCTCTAGAGAACGAATAAAAAAAGAGCCGATTTTCCCCAAAATCGGATCAACACGAAAAAATGGCTATTTTAGTCGGCGTCTTATAGCTCCAAGGGTTCAAAAATAAAGCCTCCCTCTGTAATAGAGCCCAGGGAATAAAAAAATAGAGACGCCAGGGCTCTATTAGAACATCTCTATATAGTATTAGGCATGTCTCTGTGACGCTCCATTTTGTCACTTTTGTTCGTAACGCGATTTATCATACTTTTTGTGGACACAATGTGGAGATTTTGGTGTCATTCGATAGCCCTTTAACTGGGGAAGATCAGATACGTGTTGGTTTTTTCACATCGCCTTATTGGACAAAAAAATTGGGCTTAAAAGTCGGATAAGTTTATTTTTAGGATTTACATTCAGTTTTTGTTCGGAACTTTTGTTCGTAACGTTTTTAAATTGGCGCCAATTTTTAATTTGGCGCCAAATAACTGGGCGCCGATATTGAAAATTTATAGCTTAAAAACAAATGGCGCCTAAGGCGCCAGTCCAAACTAGTTTACGGTATTTGGTTATCTAAAAATTTTGACCCGTGATTGGAAAGCCTAAGCAATCTAAGGTTATGGTACATATCCGTGTCAGATAGTGTTATTGAAAACTTTTTGATCGTGCGCTTGGTGTAAAGCAAAAAAATACTTTGTGGTAGTCAATAACGTCTGACCGCTCAATTGTGACCCGTATACTGGTTTTTTGAGTAATTATAACATGTCATGAGTGGCTTTCCATGAAACCACCTCAACTACAAAGACACATAAGCTTCGCTTTGATAAAATTCTGTTTATTTGAGACACCTTGTATAACTGCTTTTTTGCAGGCTCCAATGCTGGCAAATCACGACCGACTGTCCAGCAAAGTGCACAGCTCTGAAGCCATTGAGATGACCGATACGAGAAGTAGGAAACATACTTTTTGAATAACTTTTAACAAGAAAACACTTTTTATTTTAAAAACTTTGTCAACTTTGATAAAATGTATGGTCGAATCAACTATATTCTTCAATTTTGGGCAGCAATTTTCAAATTTTGGGTATTACTTTATTCTAAACCAAAATATTTCTTTCTCGTACCAAAAATTTTTTTTTGATCTTTTTTCTTTGATTTTAACGTAACCTTTTTTAATTTTATAATAATCAGTTTTTTAAAGGGGGTAAGACTTAAGGGGGGGGGGCGCAGGGAGGCGGAGAAATTTGACACAAAATGCCCAACTTCGCGAGTCTCTAAAATTTTTATTTTTTTACTTTCTTAAATATTCCTTTTTACAAACTTGCTCTATGCAAATGTTCCCCGCGGTTAAGAATTGTTTCAGAACTTTATGAAAAAAAATTTTTGAAAATTTTCCGCACCATGATACCGGAAGAAGCGAGCTTCATCCTCGAAGCTCGCTTCTTCTTCATCATCGTCGAATAGCGTAAGGCAGGCGAGGCGTTCTTCTACTTCGTCCTCCAGTTGCCTCAGTGCATCGTCAGCATTAGGCAGTCCAGGCCCATAGAGGCGTTTCTTTTCCATTGCATCGTTCACAAGCTTCGAGGATGAAGCCATGGAAGAATAGAGTTGTTGTTATATTATTGGTGTTTCATTTGTTTGGTGTTGTTGCTTATGTCAATACAGTTATGCGTCGGGTTGGTGATTCTAGGTGAAATCTTGATAAAATAGGAAAAACCATGATACCGGTATCATGGTGCGGAAAATTTTCAAAAAATTTTTTTTATAAAGTCCTGAAACAAATCTTAACCGCGGGGAACATTTGCATAGAGCAAGTTTGTAAAAGGGAATATTTAAGAAAGTAAAAAAATAAAAATTTTAGAGACTCGCGAAGTTGGGCATTTTGTGTCAAATTCCCCTAAAGTCTTACCCCCTTTAAATAATTTTTTTTATGTTCAGTCAAGCAATTGGCTCAAGCGAAAGTTAGCGTTCTCTTCTCTATATCGTACCCCTGAGATCGGTCCCTAAGAGGTGCATTGTAAAGGGAGTTGACCGTGTTAGAGAAAATTATTTTGATACTAGTATCAATAAAGAGCCACCCGGTTTAATATGGCTGAAAATTTAAACATTAGCCATGGATTTTTATACTTAGACGGAGAAAAGAGACAGCAAACATCAGGAGTAGAGAACACTCACAACACAGACACCTCCCTATTGAAGTCAATTAGGGCTAGGTTCACCTGCTTGTATCTAGCAATTGGCTGTCTAGTGTTGGTTGTGCTGGCTGTTTTAGTGGTTGTGATCCTGCTTCTGTTGTTTATGCACAACATGGATGCCCGATACACAGACATCATGAACAACACCTCTTTACACACTGAAAACTTTATGGTCAGTCAATTTGTGATGCTTGTGCTAACCTTGTTACTTCTATTTTTTGTTTTGCAGCGACTATATGAAGAGATAGCCCAGTTCAGGACGTCACCACACATGCTTACAAACAACATTATCGACCGACTTACTCCAGAGCAACTGGCACAAGCGAAAGCTGCTGGTATGAGTTTTCGGGTCTGGTTAGTTATACCACCCAGGGTTGCTGCATGGAAAGCTTTCCGGAAAACTTTCGAACAGAAAAGAACGCGGAAAGTTTTCCAAAAAAATGGAAAGAAATAAAAACAGGAGAAGAGAAACTCTCTGTGGGCCGAACCCGTGTTCACTAAGGTTATTTAGACGGTAAGTTACCACGGTAACCTACTACAGCCTGTATAACTTACCAAAAATCTGTAGATAACCGTACAGTTGACTGTACAGTTGACTGTACAGTTGACTGTACAGTTGACTGTACAGTTAACTGTATACTACCACCTGTACAATCCCTTGTTATTTCTGTCCGATTTCTCACCGCCAACCGAAAAGTTTTCCGGAAAACATTCCGGCTAACTTTCCAAATCTTTTCTGTCCGGAAAGAAAAGCAACCCTAATACCACCCAATATTTTTTGACTTAAATTGCATTACACCTTCAAATTACTGAATTTCGCACTAAAACTTTATATTACCATTTTTATTTGAATTTTTCGTGATTTTTTTTAAATTTGTGGATCTTAGCTTTTAAATAAGCTATCAAATCCGCCGAATAATTTGAGAAATGTATTGATTTAATAAATAATGTTAAAAAAGACGTCAATTTCTACACTTTTTAAATTATTCCATGGAGTGTGATAGCTCATTAGAAAGCCAAGGCCCAGGTCTACAGGTCTACTGCAAAAAAATTAAAAAATTATAATAAAATTCAAACAAAAATGGCAGTATAATATTCAAGGTTCAATTCAGTAATTTAAGGGTGAAATTCAAACCTTTGAGGGCGCATTTCGGTTACAGCCTATTGTTTTCAAAATTTTGGTGCTTCTTTGTTTAAATTGTAGCACGTCAAAATTAAAGAAAACGTCAAATTTTAGGCCATCTTATGAATTAGACTGTGTACTAAACCCACTACATCTAAAATTAACCTCTTTATAGAGTAGTTTTTATTTAAACATTCTATATTCAGGCATTCTTCCAATTGATGATCGACCTAAAGTTCCCCAAGGTGTCCAGCCGATACTGCCAGTCACAGATTCCGAACCCACAACTGTGGATTCCAAAAAAGTTTTTGATGAAGAAGAGTTGAAAGAAAATGGCTTCTACCGTCAACATTGGCACGACCCCAGCTGCAATATCCAGTGCACTAAGGCGGAGTTAGTCTTTTAAGCTTCAGGGCACCCACGGTGAAAACATTTAAAAAATTTTTGTGAGCCGAAAGTATACTAATAAGTATTATGACCACATAAGACGTAGCTACGTTTCAGTGCTGCATTCGGAATGTTTACTTGCCCAAAGAAGATGGGGTTTTTTATAGTTAAAAAATTAGGATAGTAAAATGGCTAGCCGAACCAAATTTTAAAGATGTTTCTTAATTTAAAAAATGGACGCTACTGGAATATACCGCCCAATTAACCAGAAAGGGTACCTGGACATCCTTAAAAAGACCAAAAAAGATGGGATTGGAACATATTTTTGTTAGCTGGGGCCTACCGCATAAAGAAACTCTGGTACGCATGCTGTTTTTATGCATCCAGAGTTACTTTCGAGTGATTTGTGTCTGGGTGTGCGCATCTCAACTCCAAGCCACCAAGCCCTCATTAATAAATATAAGCCCCCTTCTGGGGCGCAGAGGGCTTGGTAGATTGGGGTTGAAATTATATTCCAGTAGTGCCAAAAACTGAATACTTTTGCGCATTTTTACGAACAGTCAAATTATTTGTGTAAAATGGTTTCGATTTGAAAAAAACATCCATTTGCTATTTATATTGTGGAATTGCATTAATATCAAAGATTTAGAAAAAAAATTGAGAAAATAGCCGGTTAATTTCACAATCACATTAAAAATAAAATCCTATACGCTTGAAATTTCAACGGTGAAACGGTGCCCTAGACTTAATTTATTGCAAACTTACATTCACTAAGCCAAAAACTTTAGTGTGACTATTCCTCCATTGGTCATTATCAGTTTAGACGGGTTCGCCGCTGAATATTTGGATCGGAAACTAGTAAATAGTTTGGATGCCATGGCAGATTGTGGCTCTAGAGCTGAGGTAAATATTTTGCTAATACGTTTAGAGCCTTTAAAATTTAAATTTAAGAAGACTTTAAAATTTTTTTCAAATAAAGATACGTCTTATTCTCCTTTTGCCTGAAAGCACTGATTACCGTATTTGTTCTAATAGCTCATCCGGGTGAGTTATTTTTCAACCCCTCAAAATCCAAAAAATTTTGATGTCTATTTTGAAATTTTCGGGTGAGATTTTCGAGGAAATTAAGAAAATGCGATAAACAGCGATGTTATAGTTTCATATTAATTAGATAACCTTTCTAAAAATTAGAATTTTTAAAACTAGAAGCCATATGAAGTCGGGAACCCGTTTTTCTGCACCAAATTCCAAGAGTTTTTCGGTTTCCCGCAAAATTTATTTGAATTATTCAGAAGTCACCTACTGCCCATTTTTGACTTCTTTGAAAGGCCGTGGTATTATCAACAATTTTTCGATGCTCACCAAAAAGACCTGAATTTTTTATTTAAAATTTTTTTGAAAAGTGCTAATATTTTGCATGTTATACGGCCACTAACCCGAGTAAATATGTATTTATTTGAAAGCTCGTTGAATTCTGTATCAGATAAGTTTTTTTATCTGCGCAAAATTATTCTCGTATAAGAAGATACAATCGAATAACTTAAACAACGGCAAACTGTCCGCTTTCATAAAATCAACCCGTGATGGTTACATGGCAAGAGCACTTTTTAAGAGAATTTTTTTCTTCTATCTTGCTCAATATGAAATTCTGAACAAACTGCTCGCATTAGTACAAACCGGCTTTTAAGTGTTAAGATGGATCAGCGCATTTTCTCAGAGTTTTGTAAAAAATTCATTCACATCTAATTTTCTATTTCTCACAAAATCGCTTGACTAATTAGCTGTTTTAGTTCATGTTTCCGTCGTACCCTTCCAAAACCTTCCCTAACCATTATTCCATTGCTACAGGGCTATACCCAGAGTCTCATGGGATCGTGGACAACACTATCCTAGACCCTACAATTAGCAACGTGCTGGAAGACATCAAAAGAACCAAATATTCTCAATTTTTCCTGGGTGAACCTATCTGGAGTGCAGCTGTTCGGCAACACAGGAGAATGTAACTAGATTTTTGCAACACATTTTTTTTGAAAGAAAGAAAATTCAGGTACTGTTTGTTTTGGCCAGGTTGCCAGTACAATATTACTGGTTTGTCGGATAAAATGTACTTAAAAACTGAGATTTACCTTCTGCAGGTTTCAACCCAACACTTAGTCTGCCCTACAACAAGTCTTTGGCCTATTCTGGACGGGTTGATATGGTTGGTAACATCTTGTTTTGGAAATGTAACAGTATTTTTCATTTTATTAGATAGTGGACTGGCTACTACTACCTGCTACTGAACGCCCTTCACTTATAATGGCATATTTTGACCAGCCAGACAGTGTCGGGTGAGTTTTATTATAGCTTTCATGTTATAGTCCACTCTCGATATAACACCACTCCCGGCACCGGTCATTGGCGGTGTAATATCGAGAGTATCGCTTTTCCGACAAAAATCAGCCAACTTCAGCGTTACTAAGGAGTTTTATTTAACATTCAGTTACATTACAATTCTTTTTGAACAATCGGGAGAAAAAAATCTGTGCCTTTCTCGTTCTTCTTTCACTCTTTAAAAATGCATTTGAATAATTTTTGGGACATTGGGAGATTTGGAAGAAGAAAACAAATTTTCCAAAAAAATCAGCTTAGGGGACCAAGGCAAAAAAAATTTCAAAAATTTTTAACGAAAATATTTGCCGAAAATGATAAAGAAGTAAAAACGGTAAAAATATTGTTTGAGATTATAAGAAAAAATATTTTTTGAAAAAAGACAGCAGGGTGGACCAAGGAACTTTTTCTGGAGCACCAGCAACATACATAGCCAAAAGAATAGACATTGGGAAAAATTATCGTATTTGGTACCCTCCCGAAATGCCCGGAAACCATGTTATTCGTGCGTTTCAAATGCTGAAACGTACAGGAAACACTTTTTCCAAAAAATTTTTTCGACCATTTTTCACTAAAACCACACGGGTACCCTTATGATACGCCCAATATACACCACATAAAATGAGTTCATCTTCTTCAGATGGCACGTACTCCGAATCACTACGATCGTAAACTATTGCAGCATCCAAAGTGAAGCTGATGACACTTTCTTCTTCACCCTGATCTAGTTGTTCGTCTTCTTCGGCCTGCTTCTGCTATTGTTGGACATGGGTCATACGTAAACCAGATATCCTAAATTTTAGGTATGTTTGGCCGCTTCGCGGCCAAAGACCCAACTTGCTCCTCATTGCAAGGGAAGGGTGTATATACACCTTCATGGACATATGCCCAATGTAAATCAAATAAGGATACAAACATATAAAGACAAGAAAATGACGGAACCAAAAAAGGTAGCGGGCGTATCATAAGGGTACCCGTGTGGTTTTAGTGAAAAATGGTAAAAAAATTCCGAAAAAAAGTGATTTCCGCCACATAAAAACGTTTTTCCTGTAAGTTTCAGCGTTTTAAACGCACGAATAACATGGTTTCCGGCCATTTTGGGAGGGTACCAAACACGATAATTATACCAGACATTGCAACCTGAAAACTAGAAATGAAAGACGAACTTCTTAAGCCGATAACAAAGAAAAATTCAAATTCGACAAACTGAAATTGAAATTTAGGAAAATTTTCAATTTTTATCCGAATATGAAAAATGAAATGAAGTGGTGTCGTATCAAAGGCATTTTTATCCGGCAAAGTGTGGTGTTATATCGAGGGTTTGTTTTGTTGACTTTCTTTGTCGGCCAACCAGATTTTTTTAAACTGGTGTCAAGAGTGCACTGTATAACAACTAGCGCTAGTTATAACAAATTATTTCAGACATTTCCACACAAACGATCATCAAGTTGGTTTTAATTTTGTTTCTGCTGACCCTGAAATTTTTTGTGCCTAGTCTTGGTGTATTTTGCCAATCCTGGTGTTGATAGTTGAAACCTGTATTTTTTATTTAAAAAAATGTTAAAAATCTTTAACAAATTTGCATTTTCAAACAAGGTTTGGTCATCCTGAACCATACTAGTTAATTAAAACAGTTTGATTATAGATTGCACGGGACAAAAATTTTCAAAATAACCAGTTGTTTTTAAATAATAAAGAGCACTCAGTCCTGAACTTGCGATTCCAAAATTGGCAAGAAACATAAACATCCTAAAAATATTAGCCTAGCTTAATAAAGGTTGTTATTCTTTTCGACCCTGAAAATAGCTACTTTTCTGTCGGAAAATGCTTTTGCTTTCGGGGGTTTTCTTATTACTTTTCAATTTTTGTGACCAGCGTGTAGCCCAGGATCTCAGCTTTCTTACAAGCTATCAACTGACTAAATCAAATTTCAAAAAGTTGGAGAGATAGGTTTTTGAATGGACCACGTTTTCAAAAAATTGTTTTGTTGAATGACTTTTTTCTCCAATTTTTTAAAATCTTACTTAGTCAGTTAACGACTTGTAAGAAAGCTGAGATCCTGGGCTACACGTTGGTCAAAAAGTTATAAGAAAACCCCCGAGAATAAAAGCTTTTTTCAAATTTCCGGCAGAAAAAGAGCTATTTTCAATGTCGAAAAGTATTTCAACCCTTAACTAAGCCGAAGCTCCTACTGAGTCCAAGTGTAACCAAAGGATAACGTTTAAATTTGCTGCCGACCATTTCAGTTACAAGGGTGCAACAGGCGCCTATCGGCACCTCCATTCTGTTTTTAAGCCTATTAATAATTGCTAATCAATAAAGAAATACATGAAAACCCACAAAAATCGATGCATAGCTTAAATGCTACATGACCTTAGGCTAACTTTTTAAAATGATGAAATACATAACTAAACATTTTTTGGTAGAGCCAGATTATCAGTCATTTTTTGGTAGAGCCAGATTATCAGTCATTTTTTAAAGGAGGACTGAAAAAATGGGGTTATTTTCAATAAAATCGAGATTTTGTTATGTCTAGTAAATTTTTTTCAATATTTTCTTCAATATTTTTGCTAATCGACAAATTTCTAATTCCACCCGAAGATTTTCACAAAGATCGGCATTATCGGACAAAATTTTTTTTTCATATTTTGCCTTGGTCCCCCTGTGGTTTGAGGCTTTTTCATGTGTCTTAGTCTTAGAAGCCTTCAAATTTGCCAAGTATGAACAATGCTTTTGAGCCGATGGAGATCGACAATTCAGCCGAAACGGTGAGGATGGACAAGTTGATTTTGAATACTGCTTGTCTCCAGGTTTTACTAGGATTGTAACTTTGAGACTTTGAAAAGTCACCATTTTTAGAAAACAACTGGAAGAACTCCTCCAGCGATGTGTGAAATGTGATAACGTCCTAAAAAGATTGGAAAACAGCGACGAGAATCAGGCGAGACGGTGCCCAAGCGAACTCGTCGCTGTTTCCAATCTTTTAGGACGTCTATCACATTTCACAATCGCTGGAGAGTTCTTCCGGTGTTTTCTAAAAATGGCAGATGGCCAGTCTCAAAGGATCAATCTGGAAACGGTAACGCATTCAAATCGCTCACGTCTTCGGCGTTGTCGTCTCATTGTTTCCAACGGAATCTAATTCGGCATGAAAAGAGTCTCAAACCACGAGAGACAAGGCAAAAATATGAAAAATTGGCTCGTAATGCGATCTTCGTGGCTCAGTGGAATTGTCGATTAATATTGAAAGAAAAAATATTGAAAAAAAAAATTTCTACTAGACATAACAAATCTCGATTTTAATTTTTTCGTCCTCCTTTAAATAGAGAATACCTAAATTCTGCCAACGAAATCATGCTCAGCGCACTCAATTTGCTGACAAACTGTTATGTTATGATTCAAGCTCGACTGCAAAATTGTTAATTCCTCTTGAGACAAAAAAAATTTAAATTTACTGTTTTCCGTGCTCCAGATTTTCTGGATCCCAATCCAATTAAAACCGTTATAACTCCGGCTAAATTTTTTTTCATGAGATATTTTTTAACGATAGCCAAGATCCCAGCGCTTCAACGAAACAGAGAGATTTTTTAGACTTTGTTTTAAAGGTCGCCAGAAAAAATCAAATTTATAAAAAAGTAAGCCACCCATACATGCCAAATACTTTATAGGGACGCTGCCAAAATCTTTAATTTTGCTACCAAATCAGATCTGCTGCTGAATATTTGAATTCTGCTGCCAAATCAAATCTGCTGTCGAAAATCTGAAAATTGCTGCCGAATTTTTCAATTTTGCCGCCAAAATTTAAGCGGGATTTTTAATTTTGATAACAGAATTTAAACTTTTCGCAACACATTTCAAATTTTTGGCAGCAAATTTCAAGTTTTTGACAGGAGATTTGATTTGGCAGCGGAAATAAAGATTTTTCAGCATAATTTAAATGTTTGGCAGCATAATTAGATATCACCCGTAACCAACTAGGCGAAATTTTCGCGCAAGTAAATGTTTCGTCTGTTTTAATTAAAATCAGGGTTATAAAAATTTTAACAATTTTCAGTGCCGTATATATGATTTAGGTCAACCTGGAACTTAGCTATATGGACTCTGTGCTCAATTACCTCTACACTTCACTTTACAAAAATGGGTTATTTGACTGTACAAATCTAGTGATTCTCTCTGATCACGGTAAGATATATTTACCGTTTTTCAGACATCTTTTTCTACACAAAAATACATTGCAGGAATGCAATTTCTCAACAAACGTTATTTTGTGAATGAAATGGTGGATACTCGTGGAATGGCTATAACAGCTGGTGTGATGGGTCGCATATATATGGCTAATTCAAGTGGGTGCAGTTTTTTCGTTCTTCGGCCTTTTGGCTGCCTTTTGCCCTGCCTTAAAAAGATACGATTATCTAGTTTTACTGGATTTATTTTTTTCAGCGAATTCTCTGGAATGGCTTGAAGACAACCTGGAATGCAAGGATAAGGAAAACTTTCGAATTTTCGATAGAAAGAAAATGCCCAAGGTTTGTGACAAGTGGCTTTGCAGACCAAAAGCCTATTTTTGCAGAGGTATCATTATGCAAAGACAGAGCGAGTGGGCGATTTGCTGCTGGATGGTCATCTTGGAACAACTTTCTATCCGTAAATTTTTAGCACAATAGACTAATTGCAGTTGTAAGGGAAAAGCTTGTGTATTATCTAGTTCTGTGATAGATGACTACCACGTTACATCAGATCATGGTTATGATTACAGTAAGTTTTAAATAAGGAAATAGAAATTTGTAATTGTTTGTGTGAATTATTTAAGAAAATTAATTTTCTCAGTACAGTCAAACTTCGATTTAACGGCCATCTTGGGACCGACCCTGGGGGCCGTTAAATCAAGGTTTTATTTTAGTCAAACCCAACCAAAAAGTGGGAAGGAGGGGGTAGTTAAGGCGAGCGGGCAGTTCTAGCAGTGGGGATCGGATAGTGTGGCATTAAATTAAGGTTTGACTTATTTCAATTGGAATATTTTTTTTGCGTTTCGTTACACATGTTTAAGCCCGTCCTAACGAACGGTGGTCTAGCCTGCGCGTGCTTCGCCTAACTAAAAAAGTTGAAAAACGTAAATCAAACATTTAAAAAAAATTTTAATTAGGAAGACGCGAATTCAAACAAAATGGCCAAAACCTCCTATGCTGGAGAATAGGCTGTAACTGAAATGTGCCCTCAAAAGTCTGAATTTCACCACCAAATTATTTTTTCACACCAGCAAATTCAAATTCTTTATCAAATTTCTGAATTTCACCAGCAAATTATCGTATACGTCTAGTAACAGCGCAACAGGTATCTTACTTGAGCTCCTTGACTTATAGAAACATAATCCAATGACAAACACTAACAAGGTCGTATAGTAAAAAAATGGATTCTTCGTGAGTAGACAATATACATAATTCAAGTTGACAACCGAGAACCTAAAAAATACAAAAGTGAGCTTCTTCAAATAGCGTCTCGAAGTCATTAAAGATAAATAAAAATTAAGCCAACCAGTGATCACATTATAAGGTTTTTGGACATCTGTGACGTGGATCTCACCAGCTCTTGAAATTTTCTCACTTAAGTTTGGGATATTTTCCTGAAAAACAAGAAAATAAGTTATAGAATGTATATATATCAACTAAAGAGCAAGGTAAAATAGGCAACATAAGAAGCTTCCTAAGTTAACAAAAACTGCCCAAAGCACTAAGTCGGTCCTCTTTTTGCCTATTTGATTCAAGGTTGCATCTAGAAAAAGAAAAACATAACTTCAGAAACAAAAAATTACCAAACGAGTAGTTTGCTGGCGAAAATCAAAAATTTGCTGATGAAAAAAATAATTTGCTGGTGAAAAATAATTTGATGAAAATTTGAATTAATTTTTGAGGACGGAATTCAATTTGAGCCTGGAGAACATAGAATCCAGCATAGTAATACAGTACTCAGTTCATGAGCGTTGTAATTTGTTTTGAACCAAAAAAAACTAAATTTCACAGTCATGCCACACAAACCACCCCAAAAATTTAAATTTTTTTATATGCCTCTTTTTAGTCACTAAGCCAATGCATGCCATATTCTTCGCCAGAGGCCCAAATATAAAACCCAAACTGCGATTAGCGGTAGCATTTTAAAACCAATATATTGAAGGAATTGCCGGAAAAAAAACAATTTCAGCCCTTTCAAAATGTGGAACTGTTCAATTTGTTTTCCGGTAAGCTTTCATGCTGAAATCACCTCGACCAATAACTGTGGTGCTTCAGAGCTCTTGAGGTTGAATCCAGATGTACCGACCAACGGAACTGAGGGACTTTTAGATAGTATAGTGTATAACATGAATCTCAATAAGCGACCCCCATCCATCAGTTTACGACCTATGCCGTAAATTATCTTCCAAACTAACTTCTTTGTTTATTATCAGCTTGTTTCAGAGAGTGTGCACCACTCGTTCCGTTCCAAAAAAGAGCAGTCAAAGGATGCTCGAACACACAACCTTGTCAAACTGAGGCTGTAAGCTGTTTTTTACAGAAAGCAATATCGATATTACTTTCTCAATTTCCAGCAAAACGTAAACAAATATTTGGACGAGTGCAAGACCCAAATCCAACCACAGAGCATATTTTACACAGATCAGCTTAATTCATGCACCATAAACATGTGCTCCATCGCTATAGCTACTAGTTTGTCATCTAAATTTGGTATTTTTTTATTGATTTTTTCAATACCGTATTTATTCTAATGGAACGGCTCCTCTTTTGATTCAAAATCGTGTTCTTGGCATTGTGTTTTCGACTCACTTTTTGAAGACTGCTCTTTGTCAAGTTATCCTTCAACTTGTAGCCAGTAAGATGAGCTACATAAAAACATGGTAACTTGCCTCAAAGAAGAAATCAAAAAAATATATTTTGAAAACACAATGCGACGAACACATTATTTACTGTAAGATCATTGGTATCGATTGGGAAAATTTTTAGGCTCACCCACCATGGTATTTGAAACTCTAACTCAAGGACCTACTTCTACAGCCAGTAAGGCTGTGCCCAACGTGAATGCTACTCAGAACTGCAGTCTCATTAATATTCGCTATGATGCTGACTGTACCAACTGGACAAAAACAATGGAACAAGAAAGGAAAAAAGATGTGGAATGGATTAGTCTCATGGCTAATAACCCAGGCAGCGGTAAAGCTAAACTATGCAGCTTTATGAACTCTTACAATATAATTTTATAATTTAGATCTACGAGATTTAAATCAACTGCATTTTCTGGGGTATAAAAACTTCAATAAAGGTAGATTTGGTAAACTGATTTGCCCAAAGATGTCATTCTTTCAGGACCTTTCTCATTTTTACAAAATGTGACTAAATTGTACGCGAAGAGATATGGAAAAATCACTTCAATTACTGGCACTATATATGATTTTAATATGGATGGTTTGGCGGATGATCAGAAAACTTTTTGGTAAAACTATCTTAAATTTAAAAAGCGGTTGTAAAAAATAAGGTTTGAAGGGATTACCAAAACTCTACAAAAGGTCATTTGGAGTTGCTACCAACACACATATTTCGAATTTTAATGCGATGTGAGGATGGTCAATGGCATATCAATGGTTCTTTAACTATTGTATTTCAATCATTTTCGTAAAAAAAACTTTTGCAGGAATGAGTTGCAAGAACTCTACAGCCACAAGGATAGAAACCTATATTATTCCAAATGAAGCGAAAGATATAAATTGTTTGGTATTCTTTTTACAATTAATGGTCAAATTTATTAATTAAAAAATGCAGGTCCAAGATGAGTATCTACTGCTATACACAGCCAGAGTTAAGGACGTAGAGCTACTTACAAACACACAGTTCTTCATGGAGAAAATGTAAATTAAAATAGACCAAAGTCCAAACGAAAATTTTTTAGGTGGTTCCCCGAAAATGAGTCACTTTTTTGGAGGACAAACATCACAACCTCTCTGTGGCTATAATGAACACAGTAAAAGTCTCTTCCTAGCACATAAGGACATCTCCACTAGAATATAGAGAATAATCAAATTTGCAAGAATGATTAAAGAATGGTTAGGGATATTCTAGTCAAATTTTATTATAATTATTTTGTAGAAGAATTTTGATATTGTTGATAATGTCAGTAAATAACCGGGTAAGTCTTTTTTGTTGAAATCGCTTTTATTTTATCCTGCGAGTGAAACTATGTTTTGTGATATCACAAATAAAGCTATTATTATGGTTGGCATTTTTATTTGTCCGGGCAAATAAAAAACTGGACAATTGTACGAACAAATAGGACAATTTCGGACAAAGGGGGACAAATAGGATTTATTACAGCTTCAATCAAAACCAGGAGTGTAAAGGGCTAAAAAATTAGAAATACATGCCCTAACAATACTCAAGCAATACTCGTGCTAATATATGAATTCAAAAGCTCCTTTTGCCAAGTGTAATACAATCAACCCTCGATTTTACGATACTTTTTTCTCGATAGCTCTAATAGTTAAATGATGCTATCATTTAACGTTACAATCAAACCTTTGCATAGTGTACACCAGGGCTGCAGCAGGGTTCTGTTTTTCTGCTTCTGTTTTTCTGTGTTTTTTTCACTTCTGTTTTTCTGTTTTCTGCTTCTGTTTTTTTCGAGAAAAAAACAGAAAAACAGAAGCGAATAATTATAGAAAACCTTTTAGCTTTTTCACTATTTTCTGCTTTTTGTTAATGCCTTTTTTCTTAATGTTCTTTCCTTAACTTTATGCATTTATCCTTGTAGATGAAGCGTAAACAAGAGGACGAAACCATAGTTGGATCGCCGCCGCCGCCACCGGCGCCGCCGCCGCCGCCGGCGGTCGCCAACGCCGGCGGCAATATAAAGCACCGCCGGCGGTGGCGCCGGCGGCGAATATGAGGGCGGCGGTGGTGGCGGCGGCGGTGGTAGACTAAAAAAGCGGCGGCGGTGGCGGCGCACGTGGAGGCGGCGGCGGTGGCGGCGGCGGCAGTGGAGGCGCCGGTGTTGGCGTTAGCGGCAAAAAACTTTGTGTTCTTGATTGCGCAAAAAGTGCACTATTTTCAAATGTCATAATTTCAGATTTTTTTTTAAATATCAACTGGACAAATAGTCAGAATAAATGGCTGAGAACGAACAATGAAAGATAACTAAATACAAAAATTTTCTAAATTTTTTTCTTTGTCTTGTAAGTCTTTACGCATTTGGCTGAGATATAGATCAACAGCTTCTTTTGCAATGCCGTTTATCTCTTTAGCTGTGAAGGGAATTGAACGTGAAGAAGCACTTTCGTGAACGTAACCAGTTGCTGCGTCTCGAGCATTCATTTCCAAATGTTTTGGCCATGTTGTTCTAATAGCACCAGCATTCTGTTCTTTGAGGTAATCATTTACAGCATATCATTTTCACTGACTCTTTCGATAAAAAAAGCCACTGGGCTCACTTGATACTGCACGAGTAGAACGTTTTTTTAATTAAATAAATAGTGATGATTTCATTGGCACCTGTAATCCATGGGACTTTTGGAAAGCCAGAATCGAGGTAAAATACAAATAACTTTAGTGAGTTTATTAATATGACTTCATTTTTAGACATATTCCTCGATTTCTCAGATGGCTTTCGACATCTTAGCAACGCCAGCTACAAGTGCAGGAGTGGAAAGACTGTTTAGTATTATTGCTCTCTTCAGGGAGAAAAACTCCGACAGGACCAATTTTATTAAATAGTAAAACAATGCTTGTCTTAAATGGTCATCTTATTAAAATATGAAAAACTAGATAACTGGTTCATTCACTGTAGTCTTATACTAATAAAACTTTTTTTTTTGACGTTAACGCAATAGCCGGCGGCACCGCCGGCAGCAGCGCAAATATAAGGTGCCGCCGGCGGCAGCGGCTAGCGGCGGAGTAGCGGCGTCGGTGGTGGCGGCGGTGGCGAAATTTAGCAAATTTTTACGCCGCCGGTGGCGCCGGCGGCGGCGGTGGTGACGGCGGCGCCGCCGGCGGTGGCGGCGGCGGTGGTGGTTTTTTAAAAATGCCCAACTATGGACGAAACTAGCTGGTGGTTCTACTTTGATCTCGTGCCTCGTCAAATTGTTGCTTGAGATGTGTGAATTACCAAAGCGACTACTTCAAAAGGTTATTGTCTTGGTGAACTTATAGTTTGGTGACCAGGTTCATGTTAAGGATGTTGAAATACGATGGAACTCCACCTACAAAATGTTCTCTAGCTTCGTTCAAAATCGACTTTTTTCGAAAGCGAAACTTATACTTACTGACCTTCGAAAAAGGCTAACCCCTATTAATCTCAGTGTGTTGTTGTTTGTCTATAATAATTTGCCGTTACTAAATATTGAATGATGAAAATATGTTTTGGTCATGCTGCAAAATAAAGAAAATAAGTTACGGGCATTGCCTTTTTTTACTTCTGTTTTTCTGCTTCTGTTTTTTTTAGCAAAATACTGTTTTTCTGTTTTTCTGCTTCTGTTTTTTTTTTTGAACAAACCGGCTGCAGCCCTGGTGTACACCAAAAAATGTTGTTCTCATTTAAGGTCTGACACTTTTTTACTTAAATTTTCAAAAATTTCCGCCCGATTTTTGCCTGGTTATACAGTCTGGTCTCAAATATCGCAAGGATTTTGTTTTTGACGATCGTCTTTCAGAAACCCAATTTTTTGCCCTGTAAAAGAGAATTTTTTTGTGGACTACTCTTTGTTGACAATGAGGGTATACTTTTTCAGAAGTTTTGCCTTTTAGGACTGTATCTTTTTCTTTGGTATTCTGATAATTTTAATTAAAAATGAACATTCCAAAAAACTAAATAATTTCTCCTGGTCTAACAGTCAAACATACTTTGTTTTCTTGAATCGTGGTGGGTGCAAACAGCATAATATCTGATAGGTATGTCTAAGTTTTTAGCGGCTGTCTGAAGGAACCCCCGATTTAACGTTACCTAGAAAACTTTTAGGTTTAAGAACCTCGATTTAACAATACTTTCCCTCGGTCCCCAGGGCTATCGTTAAATCGAGGGTTGACTGTATAATTCAAAGCAAAACGTTTATTCAGGTAACGAGCACAACAACAAGAAATTTAGTCCGCAAACTTCTCCAATAGAGACTGCTTCTTTCTCTCAACGATCATTTCTTCGATTTCTTTTTGAGAAGGCACCATGACGTGTTTAATGATCATCTCTTTGCCATCTTCGCCCACCACCACAGACTCTTTGATGTTAAGTTCTTCATCAGAGTCCTGAAAAAGAAGCTTAGATTTCACAAATCTGAAATTGAGTCTTACATCCTGAACTCTATAGATATCGGTGTCAAAATCCTTTTCACGGTTCATATCTGCTCCCCTTTTTGCAAATTCCTAAAATATCAAATGTTAAAGATAAGAGGTTCATTGCAGCAACTTGATTTCCTCGCATAACGCTTAAATTGTTATATTTGTTTGTTTTAAGGCAAAGTCGTTAGGATTTTGGTGTGTAGTTCAAATGTGGCCTAAAGTAAGAAAGGTAGTTCGAATAAGGGGCAAAATTGGCGGAAATTCAGTATTATCACTCCAAATTTGAAAACAGGTGGTAGTAGATTAAAGAAGTGCGGAATACATACATCAAGGGCCGAAAATTCAATTTGATCTTAGTAATATACCCACCTCCTCAATTTTTCTAATAACCTTTTCCTCTTCAGCCTTTTCCAGCGGTACCAAGAGCCCGTCATCCTCGTCCATGTACCTAGAAACATACTTTAATAATAAGTTTTAAAAAGAGTTATCGCTACCCATAATATTCAGCGTCAACATTCCGCATCAGTTCTCCTCGTGTTTTGTGTCTGGGTTCTTCTTCGGCTGCTTTTTGGAATAGCTCACGAACACCAGGGAGATCTTTTGCAGCTCCGAAATATTTATAACCACGACTACCAGCCACTTCACGGCCTTCTTGGTCAAGCTCTCTTGGTGCAATGCGCCTACAGATAAAATTTATTAAAAAACAAACAGAATGAAAACGTATCCCATACCTGTAATCCGGCCCTCCAAGTGCCTTTATTTGTCCTTCCCAAGCAAACTTCAATCGGAGCAGTTTGTTGATTTCGTCATTCAAGTCTCGGATTTTGAACTCTCCAAGACCAGGATTCTAAATTACGCACAAAAGTTGCGAACAAACTTATCATTTGAGTATAGCAACCTGGATAGCAGCGATCTTTTTAGAGATTTCCATTGTAATTTCTCGACGAAATCGCTCAGCATCACCCACTTTCTTACAATCGCGGACATCATTTGGACGCTTGGCTACTGGACCCCTTTCCTCCGACTCCTTCATTCTGCGCCATCTCGCCAGAGCTGTCATTGCCTTTTCTGCATTCCTCGCCTAATGATTAATACGTCATTAGAGAAAATATACACGTAAAATAAAAGTGATACCATGTTTTATTCGACTTCTAGCTGCTTTTCAAATTGCTCAAAATCGATCGAAAGCACTGAAAAACAATATTTAGAGTTAGTTAGATTATAAAGCCCTTCCTAGACTCTCGCGTAACACAAGCCACGTAACAAATTTTCAAATGTTGTTGTTGTTTTAGATTGTAACTGCAGTCATCTTATAATCAAAATGACCGCTCAAATAAAAAACCTTAAAAGTTTATATAAAAATGTTTATGGCCTGTTCACATACAGATAGTGAGAGTAAGGGGGTGTTCACAATGCACGTCACTCCCACTCTCACGTGTTCACAATGCTCTCTTTCTTTTGCATAAAACTGATCAAAATAATTTTTTATGACGAGGTTATCGGGGGGAATTTCATGAAGGTAAAAAAGCATTTAATGTATGAAATTGAGAAATGTCAGTTCAAATGTTTGCAAAGCCAAAGTTGCCATAATGCCAACTGTTATATCTTCAAAAATGATTTGATAAGTCTGTTAGGCTATTTAGCAAATAGTTATAGCTAGTAAATGATTAGCAGCCAACCGCGAAAATTTTACTCTTTTTTGCTAAAACAATGATTAATGAAGCTAATTTGCCTTCATCGACGCCAAAATTATTTTCGGATGATATTGCTGCAGACGAAACCAATTATTGTCAAACAGACAGTGATCTTGTTCCAGAATTTGTAAGATTTTTTTATCAATATCCTGACACATAAATCCAATAAGTTTGTAGGACATGAATTCCCCGGAAAAAATTGAAGAGTTTTTTGAGTTATCCAAGGTGCTTCATTGGATAACAACCAATGAATTCAAAAGAGTTGCACTACAATTGCCTGATGCCTATCTTCGATGTTCTTTTGAGATCTCACAATATTTAGAAAAAAATTCCAGTGCAAAGGCTTACGTTTTGGGAGACACATCTTACAGGAAGTAATATTCAATTTTTTACAGTAACATACAATCTAGAATTATTTATGACTTTTTAGTTGTTGCATTGATGATGTTGCCGCCGAGCACGCCAATTGTGATTCATTGGTGCACTTCGGTGATGCTTGTCTTACTGCTCCTTCCAAAAGACTTCCTCTGCTCTACATATTTTGTGAGTTCAAGTTGGACCTTGACAACTTTATGGGTGAACTAAAATGTGCGATGAGTCAAGTTGAACCAGTTGGAAATATTGCTCTCATATACGATGCCTCTATTACTCATGAGTCAGGTACCATTTTTCTAAGATAATGTAAATGTAAATTTCTTTTAGCAACTATCATCCAAATTGTTAAAGAGATGCTTCCAACAAACGCCAACTTTGTAGTTTGCCATGTGAATAAGATAGGCGATCACTCTGATAGTCTCGGTTCCTCTACAAATGTTTCATGTTCCTCTTTTGGTCGGAATATTCCGGAGTGTGTTCACGGCTGGCAGGAAGACTCAACTCTCATCTTTGTTGGAAGCAAAGGCAGTCCTTTACTACCTATCTGGCTGATGACTTTTGTCCAATTTACCATTGTTCTGCACTATTCACCTCAGGAAAAAGAATGCAAACTATTCAAGTCTTTCTTTTTTTAATTTATCGTTTTGAAGCAATTTATAATTTTTATAGGTCATCCGCAAGCAAGCAGTTAAAGAAGCGGTTGTTTCTGATTGAAAAGTTGAGAGATTCGAACACTGTGGGACTAGTCATTGGCACTCTGGCTGTTCAGGGATTTAGGGAAGCGATTACGAGGGTTAGGGAGCTCTGCAAAGCTGCTCATAAGAAGTTGTATGTGTTTTCTATTGGCAAAGTAATTTATTATTATGATAAGTACTTTTAACGTCTAAAAGAAACTGTTTCATTTTAGTTAAATGAAGCAAAGCTTTCCAATTTTGCTGGAGACATAGATGTGTTCATTCTGCTGAGCTGCCCCTTTGGCATTGTGCTGAATAATGAGTACTACAAGCCTGTTGTCAGCCTATTTGAAGCGGAAATTGCTTTAAACCCTGACAGACAGTGGTATTCTGGGAGTGGCTGGACGGCTGAATTTAGTGAAGTCACCTTAAAGGGTTAATACTCTTAAAGTTTTTAGGGTACAATTTTGCCAAGCACTCAAATAAACATCAGGGGCCAAGGCATATGTTTTACATTTTTACCGAAACTTTTTATATTGTGTCCAAACCATCTCAAACTAACGTTTGAAAATTTTCGCGAATTTATCAGAACTGATATAGGTTACTTTGTGGCGGTTTAGAGTGTTTTGAAATAGTTTTGGTGAACAATAAAAGTTTTCGGAAAAAATGCAAAAATATTCTCTGGTCCCCCTTTGTTTAATTGAGTGCTAGGGATATACCGAACTTGAGTGCTGGGGGCATACCGAACTTGACCGCTGGGGGTATACTGAACTTTAGCCTTTTTTAGTTTTCTGGAGCGTATGCTGGACCTCTTTAGAAATCGAAGGACAATAGACTTAAAAAATTAACATAAAAAACATGAGATAATTTTTTTTATAAGTTGCAGGATTTTTTATATATTAGTGGGCCAAAATCACATTTCGACCATTTTCAAATGTTTTGTAGCCTCTGAAATTTGTAGACATCTGCAAAAAAAGTTAAACAAAATTGACTGTTTGCCTTGGGAAAGAAGGTGAACCACAGGCTCTAGGTAAATTCATCCAATGGTAAGCGAGGGTACTTATATTTGGGTATTCTAACCAATTTTGGCCGCTGGAACTGACCAGTAAGAGATTCTATATGCACTTTTGGTCAAGAGTGTTGCTCGAATTTATCTTGTATGCAATTCTGTACTTGCATTTCTTACCCTTTAAGCTTTCTGTTACTTCAAAGGACGAAGGGCTTACGAAGGGCCATGTTTTCGCTCCAGTCCCAATGCAGCCATCCATCTCTATTTAAATAATTTTCTGTTCTTTTTTATTAAAAAAATTACTCAAAAGTACGATATACAATTTCCCACCCAGCCCTTCTATCCGATTCTAAAATAGAACCCTGACATTTTTTACTTCAGACACAATCGGTTCATTGAAAGAAGATGAAGTAGATGTCAGCCTAATTACAGGAAAAATGCGGTTTACTCAAGTGGAGGATGTATGTAACAGTATTCCTGACGACAACAAAAAACAGCTGGTTAATTATTCTGCAGGTATTTTAAACTTTTTTCAATAAAATTTTTATTCAGTTTATTCAAGGTGACTATTTTGCTAATCGCACATGGAAAGGGCTAGACGACGAAGTATCTGAAGAAAATGAAACCAGTCTAAAAACGGGACTTTCTGGAGTTGCTGCTAGTTATGCCTCCGAAAAGGAAAGCTAATGTTAGAGACTAGATTACAGTTCTCTGTATTCAGAAAACTTATATTCTTTGTAAATTGTTGTTGAGTTTTTAAGTTGGTTAAAAAATAAAAAAAACTCGAAATAAAATAGAATGACGTTGAATTTATTGATACTAATATTTTCCAACCAGAAAAGTGCAGAGCCATCCATCTAATCATGCGATCAACTTTGTATTTGCTTATTCAAATGCCAACTTTTGAAGCATATTCACTTTAATGCAACCAAAAACAGGAGCAATAAAAAAGAAGATGTCAAAGTCGCTTGAATAGATGATGTGTCTCGCTCACCACTTTCACGTATTAAAAACAATGAGTTAGGGTAGAAGAAGACAGCATGGCTAATGTTCCTGCCAGTAGTTTTTGAAAAAATAAAACAGAGCGCAGCTGTCAGTGGTGTTACATTCCTCTATATCCTGTTGCTGAAAGGGGGTTGGAAAAGCAAGGGCCAGAGGCGCCCAGAAGAGATCATTTAATGAAGTGAGATTGGAGGGCGAAGGGAAAATAGAAGTAGTTAATCAGACAGAGCGAAATGAATCTAGCAGCCCCTCCCCTTACTTAGTGACTTTAGCAAAGGGTATCTTGCTCTACTCACCTACTGCTTCTGGCACTATATGTAATAATCACAGGGATGTATAAAGCTGGACTAGAGAGCACAAATGTGGGCAACTGTGGTAGAGCAGCCACAGCCAGCTGCTACTGCCCCTATGGCTACTGCTGCTAGAGCAACACAAAGAAGAACAGGAGAGAGCAGGAGGGAAAATTCGAGAGCCCACCGAAAACAAATTCAAGCAAAATAAAATCGCGAAAGCTAGCCCTACTCATTTCTGCTAGAAATCACTCAGAAAATTCATCTTCCGTTCACTTATCACCGTATTAACTGGTTTTATTTCAGAAGAAGTTATTCAGAAGAAGATTTTCCCTTTTTTATGAGGATACTATACTTGTCAGAAAATTTACTTGTCAGTAATTTTGGCATTTATTATGATAAACTATTTTGTGATAGCAAATGTTCGCGACCATCTCTGAACACATTTGTTTTTTTTTTCGAAATCGTAATGATGCGATAAAAAGCCAATCATATGTTGAATGTTACCCTTCGTGTTCTATAACTGCATCCTATTGACGAATCAAATCCGTAAAGCCGCAAACATAGAAAACCAGATGCCTTTGATTTGAAAAATTTCTCAACGATTACCCGAATTTCCTGCTCTTTCGCAAAAAAAGTTTTCCCGCATCGTATTCTGCACTGAATGAAACAATATTTAAATCGATGGGAGCAAGATCCGGGGAATATCGCGGATGACGCAGCACTTCCTTACTGAGTTTTACCAATTTGATTTTTACCCTGACCCTTTTTTTAACTTAAAGGCATCTGGGTTCTTTGTTTGGGGCTTTACGGATTTGATTCGTCAATAGAATGCAGTTATATAGAACACGAAGGGGAGTATCCACTGCATGGTTGGCTTTTTATCGCACTATTACCACTTCGAAAAAAATTTAAAACAACGTGGAAAAAATCAAAAACAAATGTGTTCAGTGGTGGTCGCGAACTTTCCGAACAACCTGATACTTGTCAGAATAGCTATGAATATTGTGATTGTCAATTCAAGAGGTTATCCGACATTTTTGCGCCGACTTTTGCGCTCGCCGACATTTCCCCGCCGAAATCGTATTTTTTGGTCAAATAGCTGGACGACCCTCTTGAATCACTCTCAATGTTCCTAAACCTTCTTTAGTGTCCCTCAACCATTCACAGTAGTATTATTAATCGACTTTAATTGTCCTGAATAGGGCTGTCCAGTGCGCGATTTTTCAAGTAAAGTACTCGAATTTCGGGTAGGTTTCCAAAATTTTGTGTGCCCGGAATTTTGGATTCGGATACCCGTATTTCGAATAGAACTCGAGTATCCGGACCTTGACTCTAAACCCGAAATTTGAGTCCAATTATCCGAAAACGGGTATCCAATTCGACCTCCCCAATCCTGAACCATGCTCAATTTTTTAACCTGAAAAGGGTAGTTATAAAAGTGGTTTGAAGTAAACTACAGTAAATTCACCACAATTGGGGGACTGGAAGGAGTTTTCTTGGGTAGACCCATTCCTAACATTGGTTTCGGATAAATTTTGCTCAGAAACCTTTGGGAAGCCCTTGACTTGAACCTAGAATACTTTGGTTCTAAAGGTAGATACCCCTCCAGGAACACACCTGTCCTAATGCTGAGATTTAGATTGGCGATTGATAAGACTATGTTCAGCTCATGAATCTGGGTAAGATACCCTGTTATCAACAACTTTTGGGTGATTCAAAAGTATTAAAGTTGGATTAAGATTGGAGGTGGATGATCAAGGGATGGAAGGAGTTGGATGATCAATAATCGTTTAGGGTGGGTGATTATGTTACACCTGTAGAAGTTCCAGCTGTTCCACTTTTCCGTAGCAGAGCTTACCATATGGGTGACGTATCTACTGACTCTTGACGTTTAAGTCTTGACTATTTGAGTACCAGCACCTGGGTATCACGACCTAAATGTACCTACTGGAATAAGTTTAGATCATAAAAAATAGGGCTAGTCGATTAAGGGTAGACCAAGACCATTCTTTAATTAATGATACTACTGTGAATGGTTGTGGACCACTAAAGATGGTTTAGGAACATTCAAGAGGGTCGTGCAGCTATTTGACCAAAAAATACGATTTTGGCGCTGAAGTGTCGGATAACCATTCCAGATGGAGAAAGTTTGATCATCGCAGGCGCTTCTGCTGAAAAATACCTTTGTCAGCCTTGTTATGTATCTTTTAACTTTTGTTAGATCCCCCTTTACTATAGCGCTGGATTGTGTGTGTGTGTCTGTCAGTATGTCACAAAAAAGATTAGGCATGTTCCGCCAGTCAGATTGAAAACCTGTATGCACCATTCGACTCAGCGTGGTCAATTTACTGTTTGAAAAAATTATCAAAAGTTGGGGTCGTCTTGCACAAAAAAAGTTATGGCTTGTTGAAAGTTGCCAAAAACCTCAGGGGGACCAAGGCATTTTGGGTGGATTTTAGGTTTCCTTGGGGGACCAAAGCATGGTCACAGGTTCAAATCCTGGTGATAGCATGCATCATTTTTGTAACGCGTGTTCCCTACGCAGGTCCTCGGCGCCTACGAATTGCCACATCTGTGGCAACAACATATTCTAGTTTGTAGAACTAAGGCATACCCTTGGAGGCATTTAGGTCAGCATTTGTTAACACGGGCTTTAATCTATGGCTTTCCAAATATAGCTATATCTATAGCTTTAGAAATCTATAGCCTAATCCACTGCTTCTTTGATGACTTGGCAGCAGGCAAGTTCGCACGTCTAGAGACAAGCACCAAAAAAATAAATGCTTACTTGAGAATATTCCTGGCTGTTCGAGTGGTGATTCCTAGCTTGAGATGCTCATTCGCATATTTTGTCACATCCGTAGCTGTCTTCTTTGGGTCATCCTTCACGATTTTTGATAACATCCGATCGTTTCTTGGAGTCGACTTGCGTGGGCGACCACTTCCCGAGAGACGAGCAGTAGAATTGGCATTCTTGAAACGCTTATAGACCCGAGAAACTGTAGTATGATTGGTGGAGAAGAGAGCTGCAACTTATCGATCCGTTTGACCTCCTTGCTTTGCGCGCACGATAGCAGATTTAACCTCAGGCCCTGGTTCCTTGAAGCTCATTGCAACTGAAAATACGATGGATAAACAAATCAAGTGCAAAAATCAATTGCGGCGACCAAAAGACGGTAAAAACGGCAAGGAATAATTTTGGTGCAAGTTTTTTTTCCGCCTTGAAAATTATGCAGAGTCACAAAATGCGTCACGCACTTTTTAAATTTGCATCGTAAGTCAAAATTTTTGAGCGCAAATGTAGCTGAGATCCTGTAGAATATTTTTGTTTTTTTACGGTCACAAGAAATAATGTGTTTAACAAAAGTTACGGGGCAAAGTTTGCAAGAAAAATGCTTGGTGCAAGTTTTTTTTCCGCTGCTGTACCTCAATCCCCATTGCAAGTACACTAAATCTTCTAAAAATAGTCGTGTTTGTTGATTTAAGTATTGCGTCGTTTATTTATTAAACATTCCTCTTCATTTCAGCCTTTCGCCTATAATTATCCTGTCCAATACACTACAGCTTAGCTTCCTTCTTTTCGCTCTTAACGTAAAATTTTCCCTGACGTTTTGGCCATTTATATACTCGATGACTTGGGCTAACCTTCTATATCTTTTTATCAACCAATTACCAACAACAAAAGATATTTTTGCAGTGGTGCCCTGTCTCTAGCCAAAGGCTGAATGATTGAGGAATAAAGGACTACTCCTAGTTCCACTCCTATTCACCACAATCCGTCCTAGTCTAATTCCAGAACGACAACATCTGCCATCATAATGACGGAAAAAGAAGAAACACCCGGTGGAGAGCAAGATGATGTTTCCTTCCTTAGGACGGTTGGTCATTCCTTAAATTTTGTATAGAAAAAAAGCTTTTATATTGCAAGCAAATACACACAAAATAGCTTTACTTACGATTTTTGGCACTATATGCATTCGCGCCCATCCCAAAATAAACATTCCTTGGTCCCACTTGTTGTTTTTTTTGTAAAAAATTCTACTAAAGGTCTCAAAAATAATTAATTTAACCACTTTTTGAAACACGTTTATACGCTGGCCTACCCTTGCCTAAAGCCTAAGCCCAAATTTATATATTTCTGACATCTAAGAAAAAATCAGCTTGCGGGACAAAAGCAAAATATTTTTGACCATTTTTAAATGTATATAAATGGTTTTCGAAACTTTTAAAAGAAAAAAAAATTGCAAAAAAAACAACAGCGGGTACCACTACAGGCATATTGTTTGGGGTGGGCGTGAATGCATTTTTTTAATGTTTGGTGCGACTTTTTATATTTTTTAATCATGAATTGCAACATATATTTTACAGTTACTTTTTATTCAGTTTTGGTAATTACGTAAAAAAGTGTTAGTTAAGAAGATCAGAAAAATTTTCGTTTGAAAAAAATTTTTTTTTACATTTTTTTATTAATATTTATTACTATTTCTATTACAAGGTGGAATGGCGCCTTACAGCTTACAGACGCATGAAAAAGTGTCAATTATCATGACACCCACAAAAAAAATTCACCATACTCAAACTTCTCTAAGCAGGCAACCTCCACCCCTTATCCGCAACCTTGCTAATCCAGTGCTTGAATTTGCCCACGTCGGCAACAAACTCTCTTCGGAAAAGCACCCTTATACGGCACCTTTGCTAATACGTTACCCTCGTTTAGTCCCAAAGTGTGCCAAGTAAGAAAGCTTTGCCTGTACTCTGCGCCAAAAAATGTCGCAAAGTTCAAAAAGATTTGAAAACAATTTCTCCAAGTTTAGGGCAATTTTATCTAACAAAATTTTTCTAATCATCTTGATATTATGCGCGAGATCTCGAGATCGGGAAATAATTTATATAGAATGTTTATACTCATTCGAGACGTAGGCGCATTGCAGAAAGAAAACTGGGCTAAATATGACAAAACAACAAAAAATATACAAGCTTTTAAAGTTAAAAAAAATGTGACGGAGGCGAGTCCAAATACTAGAAAGAGATTTATATTATTTTTAAAAGTTATTTTGATTCTATGATATATATCAAAAATTTTCAACAATATTTCCTGAAAAAGTTGGCATTTTTCTGAAAAACCTTTTGGAAAGCTTTGTAATGTTTCCTCTCTAAAATAAAGACAATAAACAAATTAGCAAAACATTTACGGTATTTATGCCTCCAAGCCAAAAAAATCCAGGCTTAGAGGCGTTTCGTCAAAAGAGTCTCGTACGCAGGGTGACCAATTTTGCCGGTTTTTCGGGCATTTGCCGGATTCGCCCTATTTTTGCCCGGATTTTTTTCTAAAATCCGGGCATAATGTGTCCGGATTTTATGATATGTTCGCATAAATGCCCGGAATTGGCTAAGAAATAAGAACAAATGCCCGGAAATTAAAATTTTGAGTTGTTCTTTTTGGACTTTTGAACGCCAAGTTTGTACATATTCGAATTCATTCTTATTTTTTGCACAGTTGGCTGTTTTTCGCTCTGTTTATTTTCCCCCAAAGTCTCGTTTTAAGTCCTTTGATGGATTCCAGCCTTTCAATATTGCTTCGCTTTTGCGTAACGGATCTTAGGGAAGAAGGAAACATTACGTTCCCCTGATCTCAGTTTTCCAAGAACATGTAAACCCTGGGAATTAAAAAAATGCAGAATTTCTTTCATGTGTATGAACCATTGAACGTGGATCATTGAAGGTAGACCTAGACCATTGTGGGTGTATCACGATTATTGAAAGTAGATCAGCACCATCGAAGGTAGATCTGGACGACTAAAAGTATAGGGTGGGCCAACATAAACGCATGAATTGATTTTCGCCATAACTTTCTAAACATAACTCAGGCCAGATTTTGAGGCCTCACTAAAAGCAAGAAGTTAAAAACATTTAAATCTGAACAAATGAACTGATCTGAAAATCTGATCAGCCATTCGACACACTTCGCCTTCCCCTCATCATTGTAGACCTGGCTAAAAGATAAAAACTAACTTTTCAATCGAACATGTTTTTAACACTGATAACAAACACAAAAATCAATAAGTTTGGTGTCATTCGGTTTATCATCCATTCAGCTTTCAAATAAAAAAATATCTCGTCAAAGTACCCTGTCGCTATTTGTTGAAATTCATCGGAGTAAAAAGACTTTTCGAAGGATTTCTCAGGAAATAATTATAAAATTTATTTGAGCAACAGAAGAAACATTTGTAAACGTAAGAAGAATGAATTTCAACAAATAGCGACAGCAAGTGAAAATTGACGACAAATAGCAGTTCAACGCGACTGAAAATCTCTGATCAATCATCCTTTGCATAGCAGCCACATCAACTTCCCTAATATCTCTATTCTGAAATGGAATTCGACAAACAATACACTGTAAACCAACCTCACTAACGCAGAAATTACAACGCGTATACACCAAACCAATCAGAGACAGAGCGGAGAACGTTGTGATGCACATCAATGGCCCTAGAAAGAAGCTGTATTTGTTATATTCGTAGAAAACAACTGAGCGAAAAAAAGGAGCCGTTTCAACAATGGCTATATGAGAAATGTACCACTTAATGTGAGAATTTGGCCCCCTTTTTTGGCACATTTAAATGTTTTTTAATTTTTGCTGTGATGCAACGGTAATTTTCCTATTTATTATAGCAAAAAAGAAAGGCCAAAATCATAGCTACGTATTGGTATATAGAAAGTACAGACTCATAGACAAAAGTTAGAAAATTTCATCAAAAACATCTAGATGCTGATATCGGCATTCAGCTATCTACATATTTTTGCTGCAAATTTTAAACTTTTTCTGGCCACTATACACTTTCTGCATACCAATCTGTAGCCACGATTCTGGGCTTTGATTTTGCTATTGTAAATAGAAAAAATACTATATCATTACAGGCAAAATAAAAAAACATTCACATTCGCCCGATTCCGTTCCCTAAGTCTGGTAATTGCATTTAGTTGTGTTGATTTTGTCATTATTTTGGATACTCATGTCGTTTCGCCCCCCCCCTTTTTTGAAATATTTTTCAAAATTTTTTGTTGTTGAGCAGATTAATTTTCAACTGCATTTTTCGGTTGATCTTTTCATGAATGAAAGTATAGGCTGTGTTGTATATAAAATAAAACTAAAAAAAATCGAAAAATATTTCAAAAAGGGGGGGGGCTAAACGACATGAGCATCCCCCATTTTGTACTGAAATTTGAGAAAAATATGTTAAAACTAAAAATTAAGTGCAATTGATTGATTTCTTGTTCTCAGAATAGTTGGTTTGCTACTAAGAAAAGCAATTAACAATAAAAGCAGCCAATTGTTTAAAAAGGCGGAATGATGATCATCATAAAAAAATGAAGAATCAAATTTTAAAAAATTTGACTTTTTCGAGATTATTTTGAGACTCACTTCACAGATAGGTGAAGGTAAGGACGAATATCATACCGGCAAAGATGAATTTGATAAATTGCCCAAAGTCGAGAAAAGACCCCAAATTTTCAATACCGGCAATCAATTTTGTCAAGCAGTGCAAAATTGAGTGGGAAGTTAGTTTGGTGCAAACCAGTGTTTGTCTTTGCTCTTGAATTCCGTTAAGTGCTGTAAGAGGTGTATGTAATCCTGCTTGGCTACTTGGGGATGAACAGCAGCAGCAGCAGCAGCAAACCGTTTGCTATTGCGCACTCTATTAGTCTAATAGGTGTAGTGGTAGTGGTGGGGGTTATAGCAGGGAGTAGTATTACTTAGTTAGTCAATAATTAAATACATATGCCATGCTCGACCTGATTTATGGAGATGAAGCACTAGATTATGATGATGGAGACGATCACCACGAGTTCATTAATAAGGTTGGACAATGATTAAAAGTTAACCGAGATGATCTTTAGCGGCTAATTAACAACTTTAGTTTTACACAATTAACTTTAACGTTACTTTACACAAAATTAAAAATTAATAAGTTTAACTTTATATTCTCAGGGAGACATTGTTTGCCTGACTTGCATGGTGTCCAGCACAAAAGATGGGACAACACATTCCGGGAGAGTATGTCTGTCCACCGAAGGCTTCGGAAATCGAATGTGTACTCTGGAAAATGTTTCTGACAAAGCAAGTTGATTATCAACTTTAACCCTTAAAAAATAAAATGAGCATATTTTTCGTTTTTAGGATTGCCCTCCGGATATATCCATGTGCATGTAAGCTTTTGAAAAAACGTATCTTATTAGCAAACTGCAGTGGCTGGCAAAGAACCGGATAAGCACTGAAAATAAGTGCTACAGAGTTTGACGCAATAACTTTTTATATCTAATTCAAATGTTTTCTCTAAATTGTTAGCCCTACAAGGATTCCAAATGTTAGGTTTCCGAAAAAAATCGGCTAAATCACAATACTGTATTTTTTTGTATTAGGTTTATTTTTGAAACCGCCTAAAATCGAAAAAATCTGAGGTCGATTTCGAGATTTTTCGATGAAAATTCAAAATCGAAAAAGCGGAATCGATAGAGCTTGTGGGAGTTAAGAAAATGCAGAAAACAGCTTTGCAAAATATTTTCTCTGAGTTAAGATATACCGTATTTTTTTTTAAATTGAAGGCCAGTCTCTATTGGAAGGCCACCCTCTAAAGGGGGTCGAAAAAAGAAGGCCAGTCTCCAATAGAAGCGTTCCTGCGCACGAAGGGGGTTCAAAATAGTTAATATTGAGAAATTTCGCTATATATAGATACTACAATCAGGCGTATAAACGTTTACCAAATGTAACGGAAACGTTAAATTTGGGAAACGTCCCACAAACCAAGGCATATTTTTTATATCTTTTTCGAGAACTAATTAATTGTTAGCTATAATGTTAATGCCATGATTGTTTAAGACTTTGAGTGAGCAGTTCAAGTAGTAAAATGGCTTGTCAAAGAAGCAGTTGAAAAATAGATGGCCAGTCTCGGCTCTATATGCGTTCGCGGGTCTAGATAAAAAACATGCTGTGATCCCCCTGTTGTTTTTTCTTCTCAAAAGTCTCAAAAAGTGTTTATATACAGTAGCGGAAAAAAGTGATGACTCAAGCGCTATTTTCATGAAAATCATCGTTTATTTTGATTAAAAAATATACATTGCGAAAAAGCGTAAATGGCATATGGAGCTACATTCTCTTGGCTACATTTTGACTACAAAACTGCTTATATATGCACTTTTCCCCAACTGTCAAATTACATCTGTTTGAAACACCTTCATTTCTTAGGCGGAAAAAAGTGACGACTCAAAACACTGTTTGTTGGATTTTAGTGTATTTTTTGCTGTGTTTGATTTCTTTTGTCATCTTTGCTTACAAAACTGCTGTTTAGACTAAATGGCTCGCAAAGAACTGGTGCCCGATGTGAAAGAAGCTATCGTTCGTGCTAAGGAAGGCGGTTCAACTGATCGTGCTGTGGCTGCTCTGTTCAAAGTTGGCCAGAAGACGGTTTCGAGGGTCTACAAGCGCTTCCGTGAGTCAAAATCCGTTTCCAACCTTCCGAGAAGTGGCCGTCCTCGCAAGTCGACTGAAAGAAATGATCGGGTGCTTGCCAAAATTGTCAAAGAGGATCCAAAGAAGACAGCTTCTGATGTGACCAAATATGCGAATGATCGTCTCAAGCTCGGAATCACCACACGAACAGCCAGGAATATTCTCAAGTAAGTGTTTATTTTGTGCCGCAACGTTTTTCTGATGATTGGTTATAGACGTGCCAATTTGCCAGCTGCCAAGCCTTCGAAAAAGCCGTGGATTTCAAAAAAGAATGTGAAGGCTCGTTTGAAGTTCGCCCGTGCTCATCTGGATTGGTCTGTTGCTGATTGGGGAAGAGTGCTCTGGAGCGATGAAAGCAAGTTCAATCTGTTCTCTTCCGATGGCATTCGTTACGTCCGACGTCCTCCTGGCCAGCGAAACAATCCAAAATACCAGGTTCCGACTGTCAAACATGGTGGAGGGTCGGTTATGATATGGGGTAAGAATGGAAAATCATTGCTAGATTTAAGGTGGTTGGTTTAAGGTGCATTTTCGCGTGATGGTCTGGGTCCACTGGTCCGAGTCGAAGGAACAATGTATGCCAAAGACTACAAGAAGATTCTGGAAGACAATATGCTGGAGCACGCCATCACTTGTCTCGGTTCCGACTGGATCTTTCAGCAGGATAACGATCCAAAGCACACCTCCAAGTTGGTCAAGCAGTGGTTCGTCGACAATGAAGTGGAAGTTTTGGAGTGGCCATCGCAGTCTCCCGACCTGAATCCGATCGAGCATCTCTGGGAGGAGCTGGACAGAAGAATTCGGGCCAGAAATTTCACCAAAACTGCCACTTTGTTCAAGGTTCTCGAGGAAGAGTGGAAGAAAATTTCTATTGATGTTGTTATCGAACTTGTTGAGTCTATGCCTCGTCGTTGTCAGGCTGTCATTGATGCGAAGGGTTATGCGACAAAGTATTAGTGCTGAATAAAGATTTATTGTCAGAAATGCTGCTTATTTTTGAACAGTTTCGTGATATTTGCCAACAAACAGTGTTTTGAGTCGTCACTTTTTTTCCGCCTGAGAAATGAAGGTGTTTCAAACAGATGTAATTTGACAGTTGGGGAAAAGTGCATATATAAGCAGTTTTGTAGTCAAAATGTAGCCAAGAGAATGTAGCTCCATATGCCATTTACGCTTTTTCGCAATGTATATTTTTTAATCAAAATAAACGATGATTTTCATGAAAATAGCGCTTGAGTCATCACTTTTTTCCGCTACTGTACACTTCTTAATCATTTTGTCGGAAAAAAATTTTGCCTTGGTTTCTCAATCTGATTTTTTTTTGGAAAATTTTATTTTTTTCCAAATTTCCCAAAAAGCATTCAAATGTACTTTTTATGTTAACAATAAATACTTTTCCAGCAAATATATAGAGGTCCACCCTAAAATTCTACAGATTGTTGCACCCGGCCAAGTGTTGGCCGCTTTTTAGGCCAAGATCAGTACACTCCACATTGCATTGGATTGGGGAAATTGTAAATTTATTTAATATATTGTGAAATTAAAGAACACGAACTACATCTTTCCCAATCACTTGCAATGTGGAGTGTGCTGGTACTTGGCATCAAAGCGGCCAACCCTCGGCCGGGTACAAAAATCTGTAAAACCTTAGATTGGAAAGAAAATTTTCCGCAAAAATCAGTTTGGGGGACCAAGGCTAAATTTTTGTTAGAACATTTTTTACCAAAAAAAGTGTTTTTGGTAAAAATGATTAAAAAGTGTATATAAACACTTTTTGAGACTTTTGAAAAAAAAATTTCGAAAAAAACATCAGGGGGGGCCAAAGCATGTTTTTTTCCTAGACCCACAAACGCATATAGAGCCCCAGTTTCTATTAGAAGACCAGTCTCTAATAGAAGGCCACCTCCTCAGGGGGGTTGAAAAATAGAAGGCCATGGCCTTCTATTTGAATAAATACGGTAGGTCTTCAGGGGGTGTGGGTTTATTAAAGGGTGTGGGCTAATTAGAAGAAATACGGTATTTGCAATTTCTGGAGAAAAAACAGAAAACAAAACTGGAGAAAAATTTAAAAAAATCGGGGTAAAAAAGTGTCGGAACCAGAAGAGGGTACGACACTTTTCAAACAGTTAGGGGTCATCATATCGAGTTCTAACTGTATTTAGGCTATTTATCGACAACGCCTTGTCTGTGCGTGCCTTACAAGAAATGATGAGTGCTGAAAATGAGTTGGTATGTGCTCTTTTAGACTAAACAAAGCTTACAATTCAAATCCCACTTTATAGAAAGGAACGGGGGAGGTGGTGGTCATAAGACTTTGCTTTATGGCCATGCTGTTCAGCTGAAACACGTACAGTCTGAGATGTATTTGGCTTGTCTTTCTTCCTGCAGCAGTAACGACAAGTTAGCGTTTGATGTTGGTGTACAAGAGTCCAATGAAGGTTTCTTTTTTTGGTATTAACACCAAGAGGCTGAATTATCAAATAAATTTTAGGCGAGTCTTCATGGTGGACCATTCACCCGGCCTCTAAGCAAAGGTCTGAGGGTGAAAAGGTGCGGGTGGGCGATGATGTAATTTTGGTCAGTGTAGCCACAGAAAGATACTTGGTAATATTTTGTCCAATTTCCGTTTTTTTTTGTTCTTTTGGGGGGAATCGACCTGAATAGTGGCCTTAGATTTTTATTTTGGTAGAAACTTTTCAATTTATTGAAAAATTTATAGCATATGGCCTCTAACAGTGCATCCAGTGGCTATCTTGTTATTGCGTCTTTCCACCAAACCCTCTGGAATGTAACTTCTGTTTCAAGTGGGAGTGTCAGAATCAGAAACATGGGTATACTCATGATTGTTTGCAGCCAACTGTTCATACATTAATTCAGGTCATTTATTTGGAAATGATGTTCTCAGGCTGTTTCATGGTAATGACGAATGTTTAACAATACCCGAAAATTGGAGTGAATCACCTTCCCACAAGTAAACTTACTATATACAATCCAATCTTTCAAATTGTCTATTCAGCATAATCATCTACGAGGGTGGTGCAGCTGTTACTCAAGCCCGTTCTTTGTGGAGAATAGAGCTTATCCGATTTAAATGGCATGGCGCTCTAGTCAACTTTGAGCAGGTCTTTAGGATTCGTCACATCACCACTGGCAGGTAAACTCATGCCCAAAAGGACATCAAATAAGAAAGTAATTGTTGTATAGGTATTTGGGTGTGACCACACTTAGTGAAGGCATATATGCGGGTGAGAAGCTGGTGCAGCTGATCCACAAGGACAGAGCCACCTATGCCGTGACTGCTTTTGTGATGTGTCAGAACAAAGTCTTTTCTCTAAATTTTTACTAAAAATAAAAATTCAAGTAATTCAGGACCCCAAAAAACAAATGATGGACGAGAAAGAGGAGGAAGGCATGGGAATAGCTTCGATCCGCTATGGCGAGACTAACGCTTTTATTCGTCACCTGGAGAAGGAAGTTTGGCTAACTTATCAGGTGTTTACGATTTGTGAACCACCTTGCTATTCAACACCTTTTAGACAAGTGAAGTCACAAAAAAAGGGCTGGGAAAGGTGGAAGAAAAGAAGGCAATTGTGCATAGTGAAGGTACCACCTCTTTTATTAGGTCAATTCTTCAATTCCATATTCTAATTGTAGGGCATATGGACGATTGCTACACATTCTTTATGGCTTTAGAAGAAGAGAGCAAGTCAGCACGGGTAATTCGCAAGTGCTCTTCTGTGCTGAACCGTTTTCTAAAGTAGGTGGTATTAATTCAATGAATTATATAAAAATTCAATTTTTAGGGGAATCGAAGCCCTGCAAAATGAAGGAAATATGGCGCCAGACTGGCTCAAAGTAGATTTGCTTGAGGTTCTTAAATTGATGCAGGATCTCATTGAGTATTTTGCTCAGCCCACTGATGACCAAGGTACCGTTCTCTTATTTCGAGCAATATAGGGAAAAAAATATTTATTAAAGTCAAAAAATTTAATTCGACGTCTTTGAGCCATTAGATATCGAAAGTTCATCGTTTATACTAAACAAGAAGAAAATACAGGACTCACACTTTGAACAATTCCAACCCATTCTTATTACCCATTCAGATTTTGAAAGCCGACAAAACCGGTTCCGTGCATTAAGAAGTCGACAAGACCTATTCCAAGCAGAGGGTGTGCTCAATATGATTCTCGACACAATCGATAAATTCAGTGCAATGGAGTCACTACCTGATTTTGCTGGTCTTATTGGCGAAGACTACCAAGTAAATATTAGGAAATCAAAAAATACCAAAAAAAAAATTACAGGAAACTTGGGACGAAATTTCCACATATTTGTACCTGCTTGTGGCGGCTATGATTAAAGGCAACCATTCAAATTGTGCCCAATTCGCAGCTCTTTTGCGTTTGGACTGGCTCTTCAGTCGTCTTTCCAATCCTCAGTCGGCTGAGGGAATATTGGATGTGCTGTACTGTGTGCTGACAGAGTCGCCGGAGGCATTAAATATGATTAATGAAGGACACATCAAGTCTGTTATTTCACTGCTAGAAAAGGTAGGTCGTGATCCCAAAGTGCTGGATGTTCTCTCCTCCCTGTGTGAAGGCAATGGCATGGCAGTGAGGAGCAGTCAGAATACAATTACTGCACACCTGTTGCCAGGCAAAGACCTTCTGTTGCAAACCGCAATGAAAGACCAAGTTACCAGTATGATGCCCAACATCCTAGTTGGTCTAGTCGACGGAAGTTCTCTATTCAAGCGGTGGTACTTTGAAGCAGAGGCAATTTTGTTGTACTTTAACTTTAACTCAAAATCTGTTATTTTTAAGGTAGAACACATTGAGACAGTCACCAAACTACAGCCATTTTTAAGAGTCGGTTGGGCAAACACAGCTGGCTACAAACCATTTCCAGGTTCGGGTGACGGGTAAGTTAAAATACCGTATTTCTTATAAAATAACCGCCAGGGTTATTTTTATTAAACACGCAAAAAATCGGAGATCAATCACAAAATTTTGTGTGCTCGGTGCTAAACCAAACCCAGAAAACTGAAGCTGGTAAATCTCATAGAAATTAAGAAAATGCCACCCTAGTATAGAATAACCCCCACGATTTTCCTTTTTTAAACTTAAGTAATAAATACCCAAATATATGTTCCGGAGCTCAGAAAAAGTCCGTAAAGCATTTATTAGTCATAACTTCCATACCCTGGGGCCTATCCCACCAACTGCAAATTTTGCACTTGTCACTTTGCATGCAAATTTGCAAATTTCCTATCCCACTAAATGCAAAGTGCAAATTTTGCATGCAAAGTGAAAAGTGCAAATTTTGCAATTTCAATCCCACTAACATTTTTTTCCAAAGTGACAAGCGCAAGGTCCCACTAAAAATTAGCAAATTTGCATGAAAAGTGCAAAATTTGCACTTTTTTCTGTCAACCGGTCGACACTTCGCATTTTGCAGTTTTTGGTCAAATTTTTTATTTTTGGTTTTTCCGCCTAATTTATTTTTTCTACCCGTTTCAAAGTAGTTTTATACATTGAGAACGATAGTGGTGTCATATTTTGTTGCTCATTATCGAATATTACTTGAAGAATAAATAAACCGTTTGTAGGGTACCTAAACTACTTGTATGGTACTCAAACCACCTTTAGAGTACACAAACCCCTCGAATATAACCCAAACCGCTTGAATGGTGCCCAAACTTCTTGGATGTAATCTAAACCACTTTTGGGTACCCAAACCACTTGCAAATACCCAAATCACTTGGGTATTCCCCCAACCACCTCTAGGGCATGCCAAGTACTTATATATACCCAAACCATTTAGATGGCACCCAAACCACCTAAATGGTACCCTAACCCCCTGTAGGGTACCCCAACCACTTTGGGGGTACCTAAACCAGCTGTAGGTAGAGACTTTTGGCAAAGTGATCATAGTAGATCAAGAATGATTGTTCAATTAAAAGTGTAAAGGATAAATCTTTTTTCTGCCACGATTTGGCTTTTTTCTGCCATGTTTTACTCAATAAAGCACTTCAATGAAGAAGAGTACAGAGCTGTGGAAAGAGCGCAAGGAGGATCATTGATATATGAAGAACTTTCTCACCTATTAATTATATTATGACATAATTTTATACAAAAGCAAAACGTGGCAGAAAAAATCTTCGTCTGAAATGTAAATTTACGAAGTCAAAATTTGCAAAGTGATAAGTGCAAATTTTCAAAATGACAAGTGCAAAAGCAAAGTGAGTTTCTGTCCCACTAAGAATTTGCGAATGTGGGACAGAAATTCACACTGCATTTGCACTTTGCAAAAAAATGTTAGTGGGATTGAAATTGCAAAATTTGCACTTTTCACTTTGCATGCAAAATTTGCACTTTGCATTTAGTGGGATAGGAAATTTGCAAACTTGCATGCAAAGTGACAAGTGCAAAATTTGCAGTTAGTGGGATAGGCCCCTGGCCTACCCTGAGCCTAGGGTCTAATCCTAAACTTGTTGTTCCAAAGGGTAATTGCACCGATTTTGGGATGGTCAAATCTTTGGAAGGATGGAGTTCTATACTAGCGCCGAAAATGCGATAAACTAAACTGCGATACAAGTCCTCAAAAGAGTTTTCAATTAGTAAGGAAGGGGTTAATTTGAAGAACAGAAGTTTTTTTTAGAAAAAAACGTTTGTATGTTTTTTTTCAGGTGGGGATGCGGTGGAGTTGGCGACGATTTCTACTCTTATGGGTTTGACGGTCTTTTCATGTACACAGGTAAATAATACATATTAATTATCCATAATTAGTTTCCACTAGCTTAGAAGGCGCCACATGGCGTCTCACGACTAACACATTTTTGATATACTTTATATGGGTTTATATAAAACTTTGAAGCCCTGGCCGGGTGCCCTATTTTAACGAAATCTTTAAAGAGGCATGCTCACCTGTTCACAATTTGTCCCCGCCAATTCAAATAATTTTCTGAATCATTGAGCTTCAACACAGATTTTTCAGCTTGGTTTCTAACAAAACAAGGCCTAAAATTTAATTTTAGGTAAAGTTTTATTAGAAACCAAGTTGAAAAAACCGTACAGAAGTTCAATGATTCTGAATTTTTTTTAATTGGCGGGGACAAATCGGAATGGTCTGTAGATTGCCCTTGCATGAGTAAGGCCTAAACCGCAGGAGAGACAAAGCGAAAATCGTGTTTTTCACATTACATACAAAGAAAAATGTTAGATCAAAATACCATATAGGGCTTCTAAGGCTGTACCTGAAAACACACTCCAAAATATTGATTTCCCACAGTAAATACATAAACATGAGTATTTCTCGGTGTTTTTAAAATTCTAGAATTTATTTTTTTGGATCAACTTGTAGCCCTGAATCATTAGTTTCTGATGAGCTATCAACTGGCTCGATGTGATGTGTAAAAGTGAGAGAACTAATGGTTCTGAAAAACTGGGACGAAAAGAAATAAATTTGAAACGAAAAAAGTATAACTCGAAAAAAGCGGGCACTTTTTCACATAAAGCGGGCATTTTTTCGTGTTTACCAAAAAAGTCTTTTTGGAGCAAAAATAATTTTTTTTGCGTAAACAATTGTCGGACAATGGCCAACCTTAGTTGTTACCCACCTCCAGAACCCGAAAATTTTGAATTGTAAGAAAAATTAAATCAAACCATGGTATACTACCCAAAATCGTGCGCTGAACATGGTTAGATGATACCAAAATAGCGAATTCACTACCCAAAACTTCATTATCAGGGTAGCTGCGCACTCTGAATGAGTACCTATTTTCAGAACAGGAAAATAATATACCAGGGTGTCCTTACACCATTCAGTGTTCAGTGTCCTTACACCGATATCTGCTCAGCATGAGGGAAATTCTCCAGTCCACCCTGTACTCTGATTTTTTTTGTAATACCGTATTTCCTCTAATAGGCCGCCCGGGCGGCTTATTTTTCAATCACCTTCTAGGGGGGCGGCTTATTAGAGGGGGGCGGCCTATTGGAGGGGGGCGGCTTGTTTTTTAACCAAAATTTACGCCACGTTTTTAAAAAATCGGTGCTGGGTTTATGACAAAGAGATGACCGAAAATGCTGTATTTACGAGAAAGCGATAACAGAAAATGCTGTGTTTACAAACAAACAAATGATCATTCAAAAAGCATGGAACTGAGGGTTAGGCGCATTCAGTTCATCGTTCCAATCAAGCTCAAGAGCTTCATCAAAGTTAAGAGAGTGATCACTCAGATAACCATTTTCCTTGTCCTCATCCGAGTCGACTTCCTCCACGGCAAGCAGATCATGCATGGCAAAGCGGGCTTCTTGAAGCATTTTCGTCCCTCAGGTACCGGCCCATGTTCCTTGAAGCAATGGATATCATCATCTTCGTCGCCATATAGCGCATTAGTGATTCCACAATCTGAAAAAATGGAATGATAAGGAAAAAAAACCACAATCACAATGTACCAACCTTTGAAGGATTTGCTGATCATCTTGTAGAGGGCGTCCACCGCCACGAAGTCGTTTCCTAGTCTTCCCAGCTCTGCATGAATCCCTGAAAAAAGAGGATAACACAAAAATAAAAAATGAAAAACATACTTGAGCGATTTCAGTTCGCCTTCTTTCTTAACCCAATCTCGAATGCACCCTCGGCTGATTGCGTACTTCTTGCTTGCCGAATGGATGGAGATCAACTTTGCGTGCTTTACAACATCCAGCTTCCATTCTGTTGAATAGGCCTTCAGCTTCTTTGACTTGCCCACTTCTTCATCGGCTGATTCCTCGCTGACATAGGTATCTCGAATAGCGATCATTGCAGTTAGCCTGGAACAGAAATAAATAAATAAAAACAGCTGACAAAAACAATAACAGATGCAAACAAATAACGACTGCAAATTTCCAGACTGACAAAAACAAACAACAGAATAGGTAAAAAAACGCGAATTTAAAAACAGTTTTTTGGGAACAAATTTGTAACTTAAATTGCCTTAAAATGCTGCAAGGTGAAGCTAAGGGGGGTGGCGGCTTATTAGAGGGGGGCGGCTTATTTTTCAATTATCCCCTAGGGGCGGCTTATTAGAGGGGGCGGCTTATTGGGAGGGGCGGCCTATTAGAGGAAATACGGTAACCTAAAACCACCTCCTTGACTACTATTAACTGCTTTTTTGACCTAGTAATCTAAATTTATTTGAAGGCCAAGAATCTAGATGATATATGCATTAAAAAAAATTCTGCTCATCTCCGACTAGAAAAATTAGAGAACTGAGTATTTAAAGACTTCAGAGTGACTGAGAATGGTTTGTATAGGCTAATCATAGTCAATTTTCTTTTTTTTTAATGTAATGTAGGAGGCCATGGGTAGGCAGCAAGCGTTAGGACAGGTTTAAATGTGTGTTCTGAACATTTACCCACTCTTGGTTACCAACCTCCTGGGTACTCATCATCTAATCAACACCGCCTTGGTACTCCCCTCCTAGGATCCCCTATCCTGGCCTCCCTGTTGGGTACCCTTCTCCTAAGTGAGCTCATACTGCGTCTTCCTATAGAATGGTTCAAGGGAACTAAAGATACTGGTTTGCAATGTCTAAACTTAGTCAGACATTCGAGTTTTGAAAAAAGCCCACCCAGAATAGGTGACTATTCTGATATTGAGGCTTTGGGTGAGGAATTCGCTTTTTTGGTGATATCAAGCCGTGTTCAGCGCACGATTTTGGGTAGGATACCATGGTTTGGTTTAGTTTGCCTTAAAATTTAGAATTTTCAGTGGATAGCCCTTGGGGTGGATACTAGGGTTGCTTAAATACTCGGGTATTTATTTTTCTGGTATTTACCCGGGTAAATACCCGAATGTCGGGTATTTATGAAAATATACTCCTTGTCGTTAAAACATTTCCTCCTTGCGATTTAAATAGCTCCAGTTCCATGATAAAGGCTTAGGCTTGAAGAGGCTAAAAATTAGGATATTTATTCATGAAAAGACGCCCGTTTACATAAAAAACGCTCCAACGAACCAGATCGAATTCAAATGTTTGTTGTCTCGCACGCAATTCAAAAATTAACTGCGAGTTATTGTTTTAAAAGGGGAAAAGCCATTTGATCGCCACAAATTTGATCGCTCACAAATTTCATCGCCAGTCAAATTGATGGTGGGCATATTTCGATCGCCACGAAATTGATTGTTCAATTTTGATCGACGGCTATATTGTTTACTTTAATGTCTTTATCGTTTCTCCATTTTTTATTACTTCGTAGCATCGTATTGCCTTTCTTTAAAATTTCTCACCTTCACCTTTAGGTTACAAGATGAACAACGACTTTGACAGCTACGATGAAACAGAAGATCACAGCCCCTTAAAATTCAAAAGCATAATTACTTTTGAATTTTTGCGCGAAAAAGAAAAAATTTGAAAATTGACTGAAATTTTGATGCTTGTAATCCATGTAACCTAAGGTTTGTTACTGATTTTATTTTTACTTATATCGCATTAGCTTATTTGCAAACGGTTTCTCACATCAAGAGCATTAAAACAAGCCATCACTCGCTCCGAAAACACGCAAATTTTAAAGATGTCAATGGTGTTTTTGGAATATATGCCAAAAAAGTTCATCTCGTTTTGCAACTGTAACTGGCCTGATATATCAAGCTACTTTTCAAACCTCAAAAAAGGAGGCTGAGGCCTTATAGAGGAGTAAATTTGCTGCATTTTGGTACATAAGAGGTATGCAAAAAATGCAAATTTAGGGTGTTTTATGCAAAAGTTAGACAGAAAACGCGAAAAACCCTAATTTTACTCGGAAAAATGCCAGTTGTATGCTTTAAACGGTCTCTAGTTTCTAAAATAACAACTTTACAAAAATCTGCTCAACTATTCTTGTAGCTGAATGTCTGGCCTATCTTTTGGTATATAGGTCATATAAAAAAGTCTGTGGTTTTGCACTTTTTGTCTGTCGTTTATTTTGCCCAAAATTTTTTCGTATTTTCAGGTGGTTCAATGGTGCAAACGAAAAGCGCTACTGTGGTACAGAAAGAGCCAATAACAAAGCACTCTATCGCTCTGATAACTCTGGAAACAACAATGGCTGTGAGAGAACCAAGAAGTGAAAAGATAATCGATCAAAAGTCATCCTATCAGAAGATCGGAAAGAAGCAGTCGTCACTAGATGCAAGTGCAGTGTGTCTTGAAATCTCCGTAGCAGGTGACTCAAACAGGTCGGTTTTTTGTGTGATAGATGTTTCAAACTTGTCTAGTACCTATGCGCCTTTTACTGGTATCTCTATGGGAACACGTTCATGTTACCTATTCATCTTTCAGGTATTCGCATGGTCCACAGCGTTTATGGAAATGACTTTGAAAGCGGAGAAGATCGTCTGCATAAAGTGTGCCAAGAATGTCACCAATTTGTCCGACAGTCTGAGGGCGGTCCCTTGGGGTGTCGGTTTAAGAGATTCGACACAGTTTTGTATGAAGTCATAGCTACCAGACCATGAAACATTAACGAAAGAAAAAGCTTTCGTAATTTTTCTCTTCGCTCTCGTGATTGAGGCGCAGCCGTGATATTAAACTCAAGTGCTGAATGACTGGGTTGTCAAATTTGGTTATTCAAAAACGTATAGAGTCTTAGGACAAATACATTTTTAAAACCCCTTATAAAACTGGCAAAAACAACGCGATTTTTAGGGAGTTTTGGGTAAAAAGAGGGCTGCAAAAAGAGGGCCGGTAAAAAGATGGTCGGTAAAAAGCGGGCCGGTAAAAAGAGGGTCTGTTCTTGCACAGACGCTAGTTGCAAGCGTAAAAGCAAATCTCAGTGTTGATGCGATCCAGACTTTTCCCCAAGATGTCGATGTAAAGCGAAGAATAACCAACGCTCGTGAACCACTATGAGGTCATTAAACTTACTTTTCGTTAATTGGCGTTCAACCGGCATTTTTGTTTAGGTGCCGATGTAAATAAGCCGTTACGCGAGATGAAGCTTTCTGAAAAATACAAGACAAAAGCTACAGATGGAAGACTTATGCTTAGAGATGATTACGGGACGGGACAATTCCGTTCCGTCCCGTTAATTTTTAGAGAATCGTCCCGGCCCGGAATCCCGCCCGGAAATTTTTTGGCACCTGTCCCGTCCCGAAAAAAAATTATTTAAATTCCGTCTCGTCCCGTCCCGAAAAAATTCAATTTTTCAACAACTACCTTCAACTTGTAATTATGTTCCTCAACCGCAGCTTGCCTCTGCTGGAGAATAACAATTCGGAGTCCTAGTAGTAGTTCTAGTTAAATTGTTTGTTTTGTTTGAGAGATGAATAAAGCATATAGGATTGAAATACCCGATCGGAAATTTTTATGACCGTCCCGAAAATCTTCCCTGTCCCGGGGTCCCGTCCCGATATAACTTTTTGACCTGTCCCGTCCCGCGTCCCGCCCCGAAATTTTTAAATTTGAATTCTGACCCGTCCCGTCCCGAAAAGGTCAAGCCATCATCTCTACTTATGCTTATTGATTCGCGCTCAGTGCAGCGCAGAGAACCCGTCTTCTTGATCTTTGCTTCTGATCGGGGTTTGGACTTTCTGCGCCTCTACCGAAACTGGTCAATTGATGGCACCTTCTTTTTTCAGTCCAGAGCACTTTGTTCAGATGTTTGTGGGTGGGTAGGAAAGCCACCTGGTATTTCCCCTAAATAGGTATCCACCTCATGAGTCCGAAATTTTGAATTTAGTTAAAATTTATTAACATTTTAAATTTGTACCCTATCCCAGAGTCGTGTTCTGAACACGGTTCGACAATACTAAACAGCGACTTGACTTACAGGAACCCCAGGAGTAGTTTCGTATCCCGTACGGTATCCAGGTGTATGGAGGTGGTAGTACCAAGAAAGTGGTATTCAGGTCGTTATACCAATACAGTGACTAGGTATCCGTACGGGCGGCGGTAAATTGGCTGGCCCAGGACTCGACAAATAAAAACTCGACAAACGCCGAACTCGACAAAAAGGTTTTTCGAAAAACGCCGAACTCGACAATTTTTATCGACAAACGCCGAACTCGACAAAAAACATTTTTGAAAAGCAATGTACTCGGTCAAATTTCGTTTCGAAACACGGAGTACTCGACGAAATTGTGAATAGAAATCGACACTTTTTGCTGATGGTTATAACTTTTCCCAGAATAATCATAAAAATAAGTTTGACCTATCAAATTGTAGCTGAGAGACAGGGCTTACAAACAATAATTAAAAAACTAAAACAACACGTAAAAAATAAAATCGATCAGCTCAAATAGGAATCGCTAAAATTTTGTACCTACCCAAACATTGACATAATGTATACATAAGAGTGGACAAATGAAAAAGCAAAGCATTCATTTTGTATCCCTTGAACAGCATTACAAAATAATTTTTCCGGTTTTTCAATAGATTGTACTTTTTCATGCAAAAAAAACGCAAAATTAAAAAAAAAGTGGTGTCGTTCTGTATCAATTGTCCGCAACTGTAGTTGGTGCACGGTTTAACCTCAGTTTTACCCAGTAAAACTGAGGTTGAATTATAGAAAAACATTTTGAATGATAGGAGTTCTTTGCGAGACAAAAAATAAATACGATGTAAAAAGTTGTCGATCAATTCGGTTGTCGATTGTTGTTGACAAAACTCCAAGAATTTTGGCGACGTTCGCCATATATGGCGAAATTGAGTTCTATACTTAACACATACCTTTTTCAAATATTTTGTTTTCTTATCTTAGATTTCTTACACCGTTTTGTAGCTGAGATTTTTTCTATCGATTGACTGGTCAAACACATCAGTTAAAAATAATTTTTGGTAGAATCCCAACAAGTGTTAAAAAAAATCAAGTGTTAAGTGTACACTTGGTTTTTTTTGAACACTTGGTGTGATTTCCTCAAGAATTATTTTTAACTGGTGTGTTTGACCACTCAATCGATAGAGAAAAATCTCAGCTACGCATTTTTTAATTTTTCAAAAATAGCGTTTAAATATCTCCTAAGTAATTCTCATACTCTAAAAACGATAAAAACAATGTTGTTTCCTGATTTCTGAGCTAAAAAGTTGATTTTTTTAATTTTTGACCAAAATTTGACTTTTTGCCTTGGGGTACCATGGTGAGCCATCTTAAAAACATCCAAGCCACAAACAAATTCCAATTGAAAAGACTCTTTATTTAATTCAAAAAATGCAAAACTAAATAATTCCGAGAAGAACTCTTGATCATAACATACATATAGAGACTCTTTTTGCAAAGCTCCAGTGACCGAAACGTGGTAGAATACAAGGCAAAAAGTCAAATTTTGGTCAAAAATCTAAAAAAAAATCTGCTTTTTAGCTCTGAAGATACCAGGAAACAACTTTTATCGTTTTTAGCGCATGAAAATTACTTAGGAGATGTTTAAACGCTATTTTTGAAAAATTAAAAAATGCCTCTTGATCATAAAATCTTGACCAATATTAGACCATGATATTGTGTGCATTGGCAGCATAGTGGTCTGTAGTTAAGTATCCACGGGTCTGGATTTCGACTCCTCGTAATTGCGTTTCGTAATTTTTCAGTCCTATTTTTGGGACTCATGAACTTTTGCAATTTTTGAGTACAAGGTGTCCAAAATATGCGCATACTCAAAAAAATCAAAAAAAAAAATGCGCAGGTAGCTTCTTGCCCGGTCGATTTCCGTTTTCGGGACCCTAACCCACGGAAATCTCGAAACTTGGGGGTTTTTCAATAATGAGTGTCCTTTGCAGTGTGAAAAGGAGACCTTTCTAAAAGATCCGTAAAAAAATGATAAAATGTCAAAACACACAAACCTTTTGAAACACCCACTGACGATGATTCGGCACATTCGTTCTGGCCTAAGTTTGAGCTGTTTCGCGAATAATTTTTTGTCGACAATAAGTCTAAATAAATGTGATGAGAATCAACAAGCTTAAAGGGGGCATTCATATACGCATCGCCTATAGGTCACAGATTCAAATCCCACTGGGAGCAAATCTTTTTTTTACTCTACTTTTTTAGCGGTATGAAAAGGAAGAAAACACCATCAAACCTACAGTTCTTGCTTGAATACCGAATAGCCGAGCGATCTTCCAACCTGAGTTCCACTTGTTTGCATATAGACTATATGCCATGCCGCAGTTCCCCGCTTCTCAGCGTCGGCCATTATCTGGAAAGAAAACGCAGTAAAAAAAAGTATACATCAAGTAAACAAACAGACAGACAAAAATTGCAAAAAAAGACAACAGGGAGGACCAAGGCATATTTTTTACATGTGTGACCGAATATGGTAAAGCAGAAGCACATCAGAAACAGCCATGAACCAAAGAAAAAAGTACAATACATGCAAATATGAATAACAGAACTTCGAAAAAATTGTTTCACGAGGTAAAAAAACGTGAGCAAGCAAATTTACAAGTTCCATGTTTCTCAAAACTCGTTTTCGCAGGTTTCATGTTTTACGAAACTTGATTATCCAGTTCATTGATTATCGAGTTTCATGTTTTTTGAAACTTTTTTTTACCAGTTCCATGATTTACGAGTCTCTTGTTTTACCAGTTTAAATTTCACGAGTTCAGATACAGCCACGGTTCGGGTCGAAAATTCCGACGGGTCGACAACCCTAATTGTAATGTTGATTTCTGGAAAAATAAGAAAAAATGCCCGAAAATCTACATGTAGGTAATAGTACTATGTAAATTCATCCCGTTGTAGGCCAGATAGAACTGATTTTATGCTCATTCCGAATAATAATAATTCCGAATAACACCTTAGAGTGGGTACCTAACCCAGGTATTGAGATTCTGGTTAGTCAAAACAGCATTTTGGTCTTAACAAACCGTTTTCAGGGTTGAATACAATATTTTGTTTTTGCCCTTTGAGATAACAATTTTTTTTGCTTTGGCATTTTTTTGTTGGTATTTTTACTGATAATCTTCCCAGTGACTCCTTCTGGATGGATTTGGCCACAAGTTCTTTAGCCAACTATTTCTTGATTCACTAGTTCGTTTTAACCAAAGACATTTAACGAGCTTCGGAATAATGCCTGTCGAGTTTTAGCCAACTTAAAAATTGGGTTAGTTAGGTAACTTCACAATTACCAACAAAATTTCCAGCGGGGAAAGGGCGTCAAACTGGACATCGCGTCTTTCGTAAAGGAGACGTGATTGGATGTACTTTGGATTTGGTAGCTGCTGAGATTCGTTTCTCACTAAATGGGCAAGCCATCGCGTCAGTCTACAAAAACTTTAACTTGGATGGCTTCTTTTTTCCTGTTATGTCTCTCTCAGCGAAAGTCAGGTAAGACACCAACCACAATTTGCATTGACCACTCCGAAAAATTGTTCTTTAGTTGTCGATTCATTTTTGGGAGGAGCCATGGGAAGCTCAAATACGGCCCACCAACTAATTTCTCCCCTGTTGTGGAGGCCTTAAATTGTGCCTTGGTATGCATTCAATTTTGCTTTTTTTCTACCCATTTCACAGGGTGTGTCAAGAAATTTGCCCACTTTTAAATGGTCATAACTTTTTTATTGAGCTTTTTTCGAAATTCTGTAAACGCAGATCGCCTTAGTTTTTGATGACAATTTTTTATATATAATGTCGAAAACACGATTTTCGCTTGGTTCCCCCTGTGGTTTGGGCCGTGCCCTTCCAAACGTTATCCAGACACCAGATGACAAAAAATTGTCATCAAAAACTAAGTCGATCTGCATTTACAGAATTTCGAAAAAGGCCCAAGAAAAAAGTTATGACCATTTAAAAGTGGGCAAATTTCTTTACACAGCCTGTGCTTTGCAGAAAGTTCACGAGTGCCTTTCTTTTGGCGATTTGCCGAAGAATATATTCTCTGGACCTTCTACTAGTCTTCACCAAGTGGAGCCATTTGTGCCTGTACCAATAGATACCTCTGCAATAATCTTGCCGCAGTTTGCTCAAGATACCCATATAAGATTTGCGGAAAATTTGCATGAGTTATGGGCCATGCGGAAAATTGATTTGGGATGGATTTTTGGCGAAGTGAGTGCAGTTACTAGTTTTTCAAAACTATGATCCTAATTTTTTAGGTTAGGAATGAGCAGAGCAGGAGGCATCCTTGTTTGACTTCTTTTGACCATCTGCCGGAAACTGAACAAATTTACAACATAAATCTTGCTTTGGATACTATGAAGTAATATACAGGGTGGGCCAATTTTTTTTGCACCTTTTGTTTTGACCATAACTTTTTTTTCTGGATCGATTTCTAAATTTCTGTTAAAGGGGGGGGGACTTTATACAGTCCAACCTGGATAAACCGCCACCCCGATAAACCGTCCCCTTATTAAACCGCCACCTGGGGCGAAAAATGGTTGACCGGCAGAGAGACAAAGGAAAGTTCACCCCCAATAAACCGCCAGTGGATTAATTTTCGTCAATCTTTTTTCTGTTTTCTATTTATCCTTTCTTTGACTTCGTCATTGTCTTTGTCGTTTTATCATTTTTAACCGATTAAATTGCTTTTCGATTCTGAGTCTAACTGCGTTTATAGAAATTCAGAATTCGATTCAGAAAAAAAGTTATGTTCAAAAAAAAAGGCGTAAAAAATTGGCCCACATTGTATTTTATAGTTAAAACTTCGATAAAAAAAATGTGGTTTTAGGGCCATCGAAGCGTTGGGTTACCACATGGTTTTAGATAAACCACCAACTAGACTTCGACCAGTCCGTCTAGCTCAGAGGTGGAGGTCAAATTTAATTTTTTTTTTCATTTTTATGCATATGGAGTTTAGTTACGTGCAAGCAAACGGGTATAAACCGCAGCCATTGGACACACACGAGATTGAACTACCGGAAAATATGGAGCCCTTAATAGACCAACTAGCCAGAAATATTCACAATGTTTGGGCCAAAGAAAAAATTAAACGAGGCTGGACTTTTGGGCTAAATGAAGTAAATCGATATCCTCTCACAAATATTTTGATTTCAACTATCTTCTTAAACGAAAAGTTTAGTTTGTGGATGCTACCCAAAAAAGAACCCCTCATTTAGTACCGTACGACCAAGTGGATGGACGCATCAAAGAAGCCAATAGAGAAGCGGCTGCAGAAAACATACGAGCTTTGCAACTATTTGGAATTTTCTTGGAACCACCTGTTTCAGAATATGATGAAGGTAATTTTAGGGGAATTCAAAACATGCAACGAGTCATAGAGGTTTCAAGGGCCTGACTTTGGGCAGTGATGTTGTTTTAATTAGTTGATTTACTGAAGAATGGATGTGGACATCTTTAGACTAAATTTCAAATTTTATGTAGTCTTATTCCCTAAATTCCTTCTCCAAATATACTAGCACCAAAAAAGAGCCTAAAGAACATAATTTAGGAGCCGAAAAAGAAATGAGAGCTATAAATGCTCTAAACAGAACCTTCCGAGCTGAAGCCACTTACAAAGTAATTACCGGAAAGTGGTATTACGAATTTGAGGTGCTCACTGAAGGTTTCATGAAAGTTGGTTGGATGGACGTTTCAGCTATGCCAGATACTAAGCTTGGCTCTGATGACAAATCCTATGGGTTTGATGGTTATCTGGTCAAGGTATAGAAAAATTTTAAGCGGTTCCTTTCCAATTTTTGAGCCTTTAGAAATGGCACCAAGGTGCAGAACAATATGGTCGTGAATGGAAAATCGGTGATGTTATTGGTTGCTTTTTGGATTTAAATGATCGCACTATCTCATTTTCAATGAATGGCGAACTTTTGTTGGTGAGTATTACCGGTGTATGGCCAGTTAGCAACGTTTTTTTTTTTAATTTTGATACTTTTTAAAATAAAAGTAATGTTTTACATAAAATTTTTTCTTCTGAGGTCACCCAGTAGCCGAAATTTAACGAGGAATCCGAATCACAAAACACAATTTCAAAATGATGTTTGGTTGTTGAGATATGGCCTACAGTTGGATACTTATTATCCAACTTTAGGCCATATCTCAACAACCAAGCATCATCTTGAAATTCTGTTTCGTGATTCGGATTCCTCGTTAAATTTTAGACACTGGTGGCCTCAGAAAAAAAATTTCATGTAAAAATTACTTTTATTTAAAAAAGTATCAAAAATTAAAAAAAACAGTTGCTAACTGGTCAACCCCCAGTATTACCCAGTCACTAAAACAATTTCTTCTTATTAAACTTCTATTTCCTACAGGATCCATCAGGAAGTGAAATGGCTTTTGACAACGTGGTACCTATCGATGGCTTTGTGCCGGCAATGACTATTGCAGCTGGACAAAAAGGGAAATTCAACTTTGGTCAAGATTCCAATTCTTTGAAGTACTTTACTACTTGCGGGTTGCAGGTTACTTTTTCAGCAATACTATGACTAAAAAAGTTACGAAATTATTGTGTTTAGGAGGGGTTTGAGCCATTTTGCGTGTAAGTGATTTAGTTGGAATGCCATTTATGTATAAATATCAATTATTCTAGAAACATGTACCGTGGAATGCCAATGTGGTACGCCAAACGCCTTCCAATGTTTGCCGAGATCAGTGAGGAGTCAAGAATGGAAGTGAGCAGAGTACCGTCCACAGCTATTTCTCCTCCTTGCCTTAAACTAAGCCAAAAAGTTGTGGCTAATGACTCTACAGTCAATGAGAAGCCGAGGATGGAATACATCCGCCTTTCGCTGCCAGTCAAGTGCAATAGAACTTTTCTAAGAAATAAGTTAGTTTAGACAACTTTTTACTCAGCGGACGGGCGAAATCGAGGTATTTGATGAGGCACTAGGTCTTTTCGTCCCCGAAAACCGCCAATTTGAAATTTTCAAACAGGTTCAGATCGTGCAGGCAGCAAAGATAATTTTCTCTTTGCTACCATATACCATCCTGAATAGGTATTACTCACCTCATTCGCCACGCAAAATTTTAGATTTGGAAAGGAATCTTAAAGGCTATATAGAAGAGGAAGGAAGTACTATTGGCGGTATAATTGTCGAATAGCGCCACCTCATGAAACACCCCGAAACGTGGTTTTTTTAACGTTTTATCACCTGAAAAGCTCAGAAAACATGGTTTCGAGTGGCGCTAGGCTGTTTTTTGAAAAATATTTTTTTGACCACTTTGGGCCCAAAACCCTAGGGAGGACCCTTAATTATATATTTTTCAAAATTTTGCAAAATTTAGGATATATACACCTTCATGGATATATACCCTTCCCCGTCCCTTGCAATGAGGAGCAAGTTGGGTCTTCGGCCGCGAAGCGGCCAAACATACCTAATTACTAGGGTTTTGGGCGCAAAATGGTCAAAAAAATATTTAAAAAAACAGCCTAGCGCTACTCGAAACCATGTTTTCTGAGCTTTTCAGGTGATAAAACGTTAAATAAACCACGTTTCGGGTTGTTTTATGAGGTGTCGCTATTCGACAATTATTCCCTATTGGCCACTTGGTGTCACCCGATTTACTCAGTGGTCAAGATCCACCCTCAATGGTCCAGATTCACTGTCAACGGTCCAGGTCCATTATCAATGGTCTATATCTAACCTTTGACTACTGGATAGTAGTCCCAATCCACTATCAATAGTCCAGATCCACTAATTCAAAGTCCAGATCCACAATCATTGGTTAAGATCCATCCTCAATGGTTTTGATTTGCCCTCGATGAAAAAAATTGAAGTCTCATAGCCGGCTTATTCCAATAATATTTCAGTGATTCGAATTCAATGAAAATTTTAAATTATGTCGTCTTATTACCTCTAACCTCCATTGAGAGCAGTGTTGTAAATCTGAGATTTTCCGCACCCGCACCGGCATCAGCATCGGCACCGACCACTAACGATTTTCCGTAAAGGCACCCGCACCGGCACCGACCCCTAACAGTTTTCCGCACCGGCCGGTGCCTGGTGCGGTGCCAGTGCGGAGGCGGTGCACCGGCCACATAAAATAAGTAATTTTTTTTAGGTATTTTTGGAACAAAAACCCATAGATTTTATACATAATTTCAACCAAAGCAATTTATTGTGATAATGCAGGCGAATGTTCAAAGTTCGATAAGGTTTTTTTTATTAAAATTGAGAAGAACTTTTTGTCGGATAGTCTTCGGTCCAGCATTCCCTTTGTGGCCACTAGAAACAATAGTCAATTGCGAAAATAACCTTTCAACTCTTGAGGAACTAGCTGCAATGGCCAGAATATTCTGAGCCAATTTCTTCAGCTGAGGATAATCCTTTTCAGCATCAGAAGTTTGCCAAAGTTCTAGAGCCAGTGTTGCTTTTTTAGCGACCACACCTAAATAAGCTTTCAATTCTCCGTTGAACGAATCTTTTCTGGTGCCTTCTTCTGGAGCAGATTTTCCAGATGGTAAAGAGAACATGTGCTGGTTCCAGCAGAGAGCAAACAATATTGTTGTTAGTTTCTCAGAGCGAACTACAGGAAAATTGAGGGTTTGGGTTGCTTTCTTTTTCTGCTCATTTTCAATTACCTGCTCTAGCTCTTTTGGGTGGCTTCTCTGGAAATTCCTCGAAATATTGCTGGCTCTGGAGCCCATTTCAGTCGGCAGTTGACAAACTTCGCACTATCGGTTTGGAAAATCAAACTATTTGGCAAATGAATCTGCAGAAAGACCAAGTTCTTTCACAGTTTTGGCTGTATATTCAACTTTTGGTTTCTTAGCAAGCAGGGCATTAGCATTTTGCCCTTCTTCAGAGCTTTCTTGATCAGCGTCAGTGAATGAATCTATTGCTGGTTGAGCTACATTCAAGGAAACGCTGCAGATCAAACAAATCAGTAAAAATTTTATGGCTTAAATTAGAGGTCGGCCGGCATTTTTTTGAATGAAACTGGTATTTTGCTTTTTATTCAACATTTTTTGTCGATTTTTATATACAAACTTATGCTTATTTTAAAGCTTATTAAATTCTAGATAAGATATTATCAAATTTTACAACTATGAAAAACGTATAAGAAAAACGTATAACCAAAATCCGAAAAGCGAAATCGGTAGAGCTCATGGGAGTTAAGCAAATGCAAAAAACAGCTCTGCAAAGTATTTACTCTGTCCCGAGACCCTCAAAGTAGAGGGGGGCGCTTATTAGAGATAATACGGTAATTATCTTCAAAACGAGTATAAGTTTGTATATAAAAATTGGCGGAAAAGTTGAATAAAAAAACAAAATGGTGGTTAAAAAAATGGTTTTCGTGCTTGCGACTCTGATTCATTCTTCTTCATTTAGATATTGGCGGCAGACAATCCACTTATGGAAAATACAGCTATCTCACACGAGTAATGGGCACAGAGCAAGAGTACAATAAAGCAGGAACGCGAAAACATGCTTTAAATTTGTCGAGTAGAACCTTTCCAAGTATAAAATATAGAAATAAAACAACTGAGTGGGCACTACAACACCAAATGAGCAAGCAGGACGCTAAGTGAGCAAAAACAACGCTAAAACAGCTTTGTTGTACGAACATACATTTTGAAATAAATATACCGTATTATCTCTAATAAGCGCCCCCCCCCTCTACTTTGAGGGTCTGTATCTCGGAGCAGAGCAAATATTTTGCAAAGCTGTTTTTTGCATTTTCTTAGCTCCCACGAGCTCTACCGATTCCATTTTTAGATTTTGGTTGTGCACCCAAAATCTCGAGATCGACGGAGGGTTGAAAAATAAGCGCCCCGGGGCGCTTATTAGAGATAATACGGTAAGGCGTTAGTTTTTTTTGTCTCATATTGCCTGTTTTTGGTGCCGATGCGGGCTTAAATTTGCTCTCACCAGCACCGGGTCCTCCCGTACCCCGCACCACGCCCCTGGCTTACTCCGCACCAGCACCGACCCCCAACAATTTTCCGCACCGGCCCCGTCCCGCACCAGGCACCGGCCGGTGGGACGGGGCCGGTGCGGCGCCCGGTGCGATTTACAACACTGATTGAGAGCAACCCTTTAGATTCAATTTTGTTCTTACAGGGACAAAGATGCGATTCTCAAAAATCTTCAAGATTTACAAAAGCGAAATGCCTCACTTTCCACAGTGAAAACGGGGCAATTGAGTTCAGGAATGCCAAAAGATTATGAAGATACAGACAAAAAGGTTTTTTGAAACAATAACCAAAATTTTAGTGTAATCGAAAAAAATTTAGCATCGTACAAAGGGAAAAACTTTTCTGTCTGCATTTCGACACAATAGTGAAGACGATCACCATTCCCACAAAGGATTTTCCTTTGACAGCTCCCACAATGATGCCCTTACTGATCCACCTGCATTGATGTAAGTTTTGGATATTTGGTCCCTATTTATTGAACTTTTTGTGCCAATTTTGAATTATTTGTTGGCAAATTTTAATTGATCACTTCTTTTACTGGCTTATTTTAACCATGAGTGGTTTTTCGACCCACCTAATGCTTCCTGTTTTTGATTAATCCAGACAAAGAAGACGAGTTTTGACACTAATGAACTTTGGTGTGTATTCCTTTGATGAATCTATTTTAACGATGCTTTCTTTGGACGGTCAAGACCATGACACTTTTTGGATTGAGCACTGCAGGTTTATACTACTCTAACATTTGTGTGTTGTGTCCTCTTTTTGGGAGCTCAAAAAGATGTAGTTTTCGTTTGCTCATTTCCTGTGTTGGGTTCTGTCTAATAAGACTTTTAAAATCCAAACTAGAATTTCAACTAATTCTTTCCAGGAAATCTAGCCTCTTAAATCTATCGAGTGACGAAAAACTTTCGGTGGAGAACAAATTGAAAGACATGACATCAAGACAAGATTTGAGTGTCCCGCAGCCGAAGAAGGTAACAGGGATTTTGGGACGGATTCGCGATCGTCAAAAACACAAGTGAGTAAATTTTCTTCTCTGATATACCCCCTCTCCAATTTCTAACTCATTCCTGAAAAGTTTTGAATGGAATGCTTAAAAACGAAAAAAGAAACAAATTTTAATATATGCAAGTGTAGGGTTGACCAATGGGTAATTACCCGAGTGGTTATTCGGAGAAGTACTAGTAAATTTCACAGAAATACTTTTCATGCCCGTTTATTTTTCAACCCCTAAAAAATCGCGAAATTGTCAATCAAAAATGGCCTTAACTCTGAAATCCTAGTCAAAAAAATGAGGGGGTGCCCGTCTATTAGAGACTGGCCTTTTAATACAGAAAATGCGGTATCTAGAGTAATATAGGTGCAATAATTTTAGAGAGGACAGACATTCCGAAGGGAAAAGACACAAAGGTGATGAATCTGGTGAATCCACACTAAGAACTGTCAAGAGTTATGACTCAAACTCTGTAGTTGCCGATGGAGTTTCTAGTGGTATCTTTTTTTTAGTTTCTATTAGGTTGCGTTGTAAGTTCCGTCTTTTTGCCAATTATCAATCAGCTTCCCCCTATCGCTTTTGCTATTTTGGTGAAATAACTTGGCCCTCCTTATGACTGTGGAATAAAAAGTTTCGTTCAAAAGCGTACAAAAATTTGAAGGAAATTTCTATAAATTTCCGATAATTTTTCTGGCACGTGAAAAATCTGAATTTTTTTTTGATAATTTCTTGCTGCAAAATAAACATTCTCGAGAGGACGCAACATGATATTCTATCAGTTGAAGTCTTTTCTCTCGAGGGGTACAGGAAACGAAAGACATAGCATAACCATGTGTTTAAATGACCCATAAAACTCCAATATAATTGTTAATCCCAAAAATAGGTTCCTCCACACAGATTTATCAAAAGTGGTAAAAAAAATAGCCACGAAAAGTCGTTGGTGCCAGGCCCATTCTAACCATCGTCCATAGGAGGTAACAAGATGCACTACTGTTTTACAATTTTTACTGGTTTTACAGCTATTGTTAAACCCTAATTTAAAAGGGTACCGGGATACTGGAAAATAGCTTAAAAGTATGGAAGTTGAACAAATTTTTGTCAGCTTGGTCCTACTGCACAAAGAAACTCTGGTATGCATGCATGTTTTATTCCGCCAAAAAGGCGAATCAACTTATTTATGTCAAAATAAAAATAAAGTTCAACAATCAAAACTTGGGTGGTGTCGGGATAAAGGATAAGAACCTTGAACTTTCTGAAAATTAAAAAAAAACAATTTGCGAACCTATTATGACACCGAGCTGGTGTTTGAAATTTGGTAAAACAGCAGAACTTTTTGACAACCTACTATTTCTACAATGACTAAAAAGCAATTTTAGACATGCCCTCTAGTGGTCCTGGTCGCCAGCCCACAATTCGTCGTAACTCAATCAAAAAGAAAAAGAAGAAGGATTTTTTCTCTTCTGGTGGTAATTCAGCCTCTAATACAGCTTCTCCGTTGGCCTCATCCATGGTTAGCAGTGAAGACCACCATCGCCATTCCGTGGTTAGTCCTGTGGGTGAGAATCTGATTGACGGCACTACGGCCGTGGACAACGACTTCTATGCCATGCAGCAGATGGGTGAGCAGGTGGACGAGTACTATTATGGTGTCAGAATATTTCCGGGTCAAGATCCGGCAAATGTGTTTGTTGGTTGGGTGACCCCGCAGTTCCACTCCTATTCTCAGTCTTTTAATGTCAATGACGCTGTTCGCAAGTGTCGTTTCAATGAGTTAGACCACCAAGGAATAACTGCGGGAAGGTTGGTTCTAGAAATGATAAATCTAAATAATTAGTTTGATATTAGTGTTGAATACCGAAATTGTTACGTGCTCAATGCACTGGATTTGTTGAATGCTGTTTCTGATTCAGCAAACACGAAAGTCTCTGGCCTATTAATCGGCTGTTTGATTGACATCTCTGTCGGGGAGGTTTGTTTGCAGCTTTTAATATGTGATCTCACGGTTAAATCAGGGTTCGTAGATTTTTTTAAAATAAAAGTAGAGACCGCATAGGGATTTCGGGACGGGATTTTTCAACCGAAAAAAGTTCGGGATCGGGATTTTGGCGAAAATTTTTCGGGATCCCGTCCAAATTTCGGGATTCTTTCATTTTTCGTTTATCACAAGAAAAAACACACATAAATTGCTCTATGATTACGAATACACTTTGATGAATGTTTTATTTGCCTATTCTTCGCATAGAATCCTTCGCATCATTTCGCGCCGACAGTTTCTCGAAAAGTCCAATGCTCCTAACGCTCATCTCTATAACAATCAAGTAAAAATATAACAGAGAGAGCAAAAAATCGATAAAAAAGCGCTAACTGAATTATTTTCTTGATAAATTGCGCCTTCGGGATTTGACAAATTTCGGGATCGGGATTTTCGAAAATCATCGGGCGGGATTTCGGGACGGGAGTTTTGGACAAAATCAGGGCGGGCGGGACGGATCCCGCCCGGGATCCCGTCCCGATGCGGTCTCTATAAAAAAGGACATTTTGAAATGGCTTTTACTGATTTGGTTTGCGAAAAAGCTAAAATATGTCACGAAAAACGAGTCACCACGAAAAAAATGAGTTTCCTTTGAATTTTTAATAATTTTTATAGTATCGTGTAGCCCAGGACCTCAACTTCCCAACAAGCTATCAAGTTCTATAGAATTGTTTTAAAAAGTATATATTTAGATATTTTAATGAACTAACTTTTATGGCTCGTTCACATACTGCGACTTAGACTAAAACTGAGACTTGACTTAGACTGAAACTAAAGCATGTTCACAGAGCTTTCGTCTAATTAAAAAAAAATACCAAAAACGTTAAACAAATATTAGGGATGATCGGTGGAGGAAGAAAACATGCAAAGAAACTATTTAAAAGGGGCATACCAGCGCGTTTCGGGGACCAGCAAATTTTTTTGTATCGTTCCATTTTTCACTCGTTTTGCGTTAAATCTAATATTGATGACCTTATACTACTTTTAAAAACTAGGCTGAAAACTTAAAAAATCCAGACAAGAAAGCATGTAAAAAATTTGCGCGAAAGAAAAGAACAGCTAGTCTTCGCCTTTTCTCCGTGCAACGCTCTGGTATGCCCCTTTGTAGGGCGCTTACAATGGATGTGTGAGGTGCAAGGTCAAGGTAAACCGGTGACTAGATCTCGCGTTATTTATTAAAAAATGCCAAATCTCATATAGATGAGCTATACCTAGGACCAAAAAGTAGATGTAGGTCATCTATATCAGATTTGGCATTTTTCAATAAAAAACACGAGATCTAGTCACCGGTTTACCTCGACCTCGCAGCTCACACCTCCATTGTAAGCGCACCATTAAAGCTGTTTTTCAACCATTAAAGACACAAGTACATAAAGAAAAATTGTCTAAGTCTCAGTCCGTGAACAAGCCATTATGCTTTTGTTACTTCATTCAAACCCCTAATCTCTACACTTCTGAAATCATTCAATGAAATTCGATAGCTTATTGGAAAGCTGAGATTCTGGGCCACACGATATTGAAGAAATTTAAAAAAAATTAAAACAAAAACTTTGGCATATTTAAGTTTTTCATGGCAATTTCAGCTTTGTCGTGGCGATTTCAGCTTTATAGAATAAACGTGAAATTTGAAAAAATGAAATTTGAAGGAAAAAAAAGTTTTATCCAGTACTTATTGCCATTTTGAAGCAAAAAAGTTTTAACGTTAAACCTTAAAAATAAAGAAAAATTAATGTCCCAAAAACAAATATTTTAAAAAAGAGAAAAGAATCTGTGAAGATAACTGAGTAAGTCCGAAAAAAATCATTGCCTGCTAGACAGAACCAAACAGTAGAAAATTTGCTTCAAAATTAGGACATTTTGCTGCAAAATTTCGATATCACAATTTAAAAAGTTGGTTTTTCCGCGAAATCGAAAAAAACTTTTTAATCGAATTTTGTCTTCAGCTATCATTTATGGCTGCTGGACAAGACACAGGCATGAAATTCAAGGTATTACATTAACGAATGTGGTTTTTTAACAGAAAATTTGCTCAATTTTCCAGCTTGAACCAGGCGCTTTGCTCTACCCAGCAGTGTTTGTAACACCAACTAGCAATGAAATTCTACAGTTTGAGCTTGGGCGAATTAAAGTAAATTTGTCTTGCTTTGTTCTTTATCAACAATTTTAAAAATAAATTTCAGTACACTTTTCCACTCTCTGCTGCAATGTTTAAATCCAGCGCCAAAAACCTGATTCCCTATTGTCCACCACGTTTAACTGCTCAAAAGCTGTATCCTGTTCATTGGGTCAGTGGCAAATTCCTGTATTTTTCAACTTTCTATTATTTTACAGGCAAGAGTTCCTAATGAATGTGCCCGAACTACTGCTCTAAAATTGTCCGAATCGAGAGGTATTTTTTTCATCATTAGTTTTTTCATTTACCTAAACAAAATTAACAGGCTGGTCTGTTCTGTGTGATGATCCAGTCCGAGCCCTGATGGTCTATATTCCCGAGAGGGACTCTTCGCTGGATATTTTAGAGCTTATTGAAAACACTGAACTGCTAACTTTCCACAGTCAAACTCTAGACCTGTACTGTAAACTGACTTCTCATGGCAACCAAAAAGTGGCTCACACCCTGTGTGCCCATGTGGACGAAGAACAATTGATGTATGCTGTCAAGAGTCATTGTAAGCACTTTGCAAAAATTACTTTTTGTGTTTTATGAAATACTCATTTTTTACAGATCTGTCTGGACCTATGAGACAAGGTGACAAATAATTTACGATAACCTTGATTTCAAATTTCAAAAATCTCGTGAAATCTTTTCTTTACCTCGTCAAATTCAAATTTTAAATAAAAAAGTTCGAATCTCCCGTCAAATTTTGTATTTTTACCGTATTTTATACCGTCAAAGAATTTTGTTTATTTTGCAAAGACAAATTTGCATGTAAAAATAAAAAGTGCTCAAAAGACAGATGCTTTGACAGCAGGGGTCCGATTATATCCCTTGATTAAAGGCATTGCCCTTAATTTGAAAATTTTGCCTTTAATTTTTTTTGAAAATAAAGGCACATTTTGACGAATGTTATGAAAGTTGTGACTACTTTCTTGGGCAGAAAGAGTTGTTGAAAGCAGGAAAGGGGGGAGAAAAATATGTTGTTCGTCAATAAAGTTGTTTTTTTGTTGATTTTTGTCGGGTTTGAAGCATAGGGACAACATGCCTTTAAGTTGCCTTTATTTTGGTGAAAATTCCTTTAAATTGCCTTTATTTTCGACACTAGATGCCTTTATTTTAGAAATTCGAGATCGAACCCCTGTTTGACAGGATAAAAACAAATTTGACGGGAAATTTGAAGTTTTTGCGGAAAATTTTGAATTTGACGGGCTAAGAAATTAATTTGACTGGATTTTTAAACCTTTTGACTGGAGAAATCAATCGCAGCCGAAAATTTATTGCAAATTTTTTAAAAATTTACTGCTAATCTTGTAGGATTCTATAACTTTTTGAATGCTGTCCACCTTAAAACCCACGCAGATGCTCGTCTTTCCACCTCTAAAGAATATGTGCTGCCCTTGGTTGCAGATTTGAGCGAAAAGAATGTGTTTGAGTCAGGCTCGGAAGATCTGTATCCCCAAATTTTGGGGCCAGTTGTCTCCATTCTTCCAGCTATGAAGTCAGAGCCCGTCCAGTCTGAGTAAGAGCAGTAATTTAAGCTCTACAACATTACTTATTTTTTATTCCAGTATTTCGAAGGATAATGATGACGCTCGTTTACTTTCACCCCAAATCAACTTTGAGGCGTTAAAGGAGCAAGTAATTAGAGCTTTCAAAGATGCAACACTAAATGCTGTCATGGGTTGTCGAGACCTAATTGGTGGCAACAACCTCAACCATTTTGAGTAAATTTTGATCCTTTTTAGGGCTGGAGTACACAGTTGTGAAGTGCTCTAAAATTGCAAATTAACATGTTTTTATTACGTTTTAAGGTCTAAAACATTCTTAAAAAATGTTTTTAGGGCGCGGAAAGACATTTTTGGGAAATTTTTTTTACAAAAAATTGGACTTTTATCCCAAAAACGAGTACCTTGATACCCTTATTATTATTTTTACCTTGTTTTTCTCACTGGACTAGGCAAAAAGATCTTCTAATTTCATTTATATCTTACGAATCTTGCTCGGATTCATCTCTAAGGTAAGTGAGTGCGCGCATCTCTAATCGACCAAGCCCCCTGCGCCCCCGAAGGGGCACACCCACATACCTTAGAGACCAAACACTCGAAAATGACTCTGGATGCATAAAAACCATATGCAAACCAGAGTTTCTTTACGCGGTAGGTCCCAGTTATCAAAACTATGTTCAAATTCCATCTTTTTAGGTCTTTAAAGCACTAACTACAGGGGGACCAAGGGAGAAAGTGTATTTTTCGGCAAAAAAAAATTTGAAAATTGCTACCGCGCCCTAACGTTTCAGATGCTATAGCATTGAAATAAAATGGTTAAAATGGTGTTTCGGTAAAAATTCCCCGAAACATACCGAAACACCATTTTAACTGATTTGGTCTTCCAACTTTTTGTTCTTTTTCTTGAAAGTTCTTACTATTAAAGCAGAAACATCTGGAAATCATTTTGAGTATAAAAGTTAAAAAAAAATATTTCCAAACCAAAGCAATTTCTGATTGTTTCGGTAGACGTGTTTCGGCGGAGTGTGCATGAGCCTTTTATAAAACTACAGATTTTAATCAATTCAAAACACATGTTGAAATTTCTATAAAATTTCCACTTTTCTGTTGTCGTTTTATCTGCACTTTTGTCGAAAGCTTTTTTCGCAGTAAAAAATAAAGTTGTGCAGGGAATCCAACTCTGCGACTTTGCTTTTTAACGTGTAAGAAGTTTTTGACAAAAGTACAGATAAAATTACAAAAGAAAATTGGAATTTTTATAGAAATGTTAACACGTATTAATCGATAAAAGTTAACAGGTTTTGAGAACCCTGATGGTGGGCGTAATTTACGGAGAGAGTCGCATTTAATGCCAAAAACACAATTTTTCGGAAGTTATTCTAGAGTTTTGGCCGTGTATCTACCTGAAGATACAGATGAATCTAAATCGTGTTTTTGAAATTGTATAAAAATATAGTCAAACCTCGGTTAGATGGCCCCAAAGTCTCCGACACTTTCTTTAACTCACAGTCTTTTGAGTGATTAGTCTGATATCGCAAGGATTCTGATGACGGTCGTTTTTCAAAATCTTTAAATTTCGCCATAAAGACCCGCGGACCTCGGTTATCCGGCACCTGATTTTCAAAGGGATGCCGGATAACCGAGGTTCCTGGTCTTTATGATAAATTTAAAAATTTTGGAAAAACGACCGGCAGAATCCTTATTTCGACTAGACTGGCGAATCACATTTAGCAAAAGACTTCAAAATAACTAAAGAAAGTGTCGGACAAAAATGGCTCTATAAACGAGGTTTAACTGTATACCAAAACGGGATAACTGAGACGATCTACAAAGACTAAGGTAGTTCAATGGAAATGTTTCCAGAAAAAATCTAAGATTCGTCTTAGCTTCAGACCGAATACTGCCAATTCTGATTTGGACAAGAATAGGATCGAAAAAAATGTTCAAATCGGTTTTTTCTAAACCCTGAAGTAGATATTTCTTGAACATCCTCTATTTACGAAATTTTCAGACCAATTCTAAAACTGTTTGACAGTCTCCTAATAATCGGGCTAATAACAGATGAGGACATAGTTGAAGTATTGAAACTAATTCATCCAGCTGCTTTTGATGAGAGCTACATCCCCGGCACAACTTCCAAAGGACTCACAGAAATTGAATTGGCGGAAGGTGTGAAAATGCAATTAGTCAACATTCTTGACCACTTATGCGACATCCAACTGAGGCATCGAATTGAATCTCTCATTTGCTTTTGTGTAGAATTTGTTGGTCAGCTGCAGCAGGATCAATGTCAACGATACATGGAAATCAAGCAAACTGATATGCCACCGGCCGAAGCTGCCAAGAAAACCAAGGAATTCAGGTGTCCCCCAAGAGAACAAGTAATACTTTTTATGATTTTGTTCTGAATATTTTGAAAATAAAAGTTTTCAGATGTTTCGATTACTCAACTGTAAAATAAAAGAGGACAAGACAAGCATGTTGCTCGATGATGACGTGGAAATTGATCAATGGTTAGATTTGAAATATTACAGGACCATTTGACCATCTTGTAGTTCATACTAATAAAAGTATTTTAGTCCGATGTCCGAGTCACTGCAAGACCATTTGAGAGACTTTTGCACAACTCTAGTCGAAAAATTAGGCTGTAGAAAGGGCGTGGAAGACAGTAGCAATCCACTTGAAACAAAGAAGGTGACCATTAACGAGTTGGATGAAGAGCGATCTTGGGTGGACAGTCTCGCCCATTTGGTTGTTAGTGTGCCACCACCACCAGTCATCGATGATTTCTCTGTGTACAGAAGGGGAACTGAGAATTTCAGGTAACTACCAACTCGTCTTTGATTTTGTTAACAAACATTGTTGTTCAGACAAATGATTGTGAGCACACTGAGGCGTTGGGCCAATGAAACAGAAATCGAGAGCAATGAATTGGTCCGAGGAATCTTTGATCTCATGTTGCGACAGTATGCCGGCATCAGAGGTACTGCTGAAAAATTCGTGGTTTGCTTGAAAATGCAAATTATTTGCAGAACTAATGGACGCGATGGCGCAAACCTACGTGCTTCATGACCGCAACATTGAAGATGTGGAAGGATTTATTGTCTATTTAATTCAAATCCGTGAACTGCTAAATGTTCAACTAGAAAAGTGTGAAGAGGCCATTCTTAAGCGAGGGCTATGGTAAAATAAAAATTTCTATTTTCATTTTTTTTATTAATTTGTTGTCTCAGGCAACTCATGAACAACAGAATTTTCTTTCAACACCCAGACATGATGAGGCTTTTGCGTGTCCACGAAGATGTGATGACTATCATGGTAATTTTTTGAGGGGGTATTCAATTCTTAGTTATACATAATAGGGTTGAAATTACTCGGCCATATTTTGCCATAACCCAAATTTATAAGAAAGCTCGTGTCGGGGTACTATAAAAAACTAGAGTGATTGCCAGTTTTTTAGATGAATGTTCTGACCGCCCAACAATCAGCGGTTGATGTTGAGTTTAGTGACTCTAACAGCTCAAGCACCAATGTAATTTGAATAATTTACGTTTAATATTTGTTCCATCTTTAAATTTAGAATGCCTCAGAAATGGTAGTTGCTTGCTCCCGTTTTCTCTGCTACTTCTGCCGTACCTCAAGGATGAACCAAAAGGCTATGTTCGAGCATCTCTCCTTTTTGTTGGACAATGCAACCATGCTTTTGGCCAGACCTAGTTTACGAGGATCTGTGCCTCTAGATGTTGCCTACAGTTCCTTCATGGACAACAATGAATTGGCTTTAGCATTGAAAGAGGAGGAATTGGACAAAGTGACGGTTTATCTGAGCAGGTGTGGACTTCAGGTGGGATAAATTTTTTTAATGTCTCATTTCAAGAGCAGGAGAAGAATGTGCAAAATCAAAGTGTGAAAAATCAATCTGTACAAAATTGGCAAATCCCTAGAGACGGAAACGGGACGGGGTCCCGTGCGGGACCCCGTCCCGTCCCGCACGATTTTTGGCTAAAATCTCGTCCCACAATCCTGCCCGCACCATTTTGAAATCCCGCAATCCCGTCCCGTTTTTGACTTAATCCCGCATGCCATTTTGTTATTTTACAGCAAATTTTTGTTACAAAATGGAACGTTTTTTCCGTTTATTTATTGCTTGTTTTACACCTTATCGCCTGTGAGAATCTTCCGTTTGCAATTGTTGATGCTCCAATCTTCAAACCAATACTGAATGTATCAGATCGTTGGGATTCTTCCTTCTATATGTGCCAAAGCCTCATGGAGCAGCAGAAAGCCGTTGAGATGTATCTTACAAGGTGGGATAAGACCGAGCTAAATCTGGAGGAGGAGGAATGGGCAACAGTCAATAAGATGGTGAGACTCCTAGAGCCTTTCGAGTCAGCCTCAAAACAGATGTGCCGAGCCGATGAGCCACTTTCTATCCAGTTTCCAATCGCTCGGGCTCTAACTGCTGATGTCTATGCCGTTGCTGATAATGAGTTGCAATAAATTTGATCTAGACTTCTTGGTTTGTTGACGGAGAAATTTGATGTCGAATATGAGCAGTATATGAGAAAATTCTATGAAATTGGCTAATTTACACATTTTGATTTTAGGATACATGGTCTTGCAATGTTCATCGATCCGCGCTTCAAGGATAGGTTCGCTTCAAGGAAGGAAGAATTCTGTGCAAGAGTCGCGTCTTGGATCAAACAAGAGTGTGCTCAAACAGCGGATGGTTCAATGGAGGAAGAAGGTATATATAGTACACACGCAGATCAATTGATACATATGATTTTTTCAGAGCTTCATTCACCTTTGCCAAAGCGTTCTACTTCGTTTTTCGATCTCCACAGCCATTTGTTCACTGATGATGCCGGCAATCAAGGACCTTCTGCAAACGCTGCTATTATGGAGATGGACGCCTACAACAAATTGAAGTGTCTCCATCCAGATGAGGATCATCTGCAGTTTTGGAAGTAGACTGATCAAATAAATATGGTTAAATTTTACTCTTTGTTCTTTTATTTAGGCAAATGAGATGAAATATCCAAATATGGACAAGCTTGCGCGCCGATTTCTCTCTCCTACTGCTACCACCAACCGATTGAGCAAGTATTCTCCGTGGCCAGATGTGTACGACTACAGGAGAAGCAACTTGAAACCAAAAAACGCCGAAATGTTAATTTTTCTGAACAAAGCTCTTCCTATCCTCAATTATCGTTATTAATTTGCTTGTTGGAAGTTGTATATGGGTGGATATGTCAATAAATGTTATATGCGTGTTTTCCCGCAAGTTAAGAAAACCCGCACGTAGGGTGCGGGATCCCGCCCGAAAATGTTTAAGACTCCACAATCGCGTCCCGCAAAAATTTTGGCCAAAATTGGCCCGTCCCGTTATCCCGTCCGCACGTCTTTTTCCATCTCTACAAATCACGTTGCGACAATTCAAATTGCGGCAAAATCACATTGCGACAGTTCAAATCGCGACAATTCATATTGCGGCAAATCACATTGTGACAATTCAAATCGTGACAGTTCAAATTGCGGCAAATCACGTTGCGCTGCTATTTATGCTTTTTGTGATTTTCTACGTCAGATACCGTATTTCTTTTAATAGAAGCCCTGGGGCTTCTATTAAATGGATGCCCTCTAGGGGGCTTATAATAGAGGGGGGCTTTTATTTTTTGGATTCGCCGCGCCGAAGGCGCGGTGAAAAATTTGAGTCAGAAAAATTATTGAATTAAAAAAATTTATTCCCAAAACCATTTAATAACAACCAGGAGGTGATTACAACAACCAGAACAACAACCAAAATCATAACACCGACCAGAAGGTGACAAGAAACAACAACAAATAATAAACCAGGGGTGGCAAATTTCAATCAAAAGGCGTGAAATGCAGGATTTGGTGCATTCAATTCATCGTTGCAATCCAGTTCAAGAGATTCGTCGCTTAAAAACCCATTTGCTTCATCTTCTTCGGCATCGGCCTTGAACCAAAACCAAGCCTTGAAATTCCCATCATATTTCTCAGAATTAAAAGACTATGAGCTTGCCGCATAATGATTTCTCTTGATACTCGAAGCTTCTTAGACTTTTTTTCCTGACCCAAAGAGCTAATTCCACGTCAAGGTCTTTGAATGTGATAAGATGGCCTCCACCCGGCAGCCTTTTCTTCATTTTACCTGCTGGTGACGAGTTCCTGTAATGATCCCATAAACTAACAAAGTACGCGCTGAAGTCCTACTTGATTTGATGTAGCTTTGATTCTTGATTCACCCACTCACGAATGTTTTTGCGATCGACTTTGAAAGTTGAGCTTGCTGAATGAACCGAGACATCTTGGGCGTGCTTGACCACTTTGAGTTTGAATTCTGCCGAGAAAGCTTTCCGAGCTTTAGACTTCACTGCTTCCTCTTCCTCTGAGTTACTTTTGTAATTAGCGATTATTTCCATCGATGCTGAAAAGCATGCATTTAACAGAAAATCTGGTGGGCTCACAATGAAGAAACTCGACTGTATTAGTTCTTAGTTAGGACACCTTGTTATAAAAAAAACATTTTTTAGTAGTCCTCATTTAAGATCCCTCATTATTGGGTATAAGTCCTCATTCAGGGCTTAAGGGGCTTATATTAGATTATCATATTTTGGATGCCCTCTAGGGGAAGGGGGATGGGGCTTCTATTAGAGGGGGCTTATAATAGAAGGGGGGCTTCTATTAAAGGAAATACGGTATTTTTGTTCTCTCTCTAAGTAAATGTGTGTATATTGTTTTTGCTTGTCTCCGGGACTGGCTTTACCTATGGTTGTTTTAGCCATGGAATACTTAAACGAATACTTTACTGAGAAGGGCAAACTTACGAGCTTTTTCAATGGCTATGCGATGAGATTTTGAAGAGTGCGAAAGCATGATCGCAAGATGACATGGCAATGCACCAAGAAAAGCTGTGGAGGAACTGCTATGTCTACAAATCATGAAGATCTGGTTGAAGGAGGTGTACATATCTCCAGTTGTTGCTGGACAATATAGACAAGAACGCTCATAGTTTTGTTTTGAGAACTAATCGAAAAAGTGCATACTATGATTTGCCGCAATTTGAATTGTCGCAATGTAGCTTGCTGCAATGTGATTTTGCCGCAATTTGAATTGTCGCGATGGGATTTGCCGCATCTTACTCCTGCCCGCAAAAATCAGTTTGCGCAAAAATTTAATTTGTGCAAATTCAATTTGCACAATTTGATTTTGCACATTCTTCTCCTGCCGCATTTTAAATTGGTGTTTATAGCCAAACACCGAACTAATGTCTAAAGAATACCCAGACATTGGTTGGGATCCCGTAGAAGGAGAACGCTACATTGATTTTCTGCGATTCTGTGTCTGGATCAATGGCGAAAATGTAGAGGAGAATGCTAACCTGGTGATCAGACTTCTTATTCGTCGACCAGAATGTTTGGGGATTGCTCTGAAAGGAGAAGGGCAAGGACTTTTTGCAGCTTTTCAGGTTAACCACTTTCTCTTTTGTGCCACTTGTTTTTGTAAAAGGTAACTTTCAGGAAGCAATTGTTCTGTCAGAAGACATTAGGGCTTTGGAAGAAGGAGAAGATCCACAATTTCTCCATTCCCCTATTCTTAGAGATCACCCGTAAGTGTTAAATATGAACCTCCTCTGATCACAATTATATTTGACATTTAAGTAAATATCCCAGCAAGGAGAGTGAGGGCGAAGACTATGTGGACCTTGGAGCAGCTATTCTTGACTTCTATTCTTCCCTTGTCGATTTGTTGGCTAAATGTGCGCCTGATCCACTCACTATTCAGGTAAAAAAGTACATCATAGTCGTGTTTCGACAAGCTGACTTCTCCAAACGTTCATCATGTTATATGAGCTAATTAAAAATCTAGAACTGTTGCTGTATTTTGATAAACAATGAAACCCAACGAGCTCCGTGAGACCAGTAAAATGCTTGTTAATTCAGCGTGTATTTTGTGTAAATGTCCTCGGTTCGAACAAACCTTTAAAACAAGTAGAGAAAAACCTCTAATTTCTACGATTTTGGTAACTTTACTATAGAGAATATAGTAGTCAAAAAAATGGAGCTTTGGAGAGTATTACAAATCGTTTATTATATTTCAAAACGTCAACCAGCGGCAATAAAATGAAAATTCCTAAGGCCAAAAGATGCCATCCTTGCCACTTTAAGACGATTTTGATTGAAACTAATTTATTCACAGAACAATGCCTGAAACAATTTGCATTTAATCAGTAGTCGAAGACGATTACAGAACAGAAATAGGAATGATGATGAACTTGATCTTATCATCAGGAATAGAACTCTTAAACACTTCTTCGGCAGTCATGATTTCGGAAGGAGCCTTAAATGGACATGGCCGTGCGTTTTGAAAAGTTAAGGCAGGGACCAGCAAATTTTTTTTGATCGTTCCATTTCTCACTCGTTTTGCGTCAAATTTAATATTGATGACCGTATACTACTTTTTTAAATTACCGTAAATACTCTAATAAACGGACCCCCTACAGATAACTATTTTCAAGTTTGTTTTGCTTTTTTTAACCCCAACATTGTTTATTTTTAAACGACAACTCACTTTGAAGATCTTTCAAAACTCTACAAAATGAGTGGTCGTACGTTTTAAAAAATAAACAATGTTGGGGTTAAAAAAAACATAACAAATTTGAAAATAGTTAACTGTAGGGGGTCCGTTTGTTAGAATATTTACGGTAGGCGGAAAACTTTAAACGTCTAGATGAAAACACATATGAAAATTTTCCGAGAAAGAAAAAAACTGCTGGTCCTTTTCTCCGTGTCGCGTAAGGGCATGCTCCTTTAAACCAGACGAGTCAAAAACACGCCCAGCAAAAAACCAACCTCGGTGTAGTAGACACCGGCTTGTGCATCTTTAGCTGGCGCCTTCCTGCGAGCAATTTCCACATACCCGCTGCTTTCAGGATCGATTAGAAAGAAAACTGGGTCGAAAGCGTAGTTTTGATTGTCAGTGCACTTCATCTAAACATAATTTTAATATCCAACCGATTTCGTAAGCAGCTTCCTGTACTTTGATCGCCATTCGTTTGTTGGATAGATTGACGACTTTAAGTATTACCAATCCTCCCTTTCGCGAAAAAAATAGTTCCACCGGATTGACTGCCAACTCTGAAAAAAAAATATTTTAACTAGGAAACGCAACTTTATAGAGCAAACCTCTAGTTTGCTTGGAAGGTCTGGCATTCGGCTGCGCCAGGGTGCTAGGTGCGGCGGTGTTGGGTTGATCGTCTGAATTCAAGCCACTTCCCTCTTCAACATCCTGCTTCTTGTAGATCTTACTGGCGTCTGCGAAGTCCATCCGCTCGCTTCTCATTATATGCTTCTCTTCCTCATCGGTTGGCATTCCCTTATTGATTTTGTTGATAGTTTCGATTGACTGGCCTAACTTCACTGCTCGCTCAGCACCCTCTCCACTAGGCATTAACTTGTCTTCATCAGCCTTATCATCGAAATCTTAAATTTGAAAGGTTACATCCAGTAAAAAAGGCGACAAGACATTTTCGATAAGTTGTCGAATTTGTCGCGCGACATTTTCGGTAATTTTTAATCCAATTCGGGCGAAAACAACCGGTTAAAACAACCATTAAAAATTATCAAAGACTTCGCACGGCAAATTCGACAAATTATCGTAAATATCTTGCTGCAGTAAAAAGAGGACCTTCACCATTGCCTGCTGCCTTCTGAGACGCTTTACTCACCGACAGCTCTTTCCTCACATTCTTTGACTCGCTAAAGTTCAATTGCACGCTTGGCTCTGGTTTGTCTTCAGGTTTCTTGTTTTCAGCTGGATTCTTTCTTTGCTCAGCCGTTTTTACTTGACCTGGTGTCCCGCCAAAAATAGCAATGAATAATATAATTTAGCAAGAGCAAAGACAAAAAAACCAACGGACTTATTCGCTTCGATTGAGGCACATTTACAACACTCGCAGCGACAGAATTGTTTGCCGGTGGGAAAGCTTGTGGGGTTTTCTTTTTCTTACCACACAGCAACAGGAACACAGAAGAGGAAAAGAGAGAACAAAAAAGAAGCAAAGTGTAACACATTTTGTTAGAAGAGAAGCTTAGCGGACAGTCGCCGACCCGTCAGTAGCGAACGAAAATAAAATAATGACTGCATGCAAATATTATAATAAAATCATACGAAAATTCGAACTTCTTTTTTTGGCGAAAATATATTTTTCAAGTTTGATTTTTAAAATAAATTGAATGAATTTAGGAAGGAAAAGGAGATTCTGTAAGGGCGAGAGCAATCCTGCGTTCTTTGATCTCCTTAGATGATTTGGGGCACATTCTGTCATTGCGCTTCACCATACCCAATCTGGCCCACACAGCCCAACCAGATGGTAACTGTATTAATGATTGGAATGCCGTTTCCAATACTAACCCCGCACTAACCAACAACACCACCACCTTTGCTAACATTGCTGCCAACGTGGTTTCTCAGTTTCAAGCCAACAAACCTATTAACAATGCTTGGTATGACTCCATAGAACAGGTTTTGAAGCAAAAAAGAGCTAATTACGCCAAGAATTTCTACTGCTCCAAACAAAAGAGGGTTAGTGTACCTCCTCCTCCTCTTCAGAATAATTCCCCAACAAACTCGGCTTATCAAAGTGCAACAAGTTCACCGCAGTCAAAAAGATTGACCATTCCAGCAAAGCCACACTACCATGAAAGTGTGTTTTCCATCCAAGCAATGAAAACACGGCGTGCTTCTAGACTGTCCAATATAAAGAGTGCTGTTTGCTTCATTTAAAAAATTTTATATGGCTTAACTCATTTTTAGCCGAACTTTCCAGCCGATTTTCGTTACTGGGATGCATTTAACGTCACACGATTTTTTGTCGCGAAACTCATGATCTACAAAATACAGTTGAAAAATTAAGCATGTCCTGTCAACTTTTTTGAGAAAAATGCAAAAATATCTAAAGTCAGCAAATTTTAAATATCCCGAATTTCTAGTTTTTCGAATATTCGGAAGTCAAAATTAAGGCAGGAGTGCACTATACCGCGTAGCCCAAAACTGGCTTAAAGCGTGTTTTTTTGATGTGTGAGCAATTAAAACATACTTAAAACGTGTTTTTATTGTTGAGGAGAACGTATTGTTGAGGAGACCGAATAAATGTTTACTATTGCGGCAATAAACGAAAATGAATATTCAAAAAAAATTCAAATCCTATCTTAAATAAAGTATTCACGTACCCTTTCCAGGTGGTTTACCTTGGTTCCCCAAGGCAAAAAGTCAAATTTTGGTCAAAATTTTTTTTTCCAAAAATGGCCTTCCGCACTCTAAAAACACGTTTCAAGTATGTTTTAATTGCTCACACATCAAAAAAACACGCTTTAAGCCAGTTTTGGGCTACGCGGTATAATGCACTTTAGCCAAAATTAAAAGAGACTTTCTGAGAAAATGATAAAGTTACAAATAACGATTCACCACGATTTTTTTTCAAAATTTTTCTGTGATGTCTGTCGTGTTCTGCTGCTCTTTTTAAGCAACTTTTAAAAAGAAAGTCTTTGGAAAACATGCACATGGACAGAAATATATACATTTTCTAAAATGCACTCAAAATTTCTTCTTAATTAGTACCATTTTGCTATGAGTGTTGATTTTGACTCATTTTTTAATAATTTTTCGTATACATTTAATGTCGTTAGAACCGGCTTGAATTGCGCTTTCTTTTGAGGTATTGAACTGTTAATATTTTTCATAAAAAAATCCAGAAACACCTGCTTTTTTGGAAAAATGGTGTTTGCCAAATTGCTTCTTAAAACTTCTCTATTTTTTGTGAACTCCCGATCTGATTTTTATTGCATATTCTAATTCAGCGTAAAAAGCTGAACAAGTTGGCTGGAAAAAATTTAGCTCGAGGGTGGGGGTGGGCAGTGGAGTGGTGGAGGGTAAAAAGTTATAGCCGTTTGAATTTCCTATCTCACATGAAATTTCTCACACGAATTTCCCATAATTTTTTTTCTGCTACGGAAACCCTCGATTCTGTCACCGGATTCGTTTTAAGCGTGGTCGATTTACATCCTACAAATAAAGAGAGAATGTAACAAACGGCACAACGCCAAAAATTTGAATTCTATTAATTAAATCTGGGTTCCCAGATCTCCTTTTTAATAAGGTTTCTCCTTTTTTGGGGGTGCCTCTTCTTTTTTATCTTTCTCCTTTTTTCTCCTTTTTTCACAACAACGTTTTCTTTGTTTGGTCTTTGAAAGTCGTCTTCAAAAGCGCCTTCGAAAGAAATGGAATCAACACTATGATTCGCCTTCCATCGTCATCGACGCTTCTTATTGCCTCCTATCGCCTTTGCAATTGGCGCGACGAAAACGACTTTAAAAAGCAACTCTTCAAAAGCGATTTACTCGTAAATGATTGAAATACATCTCGCGTCGTTATAAAGTAACAACTCACGATTAATAACCGATTTTAGGCTCTCGCAATGTCTTTCAAATGCAAATACAAGAGTGTCTTTCTCGAGAAGTACGAGCTAAAAATCAAGAACGTCACAGATCGTCTGCACTTTCATTCAAAGCGTCATGGCCGTCTTCCGGACATCAATTCTTTTGCTGCAGGTTTAATTTATTTCATCGAAGTTTAGGATCCAAAAGCAGGCTTTTGTGGCCTAAGATTGAGATGTCATTTCGAAGTGCATTTTATCTGCGATCTTTAAATGAAATATTAAAAATATGCATTAGAAAGCGCACTTCCTCCTCTACGAAATAAGATTTTAAAATCCTGTGAGTGTTGATATAATCACAAAGCTATAAATCTATATGTAAATTTTTTTTAAATCTTAGCCAGTTTCTAAAAATGATTTTTTCCGCGAAACGACTGGCACTCCTGCCAAAACCACTGCGATCGGAGTACTCAGTACAAAAAACTGGTCCAGAAGAAACAAAAGTTACGATCGGCTTTTGTGTGTTAAAATATTTTCCAAAAAAAACTTGCTTTTTAATGCTGTGACTAATATAACAAGGATAGTAAAAGTGTTTGGAATTTTTTTTTATCTTAAGTTTTTTAGACACTGGTCCACTGCCGGTTGGTTTTTTAGAATTTAAAATATTACTTTGTTCAATGGAAAATTATACTTTTTGTAGGGTTTGCTGCCAAATCACAAGCAAGTGAGAAATCACACATCCATTTTGAAATGTATAAATTACATTTGTTTAGTCGGTGTTACTATTCCTTGATCGTGTTTATGGCATCGACTCACAGGAAATGTTCTTCACATTCCTGGAACAAAGTTTCTTGCCTGATTTAAGAGCCGCAACTATGATGGACAGTGTAAATTTTAAAATGAGCATAATAAAATAAAATTAGCAAAATAGTTAAATCCCCCTCTCCTCTCAGTCAGGATTCAGTTTTGACTACATCTTTCACAATTTCTAGGTTAATTTAAAGCAAGGAAAATATTTTATAATTCAAAAAAATCATTTACAGTACTCTGGGCACATAAAGAGTTTTGTATACGGTAGATTCTAGTGAAAAAAAAATTTAATATTACTTTTTTGATTTTTTATGAACTGTTGTCTAAAAAGTGCTTTTTGGCCTCAAATTTTTTGATAAACATTGTCAATAAGCAAAATCGATTTTTCATTTTAATTTTGAAGAAAAATATTTTCGGTCCCTTGAAACAAGCTGTTAATTTAGCCACGAGCTCTAGAGAGTGACACAGCCCTGGCTTTGAACAGATACCTGTGCAATGCTGTTCTTCCCTTGCTAACGAACCATGCTCAATACTTCGCTGATGCAGAGCATCATGCTGCTCTTTTGGACGCCACTCTGCACACAGTTAGTGCAATTTACTAATTGTGTTTAAAGCAATACAAAACCCTAGGTCTACCGAATGAATCGACTGCGCTCACTGACGAAAAACCAAAGAGACGCAGTTAGTGATTTCTTAGGTAATTTTAGTTTTCACACATGATTTTGAAAGTTAAAATGGGCATATTTGTAGTTGCGCTAACACGAGAACTGGCTCCCGCTATGATGGTAATTTTGAGCGTCAAGATATATACACACACTCATGTATGAATTCAGGTGAAACTCCTGAGAAAAGTCATAATTGACATCCAACAAATGACCGAAAATGTTCTTGTTCCACTCAGAATCCTGACCCTTCATTATGAAAGATGCAACAAGTACTATGGAAGCGGAAATACGTGAGTTACTAAGAAATGAGACGTTTCCTTCCTTTTTGGCCCACCCCATATGCTGACAATTATCAGACTGCTTATGGTATTACAGCCGTACTCAAAGTTTTTAACAAAAAGTTTATCAAAATTTTTTGGGCCCAGAAAGAGACGACGCAAAGTTGAACTTCTATCACAGAGATGTAACTGCCCATATTAAACAATCTCAAGCGCTTTTTTTACCGAGATAAGTATGTTTCATGCTTTTATCCGCCCAAAAGTCACGTATCAAGCTTTGAGTACTGTTCTTGACTTCCTCGTCAATTTTCATTTTCATCTGATCAGACTTATTGACTAGCACATTCTTTAAAGTCGAAAAGCTGTATGGCAACTATAACAGCTAGATGACGCATTATTACAAAGATTTCGAAAAATTAACCTCCTAGCTTGAATTCAAAGCATGAAAAAGCTGACGCATAAACGGATGCATGAGACTTTGGACAGACATTGACTGGAGTTATGGGTAGGGTTGTCGATCGATTTATCGAAATCGAAGCTTTTTTCGATATTTTTGATTATTTCGATAATCGATTATCGGAAATTTTCGATTTTTTCGATAATTCGATAATCGATAGCCTTCGATCGATTTTCGATTATCGAAAATCGAACATTTTTCGATTTCGATCATTTATAAGCTATTTGTTAAAAAATGTATAATGAAATTTTTTTGAGTTTTTAAAATGACTAGGTTTAAAAAGAAACACTTCAAATATTTGCTTCTCAACCCCTTATGCTATTTCACTGAAAAACTTCTTTAAAGAACCCTTCTTAGAACTCATTGGAAGCTGACAAAGATGGAAGTGACAATATTTGTAATGGCCTTATTTTTAAACTCATAAAACTCTCAGAATGAACTTGATCTCTACAAGAAAATGAAAGGTTTACCATTTCCGAAACCCAACTCACCCGGTACAGATGGAATGTTGAAGTGATGGCGTGAAGTAAAGGCTAGTCTACCGATTTTGTCTGTCTTAGCTCAAGAATATCTCTGTCAATCATCATAACTAATGGGTGTCAAAAAACTAGAGACCGTGATTTTCCCTTGAACGATATAACGATACGATATGAATTTTGGGAACGTATATATCGTAACGATATTTTACCTTAAAATTTGGCGAACGATATATAATAAACCCGAAAAATCGCGCAGCCCCCCAGAGCTATCTACAGTACCATTCCCAAGGAATTCTTTTTATTTCCAACCCACGGATAACAACACGGAGACAATTTAAAACGAGTGTTTTAGGAAGGGCAGATTCTTATTTAGAAATATCAATTTCTCTGCTAAATGGCAGATTCTAGCAAGCGACGAGATGCATAATCCTTCGGTCAAGTGCTGATAACTCTCCTAAAAGCAGGTGAAATGGCATCATGTCATAAATTGGCAATGGTTAATACCTGTTCCTCGGACAACAAACTCCTCTAGCCCTTGCTTCATCGATTCTTTTTCAGCTTCCTCTGCATTCTCCATCACTCCAGTGGGATGTTTGGCGAGATGAACCTTCAAGTTTGTCGGGCCGGCATTGTTTAGTTTGATGTTCGCTTGACAAACATTGTACTTTGCTTCCTTCAGCGACATTTTTGTGAAGAGAAATCCTTCTTCATCACCCTCAAGCGGAATTTTCCCAGAGTAGGCTCATTCTAAAAGAACGAGCAAAAGGTGCGTAAAGAAAGCAAAAGAGGAATCGAATAAGTCGCAAAAAGTCGTATAAAATTATTTCTCATCAACCAAAGTATTGAGCTCAGACGATACATCGCGATATTTAGTACGTAACGATACGATATAACGATATTGGAAAAATCGACAAACAATATAACGATACGATATTTTCTGCAAAGACCGATGTATCGTTTTGAACGATACGATATATCGATCGTCACGCTCTCTACAAAAAAACCATGGTATCCCCCAACCAAAAATGGTCATTTGAATAAAAATTTCTTTAAGACCACTGTTATTGTCATCGTCTGACCCACCACTTGGGTCATGCAATGCACGAAAAAACCCGACGGAAAAGTACATGAAATTTCGGAGATACAAGAACCTCAAAAATCAGCCGCTTTTAGAGTGTTAAGGAATTTGCGAAAAATGACCGGCAAAATCTTTGCGATTTTTCAGAATTTGCCAAAACATTTCAAAAATTAAGTTAAGAAAAGTGTCGGACCCTAGGCGGGAACGAATGGCTAATAAACGAGGTTTGAATGTATTGAAAACGACAAAATACTCGTGGTTTCAATAATCAGAAGCAGACCGGTTTAAAGCAGAATTCATAGTTAGACTCAGAATTTTTTCCAAGTCAGAACAGTCTAATATTTAGCGGATTCATTATATATTTTTTGAAATTTTATTTTTAGTTATGGTGTTGCCTCAGAAACGGAAAAAAGGTTGTCCATGCTGCTGTTTTACGCCATCTTTGACTCCTTGGGCTCAAAACCCTACGATCCAGAACTGTTTGGGAAGGCTTTGCCTTGTTTAACAGCCATTGGTATAGATATTCTATAATAAAAGATGTTACGGTAGCCTCAAAAATGTTTGTTCAGGTTCAGCTATCTCACCTGATTATGCCCTCACTGCTGGCAGTGAACGTAGCGAATTGGCTAAAGTTCAAGAAAGTGAAGGAATCTGGGTTCCTCGACCAGTGGATGATTCTAAAGTTGGTTTGGGGCCAGACTTGAGTGAGTATTATGGCTTATCGTTTTTGTTACTACTAGTTTCAATATTGCAGCCAGAATGACTGTCAGATTTGCCGAGCATTTCCACGACTCATGGGCTGCACGTAAAGTGTGTTTTTTAAAACATTTATCTCCTTGCAATGCAAATTAAATCTCGGATTTATTCAGCTAGAAAAAGGATGGATACCAGGAGAACTTTACTCCCGACAATCACTCACCCATCCTCGGCTATTACCTTTTAACCAACTCCAAGATTATGTAGGAATTTCTTTAAAGAAACAGCATAATCTCGTGTTTATATCGCTCTATATCATAGGAAAAGGAATTTTACAAGGAGCGGTGTGCTGAGTGTTTACGAGCACTTCTCATATGGAACTATAACTTCGAGTTGGTGGACCAGGATGCATTCGAAAAAGCTACCCAAAACCGGATCTCTTCTGGCACTACGATCGAAGACTTTAATCCTAGACCCATCGATTTGTCCAACATGAACTTGGAGAAGGATATGTCCATTGCGGGTTTATAACAAGCAAAAAAAGTTGGCAAATATTAACATAAAATTGTTTAGCTGAAAGAATGGCTGAAAACTCGCACAATATTTGGGCTAAAAAGGTAGGCCTTGATAGTGAAAGTTTTGCTTGTTCACAAAACTAGTGTAAAATTTATGGCAGGTTTGCCATGACCTATCCTTAAATGGTGTTAGTGTACCTCTAACTCTTGTGCCATGGGACTTGCTGACAGACTTTGAGAGAAGAAAAGACCGGTTCAGAGCTCAAGAAATACTCAAATTCTTCCAATATCATGGATATATTTGGTAAGTGCAAACATTAATCAATTGTAATGAACTATATTTTTAAGTACTGGAGGCGAAATTGAGCCTTCCACTGATCGGGTCAAAATTGAAGGAGAAAGGAGTTCAGGTAAAAAATAGTATCCCACAATTAAGGCTTGCCAGCGTCCATACCGTATTCCCCAGGGTTGCTGAATGGAAAGTTTTCCGGAAAACTTTATGCACAGAAAAGAACGCGGAAAGTTTTCCAAAAAAATGGAAAGAAATAAAAACAGGAGAAGAGAAACTCTCTGTAGGCCGAACCCGTGTAACACCTCGTTTTTATGCGTTTTTACTAGGGTTATTTAGACGGTAAGTTACCACGGTAACCTACTACAGCCTGTATAACTTACCAAAAATCTGTAAGCTTAAAACAGTTAACTACAGATAACCGTGCAGTTGACTGTGCAGTTAACTGTATACTACCACCTGTACACTCCCTTGTTATTTCTGTCCGATTTCTCACCGCCAACCGGAAAGTTTTCCGGAAAACTTTCTGGCTAACTTTCCAAATCTTTTATGTCCGAAAAGAAAAGCAACCCTAGTATTCCCTCTAATAGACACCCCCTCCTAAATTAAAAAAAGGTTTGTGACATTGTGTTTTGACCCCTTTTTCGAAGACTTATTTCAGGCAAATTACCAGTCATTTTGTAGCTTATTTCACTGGCTACAAATTGGATGGTAACTTGCCTGAGAGGAGTTTTCAAATAAAGTAGTCAAAAACACAATGCCAAGAGCCCGATTTTAAAGGATTTACAGTACATCGTCTTCGAATTTTCCAATATCCCGTTGCTTTATTGTAGCCAGACCTTTACTTGAAATTTTAGTGGAAAAAAGATTCGCTTATAACTTATTGGAAAAACTATTGCAATACTTGGAGCAAGCAAGCTTCCGTATGAAATCAGTCAAGCCGAGTCAAGAGCTAACTCGACGTAACTCTTTCAAAAAAGAAGGGCAGGATGTGAAATTCTTCGAAAAAGTTGTTCTGCCACTCATTCAAGCCTATTTCCATGCGCATAAAAATTATTTCATGTCTAGCAGTTCTATTATCACCACAGGAATGGCTTCAAACAAAGAGAAAGAAATGGTTGCGAGGTTTGATTTTAAAAATACAAAAAAAAACATCTTTGTCGAATTTTCAGTCTTTTTTGTCGACTTGCTGCTCTTTTGCGTATCAAAAACCATGCCTTTGGAAGCGTGGCTAAAATCACTGTGAAATGTTTGCAAGGCCTCACTCAAGCACTTGATTTGAGGTAAATTGTCGCCATCTTTCTTTTAATAAAACTTCATCGGTCTTTATTTTTCCACTCTAATTTTTTTTTTATCTTCAAACGGCTTGTAAGTTATGTAAGGCTATTTCAAATAGACGACCATTTATGACCCACCCCTTTTAAATGGTATCTCAGCTCCCTCAACTTTTTCGCACCTGATATCAACGGATTTGGATTTAATCAAAATTATCGATTTTTGAGCAGGAATTCGGCGCTAGTAGCAAACACCCCCTCCCCAAAAATTTTTTTAAAAATAAAATTTATATCCTTATTTTTTAGCTTAAACTAGGCCAGCATATGTTAGGACGGACTAAAAGATATTTTGCCCACTTTTTTCGTAGTTTGGCAAAGATATTTGAGTACTTTTTTAATAGTGATGTATAAGGAAAGATTTATAGGGCTATGGTATTCTACTATCGTCGAAAATTCCAAGAGTTAGGTTAAAAGGGGTTTTTTGAAATATTCATTTTTTTGAAATATTTATCGTGCGACTTTTCTCACGATAGTTATTTCTGTCGCGCGACATTTGTCACTTGATCAAAAACAAACAGTGACTCGCGTTTTTGGCTCGCGTTTTGCCTTTTTTGGTTTAGAGAATACATACTCTTCACAGCCTTTCAAAACTCAAATTTCTCTGTAGTTCAACTCAAACAGAACGCCAATTTTACGTACTTTTTTGAATTTTTTGTCTTTTCTTAAATGAAATGTGCTCTTTTTTTGCAAAAAGCACACGGCTTTTTACTTCAAAAGTTTCTTTACCGAAACACAGCCTTTTTAATGTAGCATGTTACGGTTTTGTGGACAGTATTCGAATACACAGCGTATCCCAAGATTTTTGCAACTTTTGTTTTGCCCATAACTTTTTTACAGGCCTAATTATATCATCAAAAAAGTTGTTTGAGCATCAAAATAAATAAATTCTTTATTCATCTTTATATCAATTGGAACGAGTGAGCAAACTTTAACATAACCAGACTAAAATATTGTAACAACAACACCAGTAGTTTAACAACACATACCCTCTCTTTTCTTTCTTCACGTCGTTTGACTGTTGTGATGTCTGGGCAGGCGGACCACTGAGAGCAGGAATTGGATCAGCGTTGGACAAGTGATTTCTCGCAACAGTCATCTCTAAATCACAGCATCTCCAAATCCTTGACTTGTCTGACTTGAATTTGGATCAAGCATATTCATTACGAGATTTATCCAGCTAAAAAAGTCTCTAATTTACTACTGTCAGTGGACACCATAAGACACTGACCTTGATCTCAACAATACCATCCATCGTTTTTTTAACTTGCTTAGCTTCTTCGTTTCCTTCAAGTGATCTAGCAGTATCTACTTGTACTTTGAATTGTTCAAAAGGCGTCGGCGATGAGCTCCACGAAACGAATGGCGTATGAGAGAAAGCTATGCAAATGATGATAGTCACCAAGAAAAATGGCAGATTGAAAATTTTAAAAATTTACAGAGATAGGAAGCGCTCGAATTTCTCTTAAAAAGTCTACTTTGATACCCGTTTGATACCCTGAAAGATCCTTGAAAAACTCATGCAATTCAACTGGAACTTGAATGCTAAACGTCTGGAAGAGATCAAAACTGAGAGGATAGGATCGATTGGCTCTATCAGTACAACACCACTGTTTGCCGGACCATCAATGAAGTTGACAACAGCAAATCCGTTTTGAAACGATAAGTCTGTAAGCATGTAAAATGGTTAAATACCTTGAATTCTCGCCTTCTGCTATCCATAATCCTCACCTTGAGGCTGCTTGATGTAGGTTTCTTGTATTTTGTTGCTTGAACCATTGCTTGTTGATTGCGGATTGACATTTTTCCGAAAGAGGTCGGTCCCCCTACTCAGCACACTGTTTCTGAGCCGACGTCATTGTAAGCCTGAAATGACGAAAATTTTAATTTTGTATGAGGTTTGCGAGGTTTGGATGACACCCGATTCACCAAACGAGAACTCCTCTTTCAGAAAATACAGACCAAATTCTGTAAGCACAGAATTTCGAAAACGATTAATGATTTTAAGCCAGAAGAACGTTTTTATAGTCAAAAATAGCATTGATTTTGAATTTTCCGGTTTTTGAGTCAAAACTAAGGTGGGGATATTCGCGCGAATATTGAAATGGCCGCAAATATTCGAAATGTTTGCGAATATTCGCGAATATTGTCTTACTACTTTTGCAAACTGTGCTACAATCAACTATCCCAATACAGTCAACTCTCAGTCAACAATACAGTTGTTTGAATGTTCGCACTACGAAAATTGCTTCCGAATATTCGCGAATATTCGCCCGAATATTCGCGAATATTCGCCCGAATATTCGGAGTTCCCCACCCTAGTCAAAACCCTTAATACAAAGGAATTCGTATTTTAAAAGGCTGTGTCGTGTCGACTATTTTTAGGATTTTTTTTGACTAAAATTTTACTTTATGCTTTGAAGGATCAAAATAGCTTATCCTGGCTCTACCCTGTTTCCGCCCAAATTGTTTCCGCCAAAAATCGTTATAGCCAACACAGTTACATTTTAATTTTGTGGTACCTACATGTTGACTTGTTCACCCAAAATTGTTCTGGCTTTCACTGTAACTTAGCTAATCAATTAAATCTATAAATTTTATCTGTTACTACCACAAAAAAATTAAAGATGTAACCGTATTGGCTATAGCGATTTTTGGCGGAAACAATTTGGGCGGAAACAGGGTAGAGCCCTTATCCTAAAACGTGGATACTCGCATAATTATCAAAATTAATATGCGTACTGAAAAATCCACATTTTTAAAAAAGTTAAAAATGTCATGTGATAAAAATAATTATAGTGATAATTTTCGCACGACAGAAATGTAAAAAAGTGACTATATTTCAATAAGTAGCAAACGTCCGGTTGGCATAAATACGGCATTTGTTTTTGGTATAAAAAAAAATTTCTGAGTCCAGAATGCTTGTGAAAATGAACTCTGACATCGTTCGAACTGGTCTCCTCCTATTCTTTAACAATTGTGCTGATGACTTGTTCTCGGCTGTCATGCAACTCAAAGAAATCGGTCAATATTCATTGCTAAGAGGAGAAAATTTGAAATCTTGGTATGAAATTTTTTTGATTTTGTCGATTAAAAGTTGAAATTTGATTTGCAGGATCTCATTAGAATTTGCCTACCAAATGATAATTCCAATTTTGACTACTATGTTTCTGCATCTAGCCAAAAACCACTTTGGAATTGAACTTTTACGTAAGAATTCCAGTAAAAGATAACTCATTCGCTCGCTGCATTTCGTTTTAGTGGATGACATCCAAGCCGCTGCCTATAAAATTCTTGACAGCTTGTATATGTAGGTTTTGAGCAGTGTGAGCTGTTCAAATAGTCCGAGTTATCTTTGAATTTCAGGGTCACCGGACTAGCCAACGCTTATTCTCATAGAAAATCGGTGACCTATGAGGTGGAAAAGTAAGCCACCATTCCTGCTTTATTTTTTTTTCACAACTGTCGATTCAGGCATCGCCCAGGTTTGGGCCAGTGTCTGGGTGCTTTCGCCAGCTGTTTCCCCGTAGCTTTTCTTGAGGCTGAATTTAACAGCAATAACAAGCTTTCTGTGCTAGCCAAAAGCCGTGATCAGTCTGTTCAAGTACAAGGTTATAAGTGGATGAATCTATTTTGGTAACTTTTCATAAATAGCTATTTTTTAGAAATGCTGCAGAATCTGTCTCAACACATCCCACAGCTAGAAAAGCTGCTTTCGGATATTGAAAATGTTGCTCAAAATTCAGTTCCCTACTCTGCCTCACCAAATGTTTTTGATGTTGACTTGCCGTTGTTGTGCTCATACCTGTGCTATTGGTGGCCAATGGGACCTGAGGGGTCAAATCGGAGCTCGTAGGCACTTTAGCTCCAATACTTTGTGTGACAAACATTTTATTTAGCATTCCTATTACACAAGTCAATAGCGACCATATAAACAGGATGTTCTGTGCCCTACTAAGGTTAATGAAAGACCATGTCGGCATAGAGAATGCGCCTTGGATGTGTCGAATTAACTGTGAGCTGAATTTACAGGGTGGACCAATATTTCTGAAACTTTTGTTTTAGCGATTTTTCTAGACCAAATTACCGATTTTTGTAAATGCAGTTCGAGTCAAAATTTAAAAGGAATTTTTTCGGTATGTAGTTTGAAAAACACGATATTTGTTTGACCCCCCTGCAGTTTCAGTACTATCTATCCAAAGGCCGGTAACAAACCAATACCCAAACCACAAGCGTGAGCAAGCAAAAATCGTGTTTTTCACACTATAAATAAAAAATTTGGTATTTGCATTTACAGAACTGCATTTACAGAAATTCGGAATTTGATCTAGAACAAAGCTATGAATAAAACAAAAGTTCCAGAAAAATTGGTCCACCCTGTATAAATTCTCCATTTTAATTGAAGATTACCGTATTTCCTCTAATTAACGTATTCAAAATCATGTTTTGGCATTGTGTTTTGACCCATTTTTGATCACTTGTCTCAGGCAAGTTACCAACCATTTAATAGCTCATCTTTCTGGCTACAAAATGGGCGGTAACTTGCCTGATCACAGCAAGTTTAATTAGAGGAAATATACGATAATTTATTTCAGTTTTCGCCGTTCCACTCATCCAACATGTAACCTGTGATCCAGTTAAAGACCACATGCTTCCTGTGGCTGAACACCTCCGGATAATGGCAGAGAAAGCTTTCCGGGAAGAGGAAAGGATGAGAACCCACCCTGACGACGGAGATGAAAGTACAGTGTCAGAGGATAATGCTCGTTTAGGTACAAATTCGCATAAGTATATAATTAAACTCAGAAAGCCCCTTTGCAGTCCGTGATGTGTATGCCTTCTTCCCCATCTTGATGAAATTCACCGATCTACATCGAGCTAAATGGTTAAAATCACCTACTTGGGAGAGTGATGGAATCTACGAAAATATTGCTGTGATCTTCAAAATCTGGTCCTTGAGTCAACACTTCAAAAGGGAGGAACTGAACCTGATAACACAATTCGAGGAATCAGATTCTGCCATGATAGGTGGAGGAGATATGAAGGTAGTCAATACGGCTCAATTTCTGTGTACACTATAACTCCTCCCCTTCCCTCAAAAAATTTTTATGAATTTTTTTTAGAAAAAGATGCTTGGAATTTTTTAAAAAGCACATAAAAACAAAAAAAATGAAAATTTCTTGAAAAAAAATCAGCTTTGGGGACTAAGGCAAACTGTGGACTTACACCGAACTTGAGTGGGGGGTTGTACCGAAATTTAGCCGTCAATATTTGTCAAGATAGGTAAATAAACAAAATTTTAGACCGGAAAGGCAGCAATTGCTGAGAGGAAGAAGAAACGGCGTGAAGGAAATGTGTGTTTCAGCAATACAAAAAAAATTATTGGAAAAAAATTTAGATTAGAAAAGACAAATTTGCTAACAGTATTGTAATCGCTTGTATCAAAAGGCTGCTTCCCGTCGGCCTAAATGTATTTGGAGGCAGGGAGCTGGATATTGTTCAACAAAGCAAAGAAAAATTCCTCAACAAAGAAAGTGATGAGAAAATCCGCGAATTCATCAGGGGACTGCTGGATGTCCCTGTTAAGGTAACACCTTTTTGACTTTAAAATGTTGGAGTCAAAAATGAAAGCCATACAGACTGATCCAACTGACAAAAATGCCTGGCAACTAAACCTGTATCGCAAAATTGGAAAAAGTCAGATGCGCGGCAAAAATGAGATGACCCAAGATTCTGTCGTTGAAAAAGTAATTGTTTGGTGAAAAAATACTTGTTATTGCATTTATTTTCAGATAGCTAATATGGGTACTTATTTGAGTACAAAGTTAGATCTTCTAAACTAATATGTTTATTTTGTTCAGGCCAAGTTGTCGCCATCCTCCATACGGTTGGACATTTTAATAACCCCTAATATTATATTTTTTCTCTAGAAGAATCTTTTTACATGACGGTTTCCTAAAATTAACATAGATGTTAAGAAGTAGGACACCATACTAAGTATCTATAGATGTAGAAAATACAGTCGGACCTCGATATAACTACACCCTCGATATAACGACACCCAAAAATTGACCAATCTGGTCAGCTTTCACTAAAATCTAGTCAAATGAACCCTCGATATAACGACACCCTTAAGCTGGACCCTTGGGGTGTCGTTATATCGAGGCTCCACTGTAGGGTGATTCCTATTCAAAAAAAAAGTGAAAACCAGATTTTTTTTTAAATTTTTGTTTTTTGTTCGTTTTTTTAAACAATTTTTGGGAAATCTCTTTTAACACAAAAATTTTGGGATGTAATTAAAATGGCTATACTGTAAAACCTAGGGTTGTTGAAATGACCGGTCATTTCTTAAAGCGGTCATATGACCGGTCATTTTCTAAAATGACGTCATTTTCGGTCATTTTCACAATTTAAGCTGTCAGTAGCAAATAGTAATAATTTTGACATCCATATGCGAAAAATAGACAGAAGCTTACTCGTAAATACATTCAAAAAGCTTTATTAACGTCAAACAAACATTGAGTTACATGTCCTGCCAACTTATTCCAAGCGCTCCTCATATTCGCGGCGTGATCTGTGACAACGGCGACGACCTTCTGCTTTCCCAACTTGATTATTTGCTCAACGAGCAAATTTGCGATAAAGTTTCCTGCAGCAGTGAATAAGGTATATGCCCAAGAAGTCAATGACAAAATTACCCGTGTGTTCAGTTCGTTGGATGTCGCCATCTACTTCGAAAGATGTCGCGTCTATCGTGTCGAATAGAAACGGCTTTGGAGTGTGCACCATGACATTGATCAAAGAATTGCGCCTGAAGTCAGTCCACCCATCCGACGAAACTGCAAGAATGAGCCAATATAACACGAATAAGCAGTAAAAATTAAACAAACGTTGTCTGTGGCTTCCTTTAGATTTTTTTATGACCCGATCAAACTCATCGGGCACGAAGACTTTCGGATATTTGTATTCACGCGATGGTAGCTTGTACAAATTGCTTAAAGAACGGATTATCCAAGAAGTTAAGAGCGATGTTGCCGGTGGTGAATGCGTGGAAACACATGATAACAGCCGTGTCATCCACAACAAAGTTACTAAGTATCAAAGACCGACCCTCGTAAGAAGTATATCCGCATCATCCTGGTCATCCTTGATCATGCTGTTGAAAAAGCCTATTATCCCCGGTGTGCTTGGTCTCGCAATGCTTTCATCTGATTCTTTGACGATCTTCTTCGGAGTTTCTTCACTTGATTTTTTTGACAGCCGATCGATCTCTTTTTTTGGCATCCACCCCGACTTTCTTGAATTCCTAAAGCCATTGAAATAAGACACATAACTAATAGACTTGAGCAGATGAAAACCTTTAAGTGCTGCGTAGCGTTCAGTAGCCAACGAATCCTAGCTTTCCATTTTTCCACTCAAAGTAGCTCCAGCACCAAGCAAGTGGTTTTTTGAGTGACATGGCAATCTGAAACTAAGCCAATAAAGGAAAAAAGCAGTTATGAAGCTGCAAATTTAGCAAACAAAACATATTGACTGTCGTAAAGAGAACGTCGGCTGGTTTAAGAAGATATCAGGAAAATGACCGAAATCTACATGACCGGTCATTTTGTAACAAATGACCGGTCATATGACCATTTCACAACCCTTGTAAAACCTCTATTAATAGACTCTATTAATAGGTCTATTATGAGAGAATACAACTCCCCAAGTCACTTGTGGCATTGTGTTTTTGGCTATGAAAAATCCCACATTTTTGAGCACACCACCACTCAAAATGTAGCTAAAAACACGGATATTTTTTGAGTGGTCGTGTGCCTAAAAATGTTGGATTTTTCATAGCTAAAAACACAATGCCACAAGTGACTTGGTGACTTGTGACCTCTAATAATAGACCCGGGTCTATTAATAGAGGTTTTACGGTACTGATTTAACTGATTTGTAACTGATTTAGTTTACGAATAAGCTGAAATATGCCAATAAAAAGATTATTTCTGCTACGAAAACCAATCTTTTCGTGGCATATTTAAGCTTTTTCGCAAAGCAAATTCTATTATGCCTATTAAAATTGGAACTGCAATTCGTTTTGGCTCAAACAAAAGTAATAAAGTTGCTTGTTCTTCTCTCAAAAATACTAGAGGTAAACATCTAGGAAAGTTTGATAAATCGTTGCAATTGCAAATCTAAGATCACCTAAGTATCAGTTTACAAAATATAAAAAGTTACAATAAAATCCAAACAAAAATGTCATTGTAAAATTTGCTGGTGGAGCTCACGAATTGGTTTTTAAAATTCGTACTTTTCGATACTGTTGCAGACGCTTTTTTTGCATTTTTTGAATTTCAGAACGAGCACCCATTATATATCTCTTCCAAAGTAATGAAAATCATCTCGACCCAACGCAAAAGAGCGATAGTCAACTGTTTGCGAATGATTTCACTGTATGGTGTGCCTAAGTAAGCTTTCCATATAGCATGGACATTCATTTATTTCATCTTCTTCTGCGGTGCTACTATTTTCTGATTTTCTCTACTCCTGTTTTCCTAAAATTCTATCTAATTTTTTAACTTAACTTTCTGGTTTTCGCTTCTTTTTTGGTTTTTCGGGCTAGTCGTAGTGGTTTCTACCCAAGAGCTAAACATTTTAAATAATTTTTTTATATAATTATAACATTATTGACATCTTTGCTTAGGCCACAAGCCGCATGGAAAAGGAAGATAGGTGGAAAAAGGTGCTAACTTTGCAAAGGAAAAGAATGGCCATCAGTTTGATCACTGCCAGCCATCTTTACAAAGTCGACAAGTAAACTATTTTGCTGTGGTACTATAAATGCGTGCCTCTCTAGTGCTTGTCCTTTCGCTTTGAAAATATAAAAATCATCCAATTTTTAGACACAGAGCCATCAACTTTTTCCTTCCGGCCTTCTCAGAGAAGTGGTTGTCCGATGAAGACATCGGTCAAGATTTGCTTGTGGCTGACATTTGTGTAGAATAATTTTTTAAATATTTTTACGCAATTTTTTTGTAAAATTGTAGAGTCAACAAGAAATTAACGAAACAGCTACGACTCGTGTGGTCATTGAAGAGGAAACTGGTGCATTGAAAATTGAAGATGGAGCGGAAGAAAGGTGGATAAATATAGTTGATAAGCCTAAGCCAAATTACAAAGATATTACTTTAAAATGGCGGCTCTATATGCGTTCGCGGGTCTAGGAAAAAATTGCCTTGATCCCCTGTTGTTTTTAAATTTTTTCACAAAAAAATCAATAGGGGATCAAGGCAATTTCTAGACCTAATATCCAAATATTTTCAAAGGGTTTAAAGAAGTTTTGGCTCTATATGTGTTCGCACCCCTCCCGAAAAAAAAACTGCCTTGGTCCCCCTGTTGTTTTTTTTAATTTTTTCAAAAAAAATCAACAGGGGATCAAGGCAATTTTTTTTCTAGACCTGCGAGCGCATATAGAGCCAAAATGGCTTTTTCAAAGGGTTTAAAGAAGTTTTGGCTCTATATGTGTTCGCACCCCTCCCGAAAAAAAAACTGCCTTGGTCCCCCCTGTTGTTTTTTTAATTTTCAAAAAAATCAACAGGGGATCAAGGCAATTTTTCTAGACCTGCGAGCGCATATAGAGCCAAAATGGCTTTTTCAAAGGGTTTAAAGAAGTTTTGGCTCTATATGTGTTCGCACCCCTCCCGAAAAAAAAACTGCCTTGGTCCCCCCTGTTGTTTTTTTTTTAATTTTTTCAAAAAAAATCAACAGGGGATCAAGGCAATTTTTTCTAGACCTGCAGCGCATATAGAGCCAAAATGGCTTTTTCAAAGGGTTTAAAGAAGTTTTGGCTCTATATGTGTTCGCACCCCTTCCGAAAAAAAAACTGCCTTGGTCCCCCCTGTTGTTTTTTTTGCAATTTTTTGAAAAATTTGCCTTGGTCCCCCCTGTCCTTTTTTAAATAATTTTTCCACAATTTTAATTTTCAACAAAATTCTGACACCATGCAACTTGTAACATCAATAATATACTCAAACACATTCATTCAAATTATGTTTTCGGCTTCATCTTCGCACGACCACAAAAATTTTTCGTTCGGCGAGGATTACATATTGGTAGCAAAATTATCTGCAAATGGATCAAAAATAAGATCAGTGGAGTAAAACCAAAAAAATAGAAAAAAATTACAAACAAACGACAGGGGGGACGAAGGCAGTTTTTTTTCGAGAGGGGTGCGAACACATATAGAGCCGAAGTTTACAAAAAAAATTTTAAAATTTATGTTTTACGGATTTCGTCGAATTTTTCTATATTCATACACGAGGGGTAAAATTGAGGTGGATAGGTAGTGTAAGAAGATCAAGAGTAACTTTTGATCAAAAACTCTATCCATTACCGTGAACTTTCTAAATATGGGGCCCACCGCGGTAATTATTAAACCCTTCGAAAATCGGAAATTTTTTGGTCTATACAGTGAAGCCCCGATATAATGCGACTCCAATATACTGCGACTCCTTGCCGGTCCCTTTAATGGCACTATATCGAAATTTCACTGCATCGAGATTTTTGGATGCTCACCGAGAAATCGGCAGAGCTCGTGGGAGTTAGAAGACGCAATGAAAAGATTTTGCTAAATATTGATTTTGGGATGAGATACCTTATTTATTCTAATAGTCGGGTACCCGTCTATTTTTCAACCTCCAATTTTTTTTTGATTTTATGTTTAAAATGCAATAAAACATGGTTTACCCCCCTACTTTCGGCTTTAAGGGGTACCCGTCTGTTAGAGACTACCCTTCAAATAGAGACCACCCGTCTATTAGAATAAATACGGTACAGTTGCCTCCCGATATAACGGACCCCGAAAAGTTCGTTCCCGCCTAGGGTCCGACACTTTTTTAGCCCGGTTTTGAAATATTTTGCCAGTTGTCTTTGGCTGGTTTAGTCCAAAACATCGCAAGGATTCTGATTTTACCAATGGTTTCTGAAAATCGCAATAATTTTGCCGAAAAGGACCGCGCCTCTCAGTATAACGGACACCTTTTTGGTAAATAGGTGTCCGTTATATCGAGAGGCGCCGGTCTTTTCGGCAAAATTGTTATCATTCACAAAAACTACTAGCAAAATCGGAATCCTTGCAATATTCCGGACTAAACCAGCCAAAGACAACTGGCAAAAGATTTCAAAAATCGGGCTAAAAAAATGTATCGGACCGTAGGCAGAAACAAACTTTTTGGTGGTCCGTTATATCGGGAGGCGACTGTATACTCAAAATCGAAGGGCCCGTTAACTAGAGGGGGGCCCATAGTTAGATTACTCAAGGTAACCTAAATTATGCCCAGACCACTTAGGCATTTCGGAAGAACTTATAAGACTGATCATTTGCAGAGCGCCTGTTGTAAGTGTTTCTCAACGTCCAGTGCCAGATGCTCTCCGCCAACTTATTTTGTGCTTTCAAAGAGCTGCTACAAGCGAAGAAAGTTGGTTAAGAATTTGTTTTTTGTTCTATAATTTTAAAATATTGAAGGCCAAGCTCTGTCAATTGCTAATGACCGCCTATACATCAGCTATGCAGATGTGATGGCCAAATCCATCCACATTGAAGACGATGACGATGATGGTGACGATGACAAGGAAGTGGATCAGGCAGAAAAAGGAGGAGATTAGTCAAGCTTTGCGAGCAGAACAAGCCATTTTGGCTGATAGAGGGGCAGCTATTATGTGTCTCATGTATTTGTCCGCTTCCAACGGTGAACCCAATGATATGGTTGCACACACACTTCAACTGGGGTTGGCACTAGTGTTTCCGAAAATGACACTTAACACTTTGCATTTCCCATTTAACACATACCTTTTTTCATATATTTTGTTTTCTTATCTCAAAGTTTTTACACCATTTTGTAGCTGAAATTTTTCTCTATCGATTGAGTGGTCAAACACACCAGTTAAAAATAATTTTTGAGGAAATCACACCAAGTGTTTAAAAAAAACCAAGTATAAGTGTACCCCCACTCAATTGATAGAGAAAAATCTCAGCTACAAAACTGTGTAAAAAATCTGAGATAAGAAAACAAAATATATGAAAAAAAGGTATGTGTTAAGTGTTAAATTCAAAGTGTAAAGTGTTATTTTCGGAAACACTGGTCGGCAAATTAAAAAGTCAACATGCTTTACATTATATGTTTAGTATCCATTTGTTGAGCGGTGGAAACAAAGACATCCAAAAAAGTGGGTTTGCAGTGATTTTAGATCTAATTATTATGCTTTATACATATCGGGACTATGTTCAATACCTTCCCGACCTCAGTAATGTTTGGGAAATGTATTGTACATAGTTCTAATAAACAAACATCCTTATGGTAAATTAAATTTTAACCCTACTTAATTTCTAAATCTATTTTTATAGCAGGTTAAGCAGGCCGAAAAAGATAAAATTAAAAAAAAAATAGGAAGTGGAAAAGCTGTTTTATTATATCCAGGTGAATAGGGTTGACGATTTCGGCTTTTCAAGCTAAAAACCCCTCAAAGTGATTCCTTCTGTGTCTGGGAAATGCAATTTCACGTCCATCTACCAGAGGCGTTCCCACCTTAAAAATTAATGCGGTTTATAAACATAATATTCTGTAAAAGACCTACCAATTCGTACTTTGCAGAAAAATTAAGAAATTTCTATCGTTCATCTGGCTGGTAGAGAACAAAGTTAGGATCATACAATCTGGCAGCAAGAATCAGTTCTGAGGAGAGTATCACCAGTTTTTCCTTTCAGCCCTAGTCTCACTTGGCGACGTTTGATGAAGCTCGATGTAATTGTCGACTTCATCTTCAGGACAAACCCAGCGTGTCCACTTTTCCTTGCGGTGATCACTCAGGAATTTCATGAGCTCTCTTCAGACTCTTGACTGCTGATTTTTGTCTTGGTGGACGATGAAAGCAACGGAACTAGAACAATAAAATTTGTTAAAATCCCAGAAAAAGTCAAAATTACCTGTAGAAACAATGACCATAAGGACTGATATCAACAAACCGAGAGGGAACAAACCTTTCTTTCTTCTCCATTACGTAAACTCGATAGGTGTTATGATAGGTAGCAGGCGGATTGAAAGGATCTCTAACACTGCTGTCAGCATTCTTACGACGGCGGTAGTACTGATTCCACACATCGTGCTAAGAGGGATAGAGAATGGCTATCAAATCACCTTCTTTACCTGTTTCTTCTGCTTTCTTTGAAGCTCTCAGGGCCAACCATTGTCTTTTCTCGTGTGCTGCCTAAAAAGAATCCTGAATCAAACACAAAAATCCTTCAAATACATGCGGTTTCATTAGCGGGTTATGCTCAACTTCTTCTCGTGCGCGTCTGTCGATATCCCTCGCCATCAATTCATTTAGTTTACGCGATCGGCAATCAGCTTAATGGACACCTTTGTTTAGCATGAAACGATCACCTTTTTTTTGCAGAAATGGCATCGAATCGAGTCGCACATCTTAATCAGCTCTTAAGAAAAATTTCATATTTTTACAACGAAATTTATTTCTTATTACTCTTTGCAGTCGATACTTACGTAAAGTCCTTCCGAATGAAAACTGAATCCTTCTGAAAACTTATTTTCGTCTTTTACTGCCATCATCTTCTTGCCAAATTTAGTTTGTAATGGACTAAAACAGCATAAGGAGAAAAGTTACGAGATATGATAAAATATTAAAATATTGAAGTTGAACTGATCCATGTGCTTATAGATTGCGGTCTTTGATTTTTTCCTTTTTTTTTCTTGAGAAATCGCTCGACGTCAGCAAGATGGAGCTGTTTGCTTTTTAGCTTTTGCAAAACCACAACAACGTCCTTATTAGACGAAGCAAAATCATTCATTTAAACTCATAAAAACATGGATTACCGATTTAGAAAATTTTCAGTATACACACTCAATAAGAGCTTAAAACCCCGACTGAAAAAAATAAGAATAAATTTGAATGTGTACAAACTTGGCGTTCTGTTAAGACATTTCGTCAAAATATTCCCGAATGGGAATATTTTGACGAAACGCCCCTATGCCGTATTTTGTACCCATTCTCACAAAATTCTGGGTTTCTCTGTTGCTTTTTTATTTATTTATTTTTTCAATTTCGTTTGATTGCCCTGTTTTTTCTTTTTTAACCAATTTTTTCAAAATTTCTTTAGAATTTTTTTTAATTTAACAAATTTTATAAAATAGTATCGGTTTATATATATATCTATTTATATATATCTTTTATACCTTATAAAATACATAAAAAGCAAAAAAAACTCTCAGTAGACTGCTTTATGTAAAGTTTTAAAATTTTATTTGAATAATTAAAAAAACTGTTATGACGAAGTTTGATTTGGAGTAGATATCGTGATTAATATCTTTTAGACAACTCAATCCAAAATTTTGAAATTTAGATGCTCATCGGCTACTTACAACTCAAAAAAGACGTGCGCTTCTTCACCTCTTTAGCCGGATTAATGTCCAAGTGCAGTGTGCTAAATTTGGAAATGTTTGAGCGTCAGATAAAAGTATTATTTCTCGTTTGTTATCACGCCTTTTAAAATATATTTATATAGGCTGAAGGGCTTGGCATGGGTGCAGAATTGGCAGCTGGTGAACACCAGAATTTAAATGACGCTGATTTCACATGCTCTCTTTTCCGATTCCTTCAATTGACTTGTGAAGGCCACAATCTTGGTTGGAGATTTTCTTTCTGTTGTTGTATTTTTCACAATTAAAATTTAGATTTCCAAAATTATCTACGCACTCAGCCAGGTTTGTATTTAGTGACTTCAATGTTTTTTTATCTTCAGAAATATTTTACTCACAATGAAAACTAATATTATTTGTGTCAATACCTTTTTGTACCAAATTTACTTTTTCTGTCCCAAACTAGCCAACAGGCACAGCGGGACCAAGCTCTTCTAATTCCGATAATGGCCTAATATTTTTCTGCGGCGTTTCTACGATGTTTTAAGAATTTCTAATCTGCCCTGATGTTTTGCAAAAATTCTCCAAAGATAGTAGAAACGCCGTAGAAAAAATATTAGGGCATTACAAGAATTTTTTTTAATAGCTTGGTCCTCCCTGTAATTCTAGGAAATTTGGTACAAAAAAATAAATTTCGTATAGGAAAAAGTGAATTTGGTACAAAAAATTATTGCCCATTATTTGTTAACTACTTTTTTCACTTAAAATTTTATTGTTTGTAGGGCACACGACCAGTGTCAACCTAATCAATTCCACAGTGGACTATTTACTAAGACTGCAAGAATCCGTGATGGACTTTTACTGGCATTACTCCAGCAAAGAAGTCATTGATGAAGGAGGCAAAGAATACTTTCTGCGAGCCATCCAAGTGTGCAGCCAGGTGTTCAACACATTGACCGAGAGCATCCAGGGTCCTTGTATTGGCAACCAAATGACACTTGCAAATTCCCGTCTTTGGGATGCAATCAATGGATTCTTCTTTCTGTTTGCCCACATGATGGAGAAGTTGTACAAAAACAGCACTCAGTTGGAATTGTTGCGGGAGTTCTTGAACCTGCAAAAGGACATGATTGTGCTCATGCTGTCCATGCTCGAGGGAAATGTGCTCAATGGCCCCATTGGAAAACAGATGGTCGATGCTTTGGTGGAAAGTCAACAGTGTGTGGAAATGATCCTCAAGTTTTCGGACATGTTCCTGAAATTAAAAGACCTGACCACCTCTCAAGCTTTTCAAGACTTCGACACAAACCGAGATGGATGGATCAGCCCAAAAGAATTTCAACGAGCAATGGAAGCACAGAAAATGTACTCTGTGGAGGAGATCACATATTTGATGATGTGCACAGATGTGAATAATGATGGCAAAGTTGACTATATGGAGTTCACGGAAAGATTTCACAATCCAGCAAGGGATATTGGTGAGCATATGTCATAATCTACCTATTTCCTATAGACGAACTCAAGCCTAAAAACAAAAAATAAATAAAGTTATTTATTTCGACTTGTAAATTTCAAATTCTGAGCAGAATCAGGGATGAGATTTTGGTCCCTTTACTTTTTGGGTTTTTTAAAATCCTTTATTTTTCGCCAATTTTACCTGAAGTTAATTATAAAGTCTGATCTCATTCTGGGCATCGTTATAATAATGATATTATTTTAGCATGAAGGCGTAAAACGCGAGAAATTTACAATAGTCCCGTAGAGACGAAAGAGGGACCACGAATTTGTAGTTAGTCCCTCTTTAGTCCTTACTAGAGCAGTCAAACGTTCGGAATTTTCAAACATTCGATTCGTCGACCATTCGAAGTTTGAAATTTTCGAACGTTTAATTTGATAATTTGCTATTTTTCAAATTTAAACTTCAAAAAGAGGCCAACCTATGTCTTTTTTGATATTGTGCATGTTTTGGTCAACTCTTTTTGGTGTTTCTAAGTTGAAAATTATACAAATATTAGGTACGAAGTTCGACATATTTTGAACGAATGTTCGGTTCGAAGTCGAACGTTCGAAAAAATGTCGAACATTTCGAATAATGTTCGAAATCGAACTTTCGGTCGACAACCCTAGTCCTTACTGGAGTATTGCAAATTCATCGCATTTTATGGCTTTACGCTAAAATAAGACCTATATTGAAATGATGGCCAGAATTTTAGCTATCGAATGAGAATAAATTGACTTCAGGTAAAATTGATGAAAAATAAGGTAAAAGGACAGTTGGCGGCCCCGATTGCCGGCTATTCCGATTGTTGGCTTCAATATGAATTCTGAAAAATGGATTTACTAAAATTCGTTTCGTAAATAAACGCAAAAATCGGGCGGCGGTAAATTCACCCTTCGAATTTTGAGGTTACAGGTATGAATCCTGGTGGTAGCAGACATTATTTTTCCCCTTATAATAGTCAGAAATAGTTTCTATAGGACCAGTAAGCCTCAGTGCGGGTATGGGAACCACCTGGTACTTTTTCTAAACGGGTATCCACCTTCAGAATCCGAAATTTTGGTTTTAAATAAAAGTTATTAAAAATCAATGTACCCTATCCAGAATCGTGCCCTAAACACGGTTTGATGATGCTGAAATAGCGATTTAACTTGAAGAAACCCCAGTTCTGGAATAGTTTCGTACCCCGTAAGGTATCCAGGCCATACTTAGCCTGTTGTATCAGGTGTTCGTACAAAAGCATTGCCTTAGTACCGGAACTCAGGCGGAAGGGCCTAGGTAGTACTACCCAAGTAGTGGTACCCAATGCTCAGATGGTTTAGCTGGATAGAGATATCGGAAGATAAACGGGTACTTCTGGTAAATGGATTTGACCCTTCAGTAAAATTCAGGAATTGGGATCGAATTCCTAATTCGGTATCCCGACTCTATCTTTTTAACAAAGATTATAATCATGTTCACAGCCTTTTAGAACATGTAAATCGCTAGTTTGCGATCGGAATAGCCAGCAACTGGGATGGCCGACAACTGAGGGCCGCCAATCAATTTGGCCGCCAACTGGGGGTCGTTCAAAAACAAAGGCTTTTTACCTCGGAAAAAGTGAAGGGCCATAATCTGACCCCTCATCAAAATGCGACAAAAATATTAAAATCATAAGCCAAAAATTATACACACAATTTTCAGGCTTCAATCTCGCAATTCTGCTAACTAATCTCAAGGAGCACATAACAAACGATCCGAGACTAGAAAAAATCGTGGAGAAAGCCAGCACTTTGCTGGAATACTTCGATCAATTCCTTGGTCGCATTGAAATAATGGGATCAAGCAAGCGAGTTGAGAAAATATACTTCGAAATCCAAGAGTCTTGGTTAGAACAAGTAAAAAAATTTCTCATATCTTTAGTTACCTAGTAAATTTGCTTTCTTCCAGTGGAGCAAACAGCAAATTCGTGACTCTAAAAACGCTTTTCTTTTTAATGTACTACAAGATGATGGTGGAGAACAAGGAAAGCTGGAGGCGTTCATTAATTTCTGCGAAGACACCATTTTTGAGGTCTTAACTTTTTTGGTTTCTAGGTCAGAACGGAACTTAGGCGCCCGCATTTCATAACTTTTCGTAAATCATGTTTAACGTTTTTATGCGCTAAAAACGTTAAAGACTTGTTCAAAGACTACAAAATCAATTTTTTGAGAAAAATGACTGAAATCTGACCAAAACCTTGATTTAATTTGGTTCCCCAAGGCAAAAAGTCAGATTTTAGTCAAAAAATCGTTTTTTTATACGAGAAAGTGTCAGAAAACGGCTCTACCCATATTGTTCTACTGCCAATTCTTCTACCGGACAGTTCTTCTACCAGACTCCGCTTTACCTTTTGGGTTTTTATCCATCTTTTTCATTCAGTAATAAGCAAGTTATATGTCATTTGAAAGCTCACATCTACAGCTATGTTTTTGCAAGCTTCGGGTCACAGATTTACAACTTTTTTTAAGGCAGGGTTCGAAAGCCCGTGAAAAAATGACCAAAAAGCACGATTTTCACGATATTTCGAGGCCTGTTTTTAAAAAAAGTTGTAAATCTGTAACCCGAAGCTTGCACAAACATAGCCTTGGATGTATGCTTTCAAATGACATATAACTTGCTTATTACTGAATAAAAAAAGATGGATAAAAACCCAAAAGGTAAAGCCCAGTCTGGTAGAAGAACTGTTCGGTAGAAAAATTGGCAGTAGAACAATGTGGGTAGATCCCAGAAAACCAAGTTTTTATCGTTTTTAGCGTATGATTCACGAAAAATTGTGAAATGCACCTCTCCCCTTCCCAACACTCCCTTTTTAGATGCAACATGCAGCCGAAATAAGCTCAGGGGATTCCACGGACTCTAAAGTTGAGCGCGCAATGCGCCAACGAGACTACTTCCTCCAACAAACTTCTGCTGGAGAGTAAGCAGTCAAATTCTTGTTTTCTCTCTAAAAGTACGTTATTTCTGCATTTTCAGACAGATAATTTCCAATACCATTCGAGCTGGCATGGAATATGGTGTGACAGCAGCCCATGCTCTCAAACCAGACAATGTCTCCAAGTCTTTTAAAAATGCTGTTGCTCAATTCCGGTAACACCGTCAAATTTTTTTATAGTTTTTAAAATAAAATTTGGTTTAGCACTTTGACATGGGGCCAGCTGATTGTGGAGCTATTCAAGCTTTTGTTCAGAATCGGCAAAGGTGCTGCCGGCATGGTCTATTTCGTTTTTCTGACGCTCTTCCGCTTTGCTTTTTACTTAATGACACCTGAAGAGGAAGAAACAAGTAGTGATTTGAATGCACCGGCAGTAGCAAGGTGATTTATTTCTCAGAAACATTTTTTCCATTAATTGGCCAGCAAAATATCAGAAAATCTTTGAATCAATTTCGAGATTTTGGATGATTAAAGGACCGTGAAACTTGATACGCACAGCAATTTTGTAACTTAGCAATTTTGTAAAATGAAAATTTGTGACAAAAGGAGAAAATTTTTAGCTAGATGGAGCAACTTTTGAATCTCTTCTAAATTACAGGGTGTATCAAAGAGTCCCCCGGTTTTTAAATGGCCATAACTTTTTTCTGGGTTACTTTTTAAAATTCTGTTTTTAGATCGATTTTTATTTCGCCGAAAATATTTTTTTTTGGTATTTGTTGTCAAAAACACGATTTGCGATTGGTCCCCTTGTGGTTTCGGTCCTGATCTGTTTTTTTTTTAATTTGAAGCACCAGATCGTACGAGTTAGTTGACTTCCATGGCTCTACAACCTTTCTATGTAAAACATGGAATTGTATTGAACATTAAATTAATTTTAATTTTTAGATGCAAAAAAATAATTCGAAAACATATCGACATGATTAGGGTGGTCCCGTGCAAATATGAATTTCTCAAATCGCTATGCCTTTCAACTTCCATGGTCCGTTTACTAAAATTGCAGAAGTGGCACAGCTCGTGGTGGTTAACAAAATATGTAACAAAATGTAAAATGTTTGATCTGGGCTGAGATATAGGTCTTCCAGTCGAAGGGTTTTTTTAGATGGGTGACTAAACTACTGTATCCAGTAAATATGACCGAATTCAATTTTAGACCGCCTCTTTACCCTCAGCAGCAGTATCCACTCTTCCGAAGCAGGACTACACATGACATGGACGCGTTTGGGATTCATATTCACAGTAAAACTTTTTCGATGGCTAAAGGTACAATAATAGATATAAAAACCTGCTCTAGAAGAAGAGGACCCCCATGCTTCTGATGAGTCCTTCAAAGTGGGGTCTGAAAATGGAATTCCTCCCCAACAACCGAAGGGACCAGAGCAAGACAAAGAAGGCAATGGGAAAATTCCTAACGGAACTGGACCTAGTGCCCCTGACAAGCCAGAAGAAGATGATTTCCACCTGAAGCCACCTCAGCGGCCAGCCACTCCTCCAAGATCACCAAGGTTGGTTCCGCATGTTCCCCACATAAAATAGATTTTTCAATTTCAGCGTTTATGAGACTCAATCATTCACTTCTCAGCCGCATCCCTCGCAAACTGGTCCATTGAGCCTAGATGGCGGTGCTGATGAAGCTGCCATGGCCTACTACGAACCCAAAATAGCCGAGCAAATTAGCATGCGATCTTCCTCCAAGGGATCTATTCTAGTAATTACTCTTCATTTGGGAAAATAAAAATTCGGTTTATAATATCTTTTAGAACGTTCTGGCAAGGAATTTCAAAACAATCGAGAAAATTACTCTGTATTTCGCCTTTTTCATTAATGTCATCTTGCTTTTCCACCGAGCTGACACTCCAGCCAGGAATGAAGATGGTATGTTTGGAATGCATAGGCGTCTAAGCAATTTTTTGGAAATTTTTTATTCGCACTTTTTTTTGAATATGAGCTATTTTGCTGTTTGGGACCATGCATGGTACGCAAATTAATCAAATTAGGTTATTTTTGATTATAATAAAAAAATAATTAAAATGTCTATGTGCTTGTTTTTCGTCCTTGTTTAAGTTTTTTGTAGATATGTCGGAAAAATCAAAGTTGTATAGCAGAATCTTCTGAGCAAGTTTGCTCTTTACAGCCAGGAGCATGTCCACAAAAAACAGAAACAAGGGGACACAACAAACACGCAAAAATTTTGGTTTTTTTGATTATAATCAAAAGTGATAAAATTTGATTAATTTGCGTACCATTTTTGGGACGGACACACATTTGAATCCCTACTAACATGCGCTGGCCTACCCTTCTTCTTAGGTTTCGCCTAAGTTAAAAACAGAAAAAGTTAAAAACAGGAAAAACACTACAGGATGTCCCAGAAAAGGCTGTAACTGAAATGTACCTGTTAATGACTGAAAAATAGCGACAAATTACCTAATTCTGACGACTAATTCGAATGTGTCTTTAAATTAGGAAATTTAGCGACTAATGGCTGAAATCGCCCTGTACTAAAGTTGAAGTGTGTGTGTCTGTGCACATTCATTTCATACATTCATTTCCTCTCAAGAACAAACATTTCTTTTCTTATTCATTCTGACTATAGGAGCAAATCTTTCAGTCAGTTCATTCACTCTTAGGTATTGTGAGGCGTCGCGCAGTCGTGTTTGCTCTTTCCTCTCCAAGCTCAACTGTCAGTGGTTTGCAATGAACAGGGCAGGCATCAGGTCTACGTTTCGAAAAAAAATTCGAATCATTTCAAATCCTTTTTGACTTTTTTCTCAAAATTTTCCAACTGTTTCGAATTGATTCAAAATTTGTCATGTATTGGATGTTGTATTGGGTTGAACCATAAGTAATGTCGTTTTTTTAAAATGGTTTTTATGTAATTTTTATGTACCAATTCACATACGAGTCAACATCCAATCATTTTTACATACAGTGTCTATGAGGGCAATCTGACCAGTCGAATCAATCCAACATTTCACTTAGCGATTTAAGATACGCGAAGTACAGAGCAATAAAAAAATTAAGCAATACTTCATTAAGCAATACTGCGCCACGAAAAGAAAAGAGTGAAAGATGCTACGACAAGAATTTGCGCGAAAGTTTGGATAGAAAAAGAGAGAAGAGAAATATAGGGGAATTTCGAATGCCCCGGGTGGCCCCGCGAATGCGGTGCCCGAAGACTAGTCTGGCGACTAAGTCATTAGTCGCTACATTTCAATTTAATCCAGTAAAAAACCACAACACTTTGAAGGCACCGTAGGTCCACTTTTTTTTTCTTATTTTTTTGTGCACGATAACTTATCTTGTAGCCTTGGTAATTCTCTAGCAAATAGTATATCAACATTTTAAAAGTGACTCAGACATAAGGGCTAAATTAAGAGAACAAAGAAAAAAACCAGGATTTTCAATCCCCGAATTTTCTGTTCTTGTTGAAGCAAAAAGTACTTCACGTACTTTTAGGTTAGTTATAAATACCACAATTTATTTTAAAAAAATATTTCAAACACATGATTTTGTAACCCTTCTGATTTTTTTATTGGCATATAAATCTTTTGCGGGTTATTTTTAAAAAATCAGCATTTGCCCTCACACAAGTAAGGTCATTTTCAAAAATGTAAAAGCACTTTCACCACTTTAGCTGCTCAAAAATTCCATTGAGTTTTTAACGTTGTAATAATATTGGCTAGACTATAGAATACCAACCCCCCCCCTATCCAGCGCAAAATTTACTTATACCGAAGGGGGAGGGACCCGTCTCATATTGATTCTCGTGCTCTGAAACTTTGGTTTCTGAAAAATCGAAAAAATTTTTTTTTGGTTTGCTTTGGTCCTCCAAGGTAAAAAATTTAGGAAAATTAAAAAAATGTTTTTTAAATTCCCGCCAAAACATTTTTAAAGGGATTAAGGGCTGTATTGGGAGGGGAAAGGAATAAAAAGGGCTACTTTCATGTCAAAACGATAAAAAAAGTAAATTTAAGACTATTTAGACTGTCTAATCGGTACGGTGCCCTCAAAGTGCAGTGTTTTTTTTTCTGGGACACCCTGTAGAAAACAAAGCGGCGAAAACGTAAAAAATGTGCAAAACTTGTCCAAATGCACCTATTCATATGTTTTTTGACCAGATTTATTGGAAATTTTTTGTGTCAAATTCAGACCCTGTGGAAGATGGAGATGCTGACATCATGGAAGAAGTTTATATCACAGGGATGACTATACCTTACTACAGCTATGAAATTACTGGCTGGTTTTTGGCGCAAGTTAGTTTTGGCATTTTTATTTACATAAAATATTTATCTTCATTGTTAAGATATTATATTGGATAAGTTTGAGCCATGCCGCTGCCTCTTTCGCCCTTCTAATCTCCTTCTATCAGCTGAAAATCCCACTTATAACATTCAAAAGAGAAAAAGAGGTAGCCAGAAGACTTATGTTTGATGGTTGTTGGATCACAGAAGATGAGGAAAATGAAGACAGGGGCTTGGTGGACACTTTGTTTTGGTATCTGGACAAGATCGTGATATGCTCCAAGTATATAACTTTACGCCTTATTGGTTTTGATCAAGATATTTAGGTCTTTCCCCATGAAATACTGGGACAAGTTTGTGCGTCGAAAAACTAAACAGAAATACAAGGAGCAGGTGGATGAGGAGACTTTGAATGCTCTCTTAGGTGTTGAAAGAAGTCCGGTACGGAATAAGCTACAGTCGATTCTCGTTTATCTGGCACCCCCAAGATTTCGTTCCCGACATTTTTCAACCCAATTTTTTTAATGTTTTGCGAAATGTGATTCGTCAGCCTAGTCCTAGAAATCGCAAGGATTCCGATTTTGCAGATCGTTGCCGTAAAGACCTTAACCAAACACTCCTTCTTAAAAATCAGGTGTCGGTTGATCGAGAGTCATGGGTTTTGATGGCAACGTAAAAGATTCGGCAAAATCGGGACTAGACCAACAAAAGACAACTGACAAAAGATTTTAAAAATCAAGGCAAAAGTAAGTGTCGGACCCTAAGGAACCAAACTTTTGGGGGTGTAGGATAAATGAGAGTCGACTCAACTGTACTTGGCTTTGTAAATAATCCAAATAAATGTTTTTAGGGAGACACATCGTTTGATTACAGGTATGTCTAAACTGCAATGCGTGATTTAGGCTTTGATTATGTATCAGTCATGTCTTGTAGATACACTTGTTGGTTGTGGGCCGGTGTCATTTTGACCAATCACCAGTTCCTGTACAGAGTCATCTATCTGCTTTGCTCAGCGTGTGGCGTCATTTTCTCCCCATTTTTCTACGCATTCTTGCTTATTGACGTATGTTTTACGGCTAAATTAAGATAGCACCTAGAAGGTTTGGTTGTTCTGAACAGCGAAGAAATTACTTTTTGAATATTTGTAGAACACAATATAATATTACAAATCTAATCAGCAAAAAACCATAGATTTTTTCACGATGAACGTGTTTGGCTTTCGCGTTTAAGGGTTAAACACCCATAAAAACCTTTTGATATTTTGCGGGTATTCTTGCAGAGCGTACCTAAGTTCCTGAGAAATATGGCTCCCCAGCTCCGTAGGTCCACAAGAAGCGGTACAAGGGTCACTCAAAGTTCTGAAAACACCTCGATACCCAAATCATGGTTTTTATAACTGACCCATGGACCATGGGTCATTCCTAAAATTTTTGTTGGCTTTCAGAGTTGGGGAGCCAGATTCACAAGGGATTTGGGCACGCTCTAAAAGAATACCCGCATAAAATAAATCGATCGAAAAATCCCCAGGTCACAATCAGGGTCTCTCCTTTGTAAGTCAGTTGATGGAAAACTTAGTAAAATAACCAAAAGAACAAAACAGAAATCTGCGCACCAATATAGAGGGTGTTTCAAAAAATTCTAGCACTTTCGAAGGGTCATAACTTTTTTATAGGTCGAAATTTGACATTTTGTGAACGCCAATCAACTGAGAATTGCATGCAATTTTTTTTGGTATATAAAGTCCAAAACACGATTTTCGCTTGGTCCCCCTTGTGGTTTGGATCTTGGTATGTAGATAGCCTCTGGATGGGTAAAGCCCAAACCACAGGGGGACCAAACGAAAATCGTGTTTTTGGCTTTATATACCAAAAAAATTTCGGTGCAATTCTGAGTTAATTGGTATTTACAGAATGCCGAAATTCGACCAATGAAAAAAGTTATGACCTTATGACCTTTCAAAAGTGTTAGAATTTTTTGAAACAGGGTGTACTAAAAACAGAATACCGGGTACATTTATGACAAAAATATATTCACGACATAGGGCAAATAGGTTAATCAACCGAATATCGGGTAAAATGGCATGTAAAATAGCATAAAAACTGACCATGTGCAACCATTGTGTTTACAATGACAGGCTTGACGCTACAGTCACATATTGTTGTGATGAGGCTGTTAAAAATCGGTGTTCGGATAGCAATTAAACCTTTGAGGAGGTGTGCTGTGTAGCAAATACAAAATTAATTGAATTTATAGGTTGTGCTTTCCTTCCCTATGTTAAAAGCTATTCTCCAGTCAGTTACCCACAATCTTCAACAAGTCCTACTCTTTTTATTTTTCTACTCACTTCACTAAAAGTATTTTTTAGCTTATTTTAACCATCATGATGACTCTAGTAGTTGTTTATTTATGTAAGTTTCAATTTCATATTAATTGTCTTGTTGCATTCCTGTCCTCCTCTTTTAGACACTGTGTTAGCCTTCAACTTCTTCCGCAAGTTCTACATTCAAGACGACGAGGAAGGAGGAGATCCTGACAGGAAGTGTCACTACATGCTCACCTGCTTCATCTACCACTTCTATGCAGGCGTAAGGGCTGGTGGTGGAATTGGCGATGAGTTGGAGAGTCCCTATGGAGACGAATTAGAGTACGCCAGAATGTTATACGACATTTCCTTCTGTAAGTTTTAGTTGCATACCGTATTTCCTCTAATGAACGCGCCCCCTCCAATGAACGCGCCCCCTTGACTTTGACGGTTTGTATCTCGGGCAGAATTTTTTTCGAGCTGTGCTTTTTTGCATTGTCATAAATCCCGCGAGCTCTACTTATTCTGCTTTTTAGATTTTAAGTTTTTGCCCAAAAATATCGAGAGAGACCTCCAATTTTTTCGATTTTTGACGATCCAAAAAAACGGGCCGGCGCGTTTTTTAGAGGGAATACGGTAAGTCCATTTGGGCGGTTTTTTGGGACACTTTTTCATATTCGCGCCAATTTTGGCGTTATGTCCTGAAACTTTTTTTTAACTAACAAGGAAAGTACCCGAGGTGTGATTCTGAGAACGAAAGATAATATTTTTTCCCTTCTGTTCTTTAGGTCCTTACCTGTCCAGAGGCCGCCACAGACCAAGATTTAAACCACAGAAGGGAATAAGCGAAAATCGTGTTTTCCACATTATATACCAAAAAATTGCTATTCGATTTTCAGTCGATTGGTGTTCACAGAATTTCAAATTTGACTAAATAAAAAAGTTATGGTAAAAACCCGGCAGAATTCTTGAATCACCTCTATACTCTAGCCAAACCATGATACCCGTATCATGGTAACTTCAACAGGTTATTTTTCAAACTCACGTGTTCTCACGTGGGGTCTAGCCAACCACTTTCACTTGTAACTTGGGGGTTCTCTACAAGAATACACTATAAAAAATATTATCTTTCGTTCTCAGAATCACACCTCGGGTACTTCCGTTGTAAGGCGAAGACTTAGGCGCAGGACAGGCCAGCGCACGTTAGGATTACCGTAAATTCTTTAATAAAAAGACAGGTCCTTTTATTTTTCAACCCCTCCGCACACGTGTCTGTTTATTAGAGTATGTTCGTTTATTAGAGAGTGTCCTTTTATTTTTCAACATGTCGGCGACGAAGGCGCCAGCGACAAATCTACATCATCCAACAAAAACCAATAAAATTTCGTTTAAAGAAAATTTTGTATCGGGATGAATTCAAACAAGTGTTTCAACTTTCCGTGTTAAGTGGTCGTTTTTTTCTCTCGCATTATTTTTATGTTTTAGTTGTAATGAGTAAGCGAGCGTCAATTGCGAATTGCAACCTGCAGGGTGGACAGCCAGAAGTCAAATTTTCGGGTGCATTTTCTGACGTCATTTTGAATTTCGATCGTGAAGCCGCGCTTCAGGCAGAGCTAGAGGTTTCTTAAACAACACTTGAAGATGTTTATACATTGAACGAGCTATGGAGAAGATGAACAACCCACGTGGTGAGCAAGTATCTGAAAGCAATGATAATGTAGGGTTCCCTGTTTGACTGAATGCCCTATCTGGTTTTTAGAAGCCAACTGTCGTTGAAAAGGAACTGCAGCTGCGCAGCGACGAAGGTAGTCCAGAAATGCAGCCGCAAGCAACATCACTATAATTCAGCGGCCAAACTGGGTGCGATCAACTATGCTCGGGAGAAGCGTTCGGCCAAATCTGGGAACAAGTTCAACATCGCATCGGCAGCCAAGAAGTACAAGGTCACAAGCTCATCGTGAAATCGTTTGAAAGTTTGTTTTTGATTGGTTTTCTGACAGTCTCTCTTACTTTTTTACCCTGTGCGCTCACAATTGCAACAAATTGCTCAGGAGATGGGAAAATTGATTGCTTTAAACCCGAGGGATCCATCGGCACAAAGGGAATCAACATCCTCCGAGATGTCAGAACTCAACAAAAGGCGCGCGATGACCGTAACGACTACGAAGAAGCCGGCATAGAATAAGAGGAAGATGAAATCAGCCTTGAAAATGTTAGCGAAGATGAAATTTTGTTGTTTGATGATTGATTTTGGTTATATTTGCTCAATAAAATTTATGGTGTCCATTTATAAGAGAGTGTCCGTTTGTTAAAGAGTGTCCTTTTTCAACCCCTTCACACACGTGTCCGTTAATTAGAGTGTGTCCGTTTATTAGAGAGTGTCCTTTTTTTAAAGAGTTTACGGTAACTCAAATGGGTGTCTCAAACAGCAAAAAAATAAAAAATGTCCAAAAAAACCGCGATACATCCACGCACCAGTTAGAATACCTACTGGGCCATTTTTAGCTCACCGATTGCCCAATTTTTTTTCGTATAGTAACTCAAAAAGCTTTGCAAATAAGACATTATTATTTTTGTATAATATTACGATAGTTTGAGATCTAGCAAATATTTTACCTGTAAACAACCTGTATTTGTAGTCTTTTTCGTGATCGTAATCCTGCTAGCCATCATGCAAGGTCTGATCATCGACGCTTTCGGAGAGCTCAGAGACCAGCAAGAATCAGCCACAGAAAAACTTGAGTCCTCTTGCTTCATCTGTGACATAGGCAAAGAGACTTTTGACCGAATGCCTAGAGGCTTCGAGAACCACGTCGCCAAAGAACACAATTTCGCAAATTATTTGTATGTTTTTGTTTGTATGAAAATGTGGGTAAGCATACAATCCATAATCATTTATAGATTTTTTCTCCAACACTTGGTGAACAAAGATGAAACAGAGTATACTGGCCAGGAGACATTTGTGCGCGAGAAATATGACAACAGGGATTGGGAATTTTTCCCGGTAAAATTTTTTCAAAATCAAATTCTATCAACGAAAACTAAAGGGGGGTGACTTTATATACGCATCTACCACTGGCTGCACACCTTTTTTATATTCTTTAATTTACAAGTTTGGTGTCAAAATGATCCTCACACTCTTGGCTACCCAACAAGATCATAAGCGCAGGCTTTCACACCCACTGGAGCTTGTATCCACGCTAAAATAGGCTAAATTTCCAAAAATCGATGGTTTTTGGGGTTTTTCTTTGACTGCGCTGGTTGATATTTTCTGACTTTTTTCTACAAGTCACACGTTTCATATATTGAAATGTAGTCAAGATTATGGGCTTTCATTTTATCATACAGAGAAAAAATAAACTCGAGTCATTATTAAAATTCGAAAAACATTCCCAATTCCTTGCCATCTTATCCGAAGACTGTCCCACAACTCTTCAGTATTATTTCTGGAACTGACGTTTTTGCAATTTTAATTCATATGATCATTTATAATTTTATACTCGAAATGCAGCTCTGCTTCTTGGCGTCATTTTTAGTATATGTTTGTATATGATCATGTAAATTTAAATTGCAAAAAACGTCAGTTCCAAAATAATACCGAAATCCTATCCCTCAAAAGTACTCTTTTCTTCCCTGGTCAAACCTTTGCGAGCTACCTTATTTTTTTGAAGTGATTTTGGTGTAGAAAATTTTCTATCTGGTTTCCCATGAAATTATGACTTCAGAAAGTCACTAAACGCGTTGACAAATAAATAAAAGTGGCAGAGGTTGAGGCTATATGAAACTAAATACGCATCATCTTGGTTGATTTTATTTCATTTTGGTGGTCGTTTGAAGAAAATTGCAAAATTAAGGCAGTTGGTGACAGTTAAGCAGTGCTGGAAACAATTCCAATCGATTCCTCGATAGTTTTTGGCCCTAGAAGTAAGTGAAAAAAATAAAAAATAAATAAAGTGTGCACCTAGCGGGATTAGTACAGTCGACTTAGGGAGATGTGTATATAAAGTCCCCCACCCCCTTTAAAAAAATTGTGTTTCAGGTGGGCGAGTGCTTCATGAAACAATACGAAGATCAACTTTTCCAGTCGTAAGAGCTTCCAGTCCTCTGAGCTAAGCACAGTTTGTCCGAATTGATTAGCTAAATGTTTTATTAGTTGTACAGATTACGTGACACTTTTTGTCGAAAAAAAAGGACTAAATCTTATTCTATTTAAGAAGATGTGCGTTACCGTATACTCTCTATCAAATGGGTACCACTAGGGTTATGTTACTGACCGGTAACTTAAAATCGAGGTAAGTTACCGGTATTCATCAGTAACTTGCCGGTAACTTACCATAATGCCGGTAAATCACCCGGAGTTATAATTTTGTTATTAACTTAATGCAATTAATCGGTAAACAAGTAGCGAATTCGTGTTAAGCATACAGTCAAACTTTGATATAGAGGTCTAGGAGGCCACTAAATTTGATAGTTGCTGTATTGGAGTTTCAAAGCTTTTAAAACTTACGAGGGCCACTACATCGAGGTTTCGCTCCACAATTAACTGTACGGCCACAGATAATTGTACAGACGGAAACTCCTTTTTACCCCTAACTTACCAATTCTTGGTTGCTTATAACGGCTCTGGTAAATTATTGGTAAATGAAAGTAACTTTCCGCGGTAACTTACCATCACCCAACCCTAGGTACCACCTAATTCAAAAAACGTGTTTTGTGGGATTGTATTTTGAACGGTTTTTTTGAAAAATTCTCTCAGACGAATTACCACCCGTTCTGTAGCTCATCTCATCGGCTACAAAAGGGTGGTATTTAATTTTGCTCGCTAATTACTGAAAACTGCCCCCTTATTGCTGAAAAATGCTTCCTAATTTCTGGAATATGCCCCCTAATTTTTGAAAAATGCCGCCCTAATTATTTTCTTGCTGTCTTATACGTTTTTATCGGTCCTAAGGCTAATTTGGTTACTGAACACAACTTTAATGTCAGTTTTATTGGTGTAAGAGGCTATTAAACCTTCATTAGTCGATCTTGGATGTCAACTTCGTACACTTATTAGTGCCGTAAATCAAACCTCAATTATTTAGAAACTAATAAAACTGATACTAAAATAGTGATAGGCAAACCGAAATTACCCGTAGGAGCGATAAAAACATATAAGACAGCAGAAAAGAAAAATTAGTGGGCATTTTTCAGCTATTGGGGGGGGGGCATAATTAAATATTACCCGGCTACAAAATGGGTGGTAAGTTGCTTTAAAAAAGTCTTCAAAAAATGAGTCAAAACACAATGCCAAGAATACGGTTTTGAACGACTGGATGCGCATTTAGTAGATAAAAATATGCGGTATTTCAAAATTTTAAGGTGCGTACCTTGTGTTTATAACTAGCAAACTTTTTGTCGAAAAATTTAATAATTGTGGTACTAATAATATCTAGTCCAGTCTATCCTCATGCCTTATTGCCGATTCAAGTCAACAGTTGTTAATAATTTCATTGTTTTAGGTTTTTCGTTACTTACTTATGTGTTTTATTGATTAATACAGCAATAATACCAAATAATTTGCTCAATTGTTAAATCCTTTTTTTAAACCAAATAAATAATTAATAGTAAATGGTGATGGCAACAGAAACAAGTGCTTTATTATTATGACTATGAACAGATCCAATTACAAGTTATTACTTTACACCTCCACATTCTCATTTTCCTGGCCTAAAGCCATCTCCCCTTCCAATGGCTATGTTCCTCTTGGTAGCTGACAGCTCAGAACCAGGTGAAATCTAAACAAAAATAGTTAATTTTTGTTAGAAAATAAAAAAATATGTTTGCTGAAAAGAGTTAGCTGTTCTGTTAAAACCAGTGAAAAAAATAACATAAATATGAATAAATTGACTTTTGTTCTGCAAAAAAATCAATTTTTTACTTTTAATGGAGATCAAAGCAATTTTTTACAAAAAGACATTGAATAAGCTAAACAATTCTTCGTAAGCGCACTGAAACAAAACATGAAAATTCAAAAATAAGAAATTTTGAAATAGGAATCTCATAAAGCATCAAAAAGCAATTCTGGCTCATCTATATCAGAATCATAGCTTTTATTGGCGCTAGTGAAAAATAGGGTTCCAAAAATCAGCTTGGTCCCCCTCTTGTTTTATTACCAAGCTGTTTTTTTATTAAAATTTATAGGACCAAACTAGTTTCTACGAAAAAACAAGAGGGGGGACCAAGCTGAGTTTTGGAACCCTATTCTTCACTATAGCCGCTTTTATTTTATTTTAACATTTTTGTTTTGGTTTCCAGAAGTACGCGGAGAGCCATCGTGAAACGAGGCGGTTTCTCTTATTGCACTCAAGCTGTATTTTTAACATAAACAACTTAGAGTGCCAAAGCAAAACAAAACATATCATCCTCTATTTTTTAATGGCGCAGACACAGATTGAAATCAAAAATAATTTTTGCATTGTTCTCGCACTTTCCGACTCAGTCCCACTCGTGCACAATGCAATTTTGTGAAATTCACAATTTTGTGACGCTTTTGTGTTGTATGGGTCATCTGACCCCCCAAAGCCAATTTTTCAATAAAAAAGTGTTTTGCATATAACTTCCTTAATAAAAAGTAAGTTTGATAAAAATCCAATATTCGGGTATATTTCCAAAAAGGCTTTTTTAGACCAGAACTATAAATAAAATATTTTTTTTTGTTAATAAAAATCTTTTGCGATAGCATTTATAAGTGGGGAAGGGCGGGTTGGGGAAGAAGTAAAGATCGAGAAACCAAAATCTGATCAGGTTGTTAAAAATCAAATCGCAGGTTCGACCTTACTGTGACTGCATTTGCTTTGCTTTATTAACAGACTTTTAAAAATAAAAACTAGTTAAACTAACCACATATTTGGAATAGTAGTCTCCGAAATAGCGTGGTTGGGGCACTAGAGAAGATCGGTCTACAGGGGAGGCAACCACGCGATAGTCCGCTAAACTAGCCAGGTCATTGGGCTCCTGTTGCTGCAAATAAAGGACAATGGGAGTGGCACTGGCGAACATGAACAGAAGGAAGGACACAAAAGCTGCTGCAAACATACTTCTCAACCACAACATACTTTTTTAAATTTGTTTAGCAAGTGGAGCACCTAAAAATAGATACAGATATATTAAGTTCGGGCATAACGGAATTTTGCAGCAAATTCTCGTAATCTTGCAGCGAATTCTCGTATTTTGCAGCAAATCGACTATAATTTGATCCTGTTTAGCCAAAAATGACTTTTCTAGCGATTACCGTAATTCCTCTAATAGAAGACCCGGGTGTTATATTTTTCAACCTCCCTCCAGGGGGGTGTTATAATAGAGGGGGGTCTTGTATATTTCAAACATGTCGCGCCGAAGGCGCCGAATTTTAAAACAAAACAACAAAAACATTAGCCAATCAAAGATTTATTCCCAAACCATTAAACAAAAACTAGGAGGCGAAAAGAACAACCAGAACAACAACCGAAATCATAACAACAACCAGGAGGTGGAAACAGTAATAAGCAACAACAACAAATAACAGACCAGGATGTGACAAGTTTAACTCAGAAGGCGTGAAATTCAGGATTCGGTGCATTCAATTCATCGTTCCAATCCAATTCCAAAGATCTATCGCTGACGTATCCATTTTCATCGTCTTCTTCCTCATCGTTTTCTTCCATTCTTACCACCACAGCATCTATTCAAGCTCGCGCCTCTTCCAGCATTTGTCTTCCTTCTGGAACTGGACCATGCTGTTTGAAACAGTGAATAAAGTCATCTTCTTCTCCAGAATGAGAATTGGATATTCCGCAAACTAGAAATAAGCTAGTTTAGAAGCAAACGACAAAGCAATACACTAACCTAAGAATGACTCGGAGATCATTTGTTTAGACAGAGATTCCCAAGCTGTTACGATCCATTCGAGGTATACATCCATAGAAGGTGGTCGCGGATTTCCATTTGCAGTGAATTCTTTATCGGCATCGTTCATCATCCAGCGGTTGTAAAGTTCCTGCATTTTTGCTTTAAAATGCCCATTCCATACGACGTCGGGGGCCTGTAAATTGTTGACAGCATAAGTCCAAGAAAATGAATCACATACCTGGATAAATTTTGTACAACCCCCCGGAACAACGGCTGAGTACAGAGCGATTTGGCGTAGCTTCTTCTTGGTGGCTTCACTGATATGACATCGAAACGAATCCCAAATAAGCAGACGTCTTCCAAAGAGTAATCGACCAAATGTTTTGTCAAGGTAGTCACTTGTTATGGCATCATCCATCCATATCTTTCCCGCCCACGAGAGCTCCAGCTTGTTTCTGAATTTTTCGACAATTCTTGGATCAGGGCGCTCTTGGAAAAAGGACATAAGGTTTGCTTTTGACTCCGTCCGAACGAGCAGTTAACATGACAGTCACCCGCATCTTATCATGTTTAGTTGCTCGATTCACCACTGCCATAGCTAGCCAGAATTTGTTCCATTTTCATAGCGCTAAACAATCAAATTTCTTTTCTTTTTAAAACAATTTTTTGATCTATTTAATGTTTTTGATTTTATAGAGAAGGGGGTTGTTATATTAGAGAGGGGTCTTATATTTTTCAACCTCCCTCCAGGGGGATGTTATATTAGAGGGGGGTGTTATAATAGAGGGGGGTCTTCTATTAGAGGAATTACGGTATATGGTGTCTTGTAAAGTATGCTCCCTCGAGTTTTTGGGTTGTTTTTCGTAGACTCAGCTACCTTTTGTATGTCCTGTTTTACATTAGTTAGATATAACCACTTTTGATAATCTATTTTCTTGTTTTTTAGATAAATATCACGGAGAAGCACGCTCTAGCTAGTCAGTAAACACTTCAGACGTCCGAAAATTGTGAGATGCAGGCATTGGTTGGCTTAAATTTTGATATCCCTTTCAGCTTAAGACGCTGTTTGCAGAAGCTTTTTGTCGGGCTGTATGTGGTCGAAAGTTCAAGCTTAGATCGAGACACAGTTATCTTAGGCAACATTAATTGAGAGAGTGCGTCTAATAGAAAAAATAAGGTAGCCCGATGCACCAGTCGACTCCTAATTGATTGACTTTTGGTTGGCCACTGATAAGACCTGAAAATGGATGAAGTGAATATCAGATTAGTCAACTGTCGTTAGGCGGCCTCTTGAGATTAACGTGCTTCGACAGTTATGTTACACGGGCCTAGCCTTACTGTCATGGAGGTGGAGCACGAAAACACAAAGAGAGCGACACTTCGACCACATACAGCCCGACAAAGTTCATGGTTGCCTCATAGACAAAATTTCTGACTTGACATTACATGTATTCACGGCCTTGTGAAGCTGTATGCAGTTGCATTGCAAATCATAAGAAAAAATAAAACTCACCTAACCAGCAAACCTAAAATCACAAATAGAAGATTCGGAAAATATCGCCTGAAAGCTAAAAAAGAACGACTATACCAACCAATGCGGTCATCACTTGACTTGCGGACATCTTTTACATGTTCTCTTGACATATTTTCACTTAAGTATGACATGTAAAACACGAAAATTATTCGTCAAAAGCGTGTACATTGGCTATAAACAAGGAAAAATATGCCCTAGGAAAATGTGAGCTGAGTCTACGAAAAACAAAACAAATCACTGGGAGAGCAATGTTAATTCGTGCTGTAACTATGCTTCTTACTGTTAAATGCCTCAAAAACACAGAAAATTGGATAGGAGACTGTAGAATAGAGTCCTATGGAGAAGCGAGATATTGCTCTCTAAAATTACGTAAATTTGCTGCAAAATTACGAGAATTTGCTGCAAAATTCTGTTATGCCCACTAAGTTCACTGAAATTTTCTATTGTAGTGACTAATGTTCAAAAATCAGCTCGGAGTTACACGCTACTTTGTCTTTTAGACAAAATATTAGATCATGCCATGAGATTTGGCTATTTTTGCAAAAGAAATTTTTGTGGCAGCATGTTTTTTTCCACATATTTTTGGCATTTTTTTTAAAGTTTACTTAAAAGAAAAATACCTTTCAATTTAACTGAGAATCTTTACCTACAAAATAAGAGGTAAAATTTTAAAAAATTGTCAAAAAATCTGTAGAAAACAAATGCAACAAATATTTTTTTTGAAAAATGGACAAGACCTAAGGACACGACCTGATAACTTGGTCATCTTTATTGTTTATAAAAAAGGTAATTTGTTTGATGAAACTTAAACAATTTTAAAACATATATATAATAAAAACAAAATTGCAAATGCGGTATCTATTTGAGCAGAGGGGGTGGGCTTTGGCTAGAAATTTCTACGTAAGCAATAAAACCGTCACTGCTGCAGTTTTTTTGACAAATATGAGGGTGGTTGCTTACTTATTGTGGTTGTTGTTGTCTGCTGATATATTAATAAGCATACTAATTAAGCAATTAGGAAAAACAGCATTGGCAGATGTATGTGTAACTCAATTCTTGCAAATTAATTCACTACTGCTACTCCTAAGGCAGAACCATTAAGGAAGTCTTTCTTTTGACAATTATATGCAAAAGATAAGTAAAAGTCCATGTTTTGACGGTTCGTACTCATCACAACTCATTTCATCCCACCACATTTCATCCCATTTTTACTTTTACTTATTTTTCAGCGTTTTTTTAAAGCAGGACTTTCTGTATTTTTGGTTTGCCTGAATGAGGTCTCTGTTACTGAGTATTTTATTGTTAGAAAAGTCTACGTTGTATTTTTGTTTAGACAATCTCGATGGCTTTGACAACCTGGAAAATCAGTTATCTGTTCAGGTTAGACAGCGTTTTATTTTTTACTTTTAACTCCTTTATTAAAATGTCTAGGGGATTTTGTCTCTAACAAACCGAGGAAAGCAGTGCCTGATTTTTAACGGTTAAGAATTCATGAAGATCAGAGAGTAGTGAGAAATGGAACAATTCAGAACTGGCGCTGCATCAAAACAGATAAGTGCAACGGTACCGCGAAAACTAGCTTTGGGTCTGTGAATGGTCTCCGGCTCATCAATCCTCACATTTGTCGACAGAGCCCTAATGCTTTTGTGTTAATTGAAAAATTCAGCTTTGTTTTTATAGCGTCGAAATGTCATTGCTAAGATGAAAACTACTGCCATCTCCGACTTTGAATCTTCTTCCACTGCAATCGTAGTCTCAAAAAGCTCAGATTTTGTCCCTACCGACATACAAAGCCATTCAAGATCGAGTTCTGCATCAGAAAAAGCCAGTAAATTCAACTAGTATGGATGAGCCAGTGAAATAAATCAAATGATTGGAATTTTTCGCTGAACAGAGTATCTAAGCTGCTTCGAGAAAACGTATATTGGGTATATTCTTTCGAGTCTGTGGTGTTCAGGTCGAAAGTATGTTTCCGCTGCTATATTAGAACCACAATTTCGCTGCGCTTAATGGCTTACCGAAAACAAACAACCACATAGAAGGATGGCATAAAAACTTCAATGAGCGCTTTCGCAAAGCCTATATGAATTTGAGCCAATTTATTATACGAATCAAAGCTGAAGAAGAAAAAACGCGACAACTAGTAGTCAGGTAAATCACGCTAAAATTTAATCCTAGTAATTGTGAATCATTTTAATCCTCTAGGGCTAGAGTGAGTCCGGCTGAAGTTCGTTCAGAGCATGACCACCGCGAAGCAAATGTAAAAATTTTGGTCATCAGTTGTGGTTATCAGTCAGCACACCGAATGGAATTCTCAAAAGCCGTGCAGCATCATCTGGCCGAGTTTGAGAAAGAAGAATAAGAAAATGAAGATAGTTAGAAATAGTGATGAATTGTTGTCCATCACTTTCGTTTGATCGCTTACTTTCTATTAACCTTATTAAACCTTTGACCCTACCGGAGTATACCACCCCCAATGAAATTTTTTTAAAAGTGTTTCCAAACACCCTATATCAACCTAAAATCACCTCAGAAATTCAAAAAAGACATTATTTTTGTGTTCTGGTCAATGAAAAATTGAGTTTTGGGCATTTTGAAATTTCGACCATTTGGCTGTTTACCATGTTTTGGTCACTGGAGCTGGGCAAAAGAGCCTCTAAATGCATTTTTGATCAAGAGTCTTGCTCAATTATGTCTAAGGTAAGTGAGTGCGCGCATCTCTAACCGACCAAGCCCCTGCGCCCCCGAAGAGTACACCCACACATACCTTAGACGCAAATCACTGAAAGACTCTGGATGCATAAAAAATGTATGCATACCAGAGTTTCTTTATGCGGTAGGCCCCAGTTAACAAAACTATGTTCAAATTCCATCTTTTGGGTCAAGGTACCTTCAAAATCTGATTTACTAAGTTATAATAAACAGAAATCAACTGAAAATACCAAAATTCAAGATTTAAAAAAAATCAACTTTTTATTGAAAAAAGTAGGTGAAAACACCCTTTTTATCGTGTTCAACGTGTAGGAAATGCTTAAAAATGGTTAAAATGGTGTTTTGAAAAAGTTCAAAAAAAATTTCATTTGGGGGTATACTCGGTAGCGCCAAACCTTTTATTGTTATCGAATAAAGAAATGCCTCTCTTGGTTGTGTTAAAATTAGTACATAATATAGTGAAGCAAATACAAATTTTTTGACCTTTTCGATGAAATCATAATGGGATAAATTGAAAATGGGATGAAATGAGTGGGATGAAATGACTGTGTACGGTTTTAACAATTATGAATAGTCATTAAACCATTTTTGGCCGACTTTTCCAAACAATTTGCATTTTTCACTGCATAAGGCCCTCACACGATGCAGTTAACATCACAAAATTCTTTGTAGCAAAACTCATAATCTACAAAGCACAAGTAAAAAAATAGGCATGTCTAGTCACTTTTTGAGTGGACACTTTTTGATTATACACAAAGTCAGCAAATTTTATGTGTGTCGAAATTCCTCGTCTTTCCATTTCCTCTAAAGCCAAACTTAAATTCTTAAATGTGATTCTTCGACTAACAATACCTTGTTTTGCAGCTTATTCACTGCACTTTCAAAAAAAATCTTTAATAATTTTAAAACCATAGTTTTGACCTAAACTGCCTTTTAGCCAAAAAAATAATTCTAAATAATTTAAAGTTTGATTTTGGGCAAACTTTAGCATAGCATATGTCAAATTTTAATTTCCGACTAATATAGCATATTTTTATTTTGGTACCAAGTCTATTTTTTTTAATTTTTATGTCGCAAATAATTTAGTCTCATTTTGTAGCTTAGATCTTGAATGTTTTCATCAAAACTAAACATTAAAAAACAGCTGAAAATAAGTCTAAAAGAGTGTTTTAAAGTGAGATTTTTTTCGAAAAAAATTTAAAAAAAAACCATGATACCCACCCATAAAGTTGATATCTTGATTTGAAAATAGAAGAATTTTATAAATAAAGTAGACCCCTCATAGGTGTTTTTCTTCTTTTTTTGAGGTCATATTAAAAATCTGTTTTGACAAAAAAAATCTTAGAACTTTAGCTTTTGAATGGTGTAAAACATGTCTACATATTTAAAACAAATCTTTTAAAAAATAAAAAAGAAATTCGGAAAATTGAAAAGAAATTCGGAAAAATTGAAAATGAAGCCAAACACATGGGCTAAATTATCGGTCGGAATTTTGAATAAAAATGACATAATGACAGGAAAGTGTCCGAAACGCGATACCAAAAATGCGTAAGTTTAAAAAGGGTCTTTTTCTAGTCCACCCGTTATAAAAGAGCCATTACACAGCTCATCAGAAAATAAAATCAGAGGCTGCTTGCTGGACAAAAAAATAGAAAAGTTAGCTGAAAAACACCAATAAAAATAAATTTCAAAAATTGAATAGAAGAAATACATGATTTTATTTGGTGATTGTTGCCACAAAATTTCAACTTTACAAGCTTTCTGATTAAAAATAGAACAACGGGTGTCCCCCATAAGTCTTTTGCGCACTTTAAAGGTTATTTTTAATAACAATTTTTACTTCAGAAAAATTTTCTAAATATACAGATGTGTAGCCCATTCGCTCCTCTTTCGAATGATATGTAAACTTATGTTATTCACCAAACATATGTTTGTACTTTTGCAAAAAAAGAACAAAGAGAAGAAGAATAATTTAGGGAGACTTTAATTACTTTTTACCGTAATTATTCTAATAGAAACCCCCGGGGTTACTATTTTTCAATCCTCTAAAAATCTTGAAATTGTCAATCAAAAATAACTCTGAAATCTTAGTCAAAAATAGGGGGTTACTATTAGAGATGGGGTTTCTATTAGAATAATTACGGTACTTTTAACTTTTCGCTTCTCATTTTGCTAGGATGTTTAACTTAAGCTTATTTAGAAAACACACAAACTGTTTTGAGCTCCCAAGGGCAGAGGAAAACATGGGTGATGAGTGGACCTTTATGCAAGACGGGGCACCTTCGCATCGTGCTATTGAAACCCGAAATTGGATTGCTGAAAACTTCCCCGATTTCATTAAGGTGGACTCCCATTGGGGTAACAATCCAACCATTGTGGGTGAGTGGGCCCCCGACTCTCCTTATTTGAACTTCATGGATTGTTTTGGCTGGCCCTACTTACAGTCGAAAGCATGCTCAAGTGCCCACAACTCAATCGCAGCATTGAAGGCATCTCTTCAGAGTGGGATAACATTCCACAACATATGATTCAAAAAGCTGTGGACAGCTTTCCTAAACGTCTTAAGAAATGTATTGAGGCTAAAGGTGGCCATTTTGATGATTAATTATTTGTGTTTACATATCATTCGAAAGAGGAGCAAATGGGCTACACATCTGTATATTAAGAAATTTTTTCTAAAATAAAAATTATTATTAAAAATAAGCTTTGAAGTCCGCAAAAGACTTATGGGACACCCGTTACAACCAGGTCGTTGAAAAAAAAGAGAACTGAAAACTGATGAAATTGTTCGCTTTAAAAAGGAATTGTTTTTGAGGAGATTCTAGTTTGGTGACCTGATGCATTTGACAGCTGTTATTGTTGTGCGCATCTGAACATTAGGGCATGTTCATTTAACAAGTTAGTCAATCATAGTGTCTTTGGCAGGGAAGGCAAGGAAGTGAAAAGGGTGGGACAGGTTTTTAGCTAAATAATTTATGCATTCGTCAGAGTTTTCTAGTCAGTTATTCAGTTTCTACATTTAATTTTCGATTGGTTTATTTATCTGTCTGTCAGCCAACGCATTCCCGAGAATCGGTCTACTTCCCGAGAATCGGTCTACTTCCTGAGAATCGGTCTACTGGTCTATACTGCATCAGCATTGTATATACAATTGACTGCTATGAGTGCATCTGAAACCTTTTTAACATCATATAGTTGTCCTATATAATCATCATATATAGTTGTTCCTGTCCCACCCTGCACATTTTACACATTTTCTTCGACTGGAGGAAAATGGGGCTCTAGGTCAATTCGTCGACGGTCAATTCGTCGACATTTTCGTCAAACCTAGTTTTACTACATCAATTGAGTAAATGTCTATACACTAGATTAAAAAATGGTCAGCCATTTGCTCAATCCAAAAATAAACCCTATCATTAGTAATGATAACTAACTTTATTTATTTATTCTAACTCGCACAAGGGCTTAAATTTTCTTACAAAAAAACCTTATTTGGGTTTGCAAACGTTTATAGCAGCATTTTTCTGTTGGGGGAACTTTGGTCTTATGGGATAGACAATGTTGGACTTCCAATCAAATATGGTAATATTCCGGGCCCATGACCAAAAAAGTTAGGATAAAAAGGCTAGTAAGTGGTTGAAAGTAGAGCATTTACAGTCCAATAAGACCAGACTCTCCTGTGTGTAAAAAACAATGTCGCGAGGTACCCTCAGTCTATTTCTATTATTAATTTCCTTCATGCCCCAATTCACGCCTGTTAAGAAAATTAATCTAAAAAGTAAAAACATGATAACTAACTTTATTTATTCTAACCAGATACCGGACCATACCGACCAGATCTGTATGAAGAGAAAATAAAAACAAACCTGTAAAGAAAGCAGATTATGGTTTCAAACGACAGACGAGTATCTTGAAACCAATTATCTACGCGCATGCTTATTTTCTGCCGGCATGTCTTAACAGTACATTCGTGTTCCGCTTCTTCGATGACCGCCACATTCTTTCGACGGTATTGGTATGCGCTCCAATTACTGAGTCGACGAAGTTCTCCGATTTTGCGAGAGTGTGAGATCAAACACTCGATAAAGATGTATAATCAGATTCTGTGGGATCTTTTTCTTGGCGATTGGTTTCTGGTTTTTATATCTGGAGGTGAGCTAAAAGCTACATTAACAGGACGATTGTTCTGGTCATTAAAAAGTTTATTTAAGCATTTGAAGAACAGTATAAAAGAGATCAATGTTTCACCAATACTCAATTTCTTGAAGATTATTTGCAACTTCCACCTCGACCAAAAGTGCCTCGTACAAAATTTACCGGCTCAACAACAGCAACAGATGGACTTTGTCTTTGACTACTTTGTTCAAACCTGTCATCTTGGAAAAGAAAATCAATTTACCATAAATAGATCACATGGTTGGTTTTTATGATAATATTTTAAATGTTAATCCTGGAACAATTTGCTTACAAATTTGTAAAGAATGCCAGAATATGATTTTTGTAAACAAACCAAAAAGTTTTATCACAAAAAACGATAGTACCATCATTTTGTTTTCTTTGTGTGTAGCTGGCAATATTTTAAGCGCTAAATTTTCTACCAAATATTTTAAAAATGAAGAAATTAGTAATGTATTAATAGATTTCTTAATTCAAATGTTTTTTAACCAATTCTCAGCTTTTTTGTTTATATTACTACAACTTAATTTCATTTTAATCAACTATTTGAACAATAAACATTTAATCATGGTGAAATTTTGTGAGATACATTTTACAAATTACGAAACACTTTTCCTACTGTAGCATATTCTACAAAGTGCATTCTACAAAGTGCAAGGTTGCTACAAAGTGCAATATATGTGAAAAGGCAAAAAATACACTAAATGTGGTGTAATGTATGAAAAAAAGAAATCTCAAAAGACAAGGCAAAAAATATGTTTGTGGTGAAAAATGGTGTAGAAATTGCACCGACTACCACCTTCCCGATAAAGGTTGTTTTATTACACCTCTTAGCATACCTAATGAAGGAGAGCACAGAATTGTGCTTTTTGATTTTGTAGTCACTCAAAATGAAGATTTCCCGCTTTCTGTGAATTCTAATCCTTCTTGTCTGAGCACTTAAAATGAAAATCAACATATAGTTAAGGCTTAGGCTTAGGCTTAGGCTTAGGCTTAAGCCTAAGCCTAAGCCTTAACGCTTAGGCAAAGCCTTAAGCCTAAGCCCTTAAAGTCCTAGTGGAATTTCATTTTCAGTTCAGTACCTTCATTTCTACTATTTCTAGTTTTGGTTTGATAAATTCGATCAAAATGGTATATATTTTGGAGCTAGTAGTCAGGTGATTTTGCAAAAATTCAAGTTTCCAAATTGAAAAATATCCACATAGATTTCAGTAGGTAGAAACATTTACAATTCTTCTTTTGCAGAAGTTAGAACAAAAAAAAAGCGAAATAGAAAGCAATTGGTTGGTAGACATAGAAATAAATAGAAGGAAAATGTTGTTAGCACAATAGTGTCGTTCAAATCTGCCAATCAAATATTTCATTTGCCAAGCAATCCACCATCCATATACTTATAAAAATTGCAGGCAGCACAAAAACAAACCTCTTCATCTGGATCGACCTCCTTTGAAACTCTGGAAGTACTCGGACTAAACATTTTACCTAAAATCAGCAGAAGTTGCAAAAAGCATTAAAGAAAATAGCATATTTTTAAAGTCAAGGTGATTGTCAAGTCTTCACGAAAAATCTGATCTGTGTGCGAGTTTCTTTGTACCTAAACGAATTTGATAATAAGAGTGGGAAAATAATTTTAAAGACGAATTAACAAAACCAACTAGGCAGCAAGTAAATTGCTACATCAACAGTCTGCATGCAAATAGCAGGTTTGTCACAAAACCATTGCAGTCAGCAGAGTCCAACTAGATACACGGTATTTTGGCTTCAGGACTTTTTGGCTCCCGTACCTGAGACATAAATCACTCGGAAGATATTTTCACAAAAAAAATATTCATGCGACGAGGTCCAGTGAACAAAATAATGTTCAAAATAATGATTTCTGAAAAAGTGGGCCCTATTTTTCCATTCACGTCCCAATACAGCTTTTTTTGCCTAAAATTTATAAAATAGCGGAAAAATAACATAAACAGAGCTTTTAAACGCCTTTTCTAAATTTCAAATGTTGCACGTTTTCAGCTGAAAAGTACTCGGCCAGATCTAGTATATGGCTTTGCTACTACAGGGCCCCCACAATGAAGTTAGTAAGGTCATAGGACATTTCGCCAACGCTATTTCGCCAACGACTATTGTACATAGGACAGGGACATAGGACAGTTGGCACCAGTGCTAACTTGGTTATCTTTCAATGGCAGTACCTAATTTTAGGTAATTTTTTTTCTTCCGAACCACCATAGTAACCGAAATTTCCTCAGAAATCTGTATCACAAAACAGAATTTCAAAAAATACATATTTGTTGAGATATAAGCTAAAGTTGGAAGACAGTCAGTATTTACCTGTATTTTCCTAAATTTGATCATATCCCAACAACAAATATGTATTTTTTGAAATTCTGTTTAGTGATACAGATTTCTGAGGAAATTTTGGTTACTATGGTGGTTTGGAAGAAAAAAATACTTAAAAATTAGGTATTGTCATTGAAAGATAACCAAGCGGACAGTTGGCACCTGTGCCAACTGTCTTACCGTATTTCCTCTAATAGGCCGCCCGGGCGGCTTATTTTCAATCACCCTAGGGGCGGCTTATTAGAGGGCGGCTTATTGGAGGGCGGCTTGTTTTTCAACCAATAGCGCCGCAAAAATTTAAGCCACGTTTTTCGATAATCGGCGCTGGGTTTATGACAAAGAGATGACCGAAAATGCTGTATTTACGAGAAAGCGATAACAGAAAATGCTGTGCTTACAAACAAACAAATGAAAATATCGATCATTCAAAAAGCATGGAACTAGGTGAACTGGGAACAAGGTGAAGGTAGGGGGGGGCGGCTTATTAGAGGCGGGCGGCTTATTTTTCAATCATCCCCTAGGGGCGGCTTGTTAGAGGGGGCGGCTTATTGGGAGGGGCGGCCTGTTAGAGGAAATACGGTATATCCTTTTGCCAACGACCATTTCGCCAACAGAGATTTTATTTAGAGTTCAAGCTTTGTCTTGAAAATATCTTTGTCATTTCAAATGTTTTACTAAGAACCAACTTCAGTTCTGCCAGACATTCCATGCACGAACAAAACCAAGTGCTCATCCACATGGTTCAATTTTTTTTATCTTTTTCAGCTTTTTAAACTTGTTTGCTGTACTAATTTGAGGATTCTAAGGATGGTTTGACGGTAGTGAAATGCAGATTTCCACGGTATTTTTCGAGTTTTTGTAATTGAGCTTATATGACTATCGACTACTTACAGACCAGCCTTAGAATTTCGTGATCGGTACACGAAATGGAATTTAGGATCCGAAAAATAAAAAATGCACCAACTGGACAAAAAGTAGAAATTAAAAAACATGTGTGGTTTTCCACGTTTATTTTATTAAGCAACTTTACTTTTTATTACCTTTTTTATTTATTTTTATTATTTTCTTTACTTCAACTTTACTTTTTATTTATTATGGGGATAGTAGAAGAGTGGTAGTCTAATATTGCCAAACTAAAATTATTCATACCTCAACGGTACCTAATTAACATCATAGAAAATGCCAGGAAGTACTCATAAGTAATTGTACAGTATACATTTTACCGTATTTCCTCTAATAGCTCCCCCTGCTCTAATAACTCCTCCCCTCAACTTTAAGGACTTATATCTCAGCTCAGAGTCAATATTTTGCAAAGCTGTTTATTGTGTTTTCTTAACTCCCGCGAGCTCTACCGATTCCGCTTTTTTGATTTTAAATTTTCACCCAAAAATCTCGAGATCATAAGCTAACATACGATAACATCAGTTGAGCAGTTGGAGAGAGCAGTTGGCTCTCTCAAATGATTTTTCATTTATTTTTTGTGAATCACCCAGATACTTGGTTTAAATTGTTAATTTTTGAATAAAGTTTGTGGACTCGAGTTGTTTTCTAATTTTTGAAACATTTCTTGATTCAAATATGATTCATACTACAGTCCAAGTGCTTTAATAATGGTAAATACTTGGAGTACTTGGACTATACTGTGGTTCATGGTTGAGTATCAAATTGAAGAGAGTAACTAAGTCAAGGTATTCGAAGGCAAGACTGTGATTTATGATTCATTCTTTCTCATTTTGTCTTGATTTTTTTTTCAAGCATGTTTTGCCTTTGTAAATCAGATTTGTCATGATTCAAGTATCATGGTTCATTTTTATCTATATCTAAATACAACAAACTGAGCACCACACCGAAACTTTACGGGATACGAAACTACTCCAGAACTGGGGTTCGTGCAAGTCGAAAACGATAAACAAACGATAACATAAGCGTCATTGTAGATTAAATTGCCGTTCAAACAATTTAAATTCAATAAACAGAAAACCGTTCTTCTGTGGATAAACGTCAAACTCCAAAATATCACGGCGGGAAAACGTAGTGTTTTCTCTAAATGTGTTTAATCTTTGACAAATTTTTTCCAGAACGTCATTCAGAGCCATCTTTTATTCAAGCAAAGATATTTGGGCTTCCGTATTTTTTCTAATGGAGCCCCATCCAAAAGAGTTTTTTTTGTCGCATAAATGGAATTGTTATTCTGTAGCCTTTTTTCGGGCATAACTCTACCAAAATTCTAGAATTTCGGCTGGATTTCGGTACATAACAATTTTCGGCTGAAATGAATTATCTGAAAATTGTTTATTTGTAACTATTTGCATTGCTCACCCATGAATTCATAGCTGTCGTGTCGAAAAAGATATCAGTTATGCCAGGTAATTTCCATTCTTCTTTCACGCGATTAGCAAAACTTTGCATTTTTTTAAGGAAAAGAATTTTTATGAACATTGATGTATGGATCGAAGTGCTTGCTCACGTCACACCTGAGGAGTTGGTAGCGCTCATATTGCTGGCAGAAAGATACATCTTGGACGGAAATGCTACAATCGCTGTTGCCGGAAGATTGAAAGAGCAGCTGCGTTATATGGACTCGTCTAAAGTGCACAGATTCTACATGGTTGGTTGACGATAATGGTATGTTCCAACTATGCTAACTTGTGCTTTTTAGGTACATCGTCCTTATTGCAGATACGGTCTCAGCTATCAAGATTTGCAGGAGATTTATCGATTTGTAAAGGCAAGTTTATTGAAATAAACACTTAAAATGGTAATTTGGTGGAAAATTAAATTATTTTTTAGCGAGAGTCAAGCGCAGAATAAAATGGCTAAGAAAGTTAGTTCTAAAACATGCCGTCAGCAGTACCGCGCAGTAAGTGTCTCTTTATTCCGATGTTGTTTTTGACTTTCACTATTATAGTTTTTATTTTAGTCGACCGTGAGAGATGTTCTGGCTCGTCCTTTTGCCAACAATGACTTCGAAAACGACTTTTCCATGGGTTTGCCATATCTTTTTTGGTGTATTCTTTGAAGATATGAGATGTTCAGATATCACTGAAGTTGGCCTGCTATTGGATTACATTTTGCAACAAGTGGTGTCTCATCAGAGTGATGACAGTGTGAGTCAACTTTTAGACTAAATTTTTAGACTTGTAACGTCTGAATAATGAGATTTTTTAATGATTGAAACTCTTTTAAGGCATGTGCCAAAGCGGAACAATCGTCGTCGTCTGCTGTTTATGAACACAATCGTGCTACAGAATTGTTTTATCCTGAACATTCACAACAGGTTGGTCTTTTTACATTTCTGTCATTACTTTTTTGGTTATTTTTCATGCCGAAATTGGCTAACTTAAGCTACTTACCGACTCAATGTTTTTATTCTAGGCTGACGTTCAAAGTGATGATCCTATGGTTCGTTTTTATTGTTGTCAAGTAAATAGGCAAAACATTATCTTATCTTGTTTTACACTAGTGGGACAAATTAATTGTTGCTTAGATTGTTGCTCTTCTGTGTCTGAAATTTTTTTGCAAAGCCTTTCAGAAATTTCATTGCCTTTTTCAAGTTAAAATTAGTCAAACAGTCTGTACATTATATTTTTGCAGAGCTACTTAATAATTCTACTTTGCACTTACCCTCAGAGACTGTTAAAGACATATTGGTCTTCTTGGACCACATTCACCACAAACGTTTGCTCTTTACTTCACGCGTCTTCTTTTTTCATGTGAAGCCTAATATGGTGAGGAGACACCTAGTGGTAAGGATTGATTTTTTGGGAGATCTATTACCAAGGGTTTAAAAACAAAAATGAAATTTTTTTACTTGGCCTCCACTTTTTTGGTAAATTTTTTGAGTAAAGAGTGAAACGTTATGAGAAATTAACTAATAAAGTCTATTTTGTAGAACTAACAATGTATGTTTCAGGTTGAGCGATTGCGATTGTTAAGAAATGCTGCTCTCGCCGAACATTTACACTCCCCCTGGTGATGAAAAGAAGTGGGCAGCTTATTCGGAAGCGCACAACGCGTATCTGGCGGCCACAAAGAAGCAGAATGGAGCCTAAAGTTTTGGCTGGAAATCTGTTGGCTTGTTCCAGTCTATATGATTTTTTGGGATATCATAATTTATCCATATAATGCATACATGATGTCTCGCCTTTCGAATAAAGTAATTTCCTCGGCATCTAAAAGTTTTTTTCTGCAAGGTCAGATCATGTTTCCGAAAGCTCCGCATCACACAAATCTTTGGTGCGTGCACGTATGTTTTATTTTTGACGTTTTTTCTACTTTGGAATAAATGTTCGAAAACTACGAAAAACTCCGTTCCAGCGCCAGCGCCGGGTCGGCGCCGGCGCTGGAACAACACTAGATAAGATTTAGAAAATCATACAGTAATCATACTTCACAGAAAATAGCAAATTGTAAAAACGATTACTACCACTTAACCAGTCATGGTTTATAAAGTCTGGTGAATTTTCACTGCGCTAATAATGGGGTTACCTAGGTAATCTTTGCTTGTAATAACTTCTATAAACCTTGGGAACAAAGGTTTCATCTTGTTTTGACGATACAAATGAAATACAAAGAAACTGCGTTCATCATGCTCACCAATCTTCACGCTCAGCTGTTCTTTTGTGGTCTGATTGATTAAGAAGAATTCGTTTGGCTTGTATGACATGTGATAGCTTGGAATGTAATCACAAAAGAAAGTTACAGCAAATTGTTTGGCTTGTTTTGCTGTTTCAAGCCCTACCCAACTTCTAAATTTAGATGCTTTTCAAGTAAATTATACTCCAAGTGTCAAAAAAAATATTTTGTTTCCTTAGCTTTTCATGGTAGTTAAGATAAGATCCACAGTGTCAAACACGTCGAAAGGCGAAATTGACGTTGGCGTTCTGCCATTGAGCATTTTAAATTTGACTTTATTTTCCAGCTGTTTTTTAAACGACTATGGTTGACCAATTGTTTCCGCTTAGGTACCGACTGGGGTTGACCAATGAGTATATTCTCGAGTATATACAGGGTATATACTCGGACAAACTCTTTTTTGATTTAAGAGAACTTTTACTCGGTCAATAAGAAGTATTTTCAGTCGGGTGGCGTCATCCAAGCGCAATAAAAGGCTTCTTAACTATTAGAATATTCAGCCCGATTGTAAAATTCGCACAAAGTCCACTCAATCTAAATAACTAAATAAACTTTTTGACCATCTTTTATTGAAAAATGACTAAATTGTAGGCAAAATGTACTTAATTTTGAAAATTGTCACTAACAACACTGGTCTTATTTCCTTTCTAAGGTATCGTTGTGCTTCAATTTTTTTTTAAACTTTGTTTATACTTAAATGTGCAAAATTACGTGTCATAAAACTGTTCTTTCTATTTAACAGATAAAATAACTACACCGGATAGTGCTTCAAAATAAAAGAAAAGAAAGATTTGGAGTTTTAAACAGAAGTCCTCAAAAAATCACGAGAATTTTATAAAACTTGCTTAAAACACTGCATAACAAACTGGAAAATCTGACACCAGATTCGTGTTCAGCATGGTGGATTTTTTTTTAAAACTGCTCTTCGAATTCAACACTGAGCGTTAAATTTCAAATTCCGCTCGACACAACAAATATTTAGGCTCTCGAAAAATTGAATTTTTCAGAAGATTTTGTCCGAGTTGTCCGTTAAAAAGAATATATACTCCGAAAGATTTTGTCCGGACAATTAGATAACTCTACTACCAAACCTTTTTTATTTCGAATTTTAAATTTTTTTGGTCTTTGGTCAGTCTAGTCCGAAAAGGTGTTATCCGAGTGCGATTTTAGGAAATACGCTGATGCAGTACAGCCAAAGGGTGCCTATAAAATTACATATAAAGAAGTGGTGGCCGTTCTCAGATCTCTCTTCGCTACCACTCGCTCTCTCGTCATCCGCCGCTATGAAGCTCTGAAGCAAGTGAAAAATGGTGGCCAAGATCTCATCTCCTTCGCAACTCAGATCAATGCTTCAGTGGAATTGATAGCTCGATGCTATGCATAGTTGGATCGCCGCCGCCGCCAGGCGGGCGGTGGCGAATAATCTAGTCTACCGCCGGCGGTGGCGCTGGCGCCGGCGGCGAATATAAGGGCGGCGGTGGTGGCGGCGGCGGCGGTGGCGGCGGTGGCGGCGGTGGCGGCGGTGGCGGCGGCTTTTAATAGCGCCGCAATTGAACTTATTTTAATAAAACTTGTTTTGCAAATTTGTGACAAGCGTGGCTGCGGCGAAAAAATTTTTATATCAACGCGAAAGCCGGCGGCACCACCGGCGGCGGCGGCGAAATATGAGGTGCCACCGGCGGCGGCGGTGGCGGCGGAGTAGCGGCCGCGGCGGCGGCGACGGTGGCGGCGGCAAAATTCAGCAAAATTTTTTCACCGGCGGCGACACCGCCGGCGGCGGCGGTGGTGACGTCTCCGCCGCCGGCGGTGGCGGCGGCGGCGGTGGTGGTTTTTCGGAGATGCACAACTATGATGCTATGAATAAAGAAGATCACAAGTGCCTTATCCTCATCTCCGGTATGCAAGATCAGTGTGGTCAGCGAGCCCGATGCATTCATCTGATGGAAAAGGCCGAAGCTGAAAACAAGAAAATCACTCTCAATGAACTGGTGGAAGAATGCAAGAAGCAATCCATGTTCAATCCCGATCTGGATCAACTCTCGAACAAATGGGGTGCAATCAATTCTCCGCTTCTGCTGCTCAGATGCCAAGACGCAAGGATGCAATATTCCGTTCTCAGCCAGATCCAAATGCCTTCCGCTCTCAACAGTTGGGTATGAAATTCCGAAATTTCAAACGCAAGCAGGCCTTCAATCAAGTCAAAAGAGCCTTTAATGGCGTGTGCGACAGCTTTGGAGGAACGATCATCAGCGCTCTTAGTGTCGCCATAAGAATGCTCTCTGTGGAAATTGCCATCTGAAAGGACACATCACTTTAGCTTGCAGACGATTCAACTCCGACAAATCCAATCGTAATTCAAACGCTATTCATATAAACGATATATTTACAGGTATGTCTAAATTCTCTTCTATCAAATCCGATAAGGTGCCTCCATGGACGCTATCGCTTGTCATCAACTCAGTTCTATGCAACGATCTGCTAATGGACACTGGTGCTGAAGAAACTCTCCTGACAACTCAAACCTGGAATCGAATTAGAAAGCCGCCTCTCCAACCTACTACAAGAGAGGGAAGAAGTTTCACTGGTCACTCATTCAATCTCCTGGGCATGGTCAAACTCAAGGTGGAATTCAAGAATGAAGTTCATCAACTCAAAGCCTGTGTGATACAGGGAGGACATTTATTCGATCTAGTGGGCATACTTGCACGCGACCAAAAAACCAGTGGCGGCGGCGCGGCAGCGGCGGGCCAAAATGAAAATAGAGCGGCAGCGGCGAAAAAAGCGGCGCCGGCAGCGGCGGCAGTAAAACAGCGGCGCCGGCAGACAGCTATGACAGCGGCAGCGGCACTTGTAAATTTATAATGCACCTGCCGCATGAAATTGGTTTAAGTCAAAATGACTAATGTTTATAATTTTGTTTTAGTAAAAGTTTGCTTCAAAATTTAGTAAAAACATTTGGTGCTATTAGTTTTAAATTCATAATAAACAATTACTTAATCTTTTCATAAATTTGTAAACATATAGTTTACAAATCAGCACAACAGTATTAACAGTTATAAAACAGCAACTCTGGAGCAGCGATTAAGGCAGTAATAGTGGCAGCGGTAGCGGCGGCGGTTGCGGCGACGGTCGAGGCGGCGGCACACAAAATATGACCGGCAGCGCCAGCGGCGGCAATCTTATAAAAGTCCCCGGCGGCGGCGGCGGCAGCGGCGGCAGCGGCGACCATCTCTAAAAATACAGCGGCAGCGGCGGCGGCAGCGGCGACCATTTTAAAAAAAGCGCGGCAGCGGCGCGCTGCCGGCAGCGGCGCCGCTCAAAACTGGGTTTTAGCCGCCGCTCTGCCGCGAGCGGCGCCGGCCGTGCAAGTATGCTAGTGGGACAACAATGGATTAAAGTTTTTGACTTAATCAAGCCCTTGGTGGCCTCTTTTCCGATAATAAATTCTGCACAAATTCTTCCAGGCAATCTCAATTCGGCAAATACTACTTCAAAGAAGCTCTCAGATCATCAAGTATCCGATCAATTGCGCTCATACAGGAACACTCCAAATGCCGTGCTCAATGGGAAATTTCCGATAAAAGCATTCTATGGCAAGAATTTCACAAGTCGTAGCTCCAACTCGTTCTAAAGAAGGGTTAAGAAAGAAAGAAAACTGATCATCCTCAAGTCAGAAGTGTATCTGTTCAAGCTCCTCAGCCTATTCTCAATCAAGCCTTGCCAAGATATCCTCAAGCTCCTGCTCAACAGCCCTGGGTGGTCTGAAATCAAATGCCGATGCCTCTCTATCAAACTCCTCCGCGTTCTCCTGTGGCTCCAGTGCTCCGTCGTTCTTCTCGACCTCGCCAGCCAAGACACGTTCTGGACATTCAGCCTGGTAGAAGCAAATATCAAATGAAGCGACTCTGAAGAATCTGGCTCTCCGAAAAATCAATCAATTGTATCTCTGTGTCTCTACTTTTGTAAGTCTTCTCTCTTACTGGATCCTTCTTATTTCTCGATTCTAAAATAATCTAAATCTATCTCTAAATTTCCCAAGCAACTCTTCTAAGGTCTGGCTCGCCTGTAAGTAGTCTAGTTTCGGGACACCTATATCTATATCTAAAGTTTAATGTTTAATTGTTTATTCATATCCTGGGGATCTCAGTTAAGGGGGGAGATGTTGTGTGGAAATATTATTCGTAACTATTATTGTCCTGACACGACATCGAGTCTTCTGTTGACTCGTGTCACTCTGTTATGTGATTGTTATCATTCTTCCCGTTATAATAAATCTTGTTGGTTCGCTCTGCAACTCTCTCTCTCTGCTCTCAAGAACGCAACAATTGCCGATTTTGCCTTTTGACATGTTTGATACAGAGTGGATGCAGGGGCTGATGTACTATCCACTTACAGGGTGCACCAAAATCACTCGGCCACTCAAAAAAAATTTGGCTACGCAGCCTTTTGCCAGGTCGATTTCCGAATTTTTTGGCCCTAACCCTCGGAAATCTGCAAACCTAGTGCTCCAGCAAAAATTTAATTCATTCAAGAAAATCACACACAAGAGATATCATTTTTTAAAGTGCTTTCTTTCTTTTGAATGCACGCAATCAGTCTTCTTGGAGTCGCCAAAATTTTTCTTTAACAGGCATGTGTTTCTCAAGCTGTCTGCGAAGGTGAAGCGTCCTGTAGAATATCTGTAATAAAAAAAGGTGAAAAAGAATTCTGACCTGCGGGTATGTGAAACCTAAAAGAATGACAAATGAAACAATTACGCAAAAATAACGTAAGAAAAACGACTGCTTTTTCATTGTGACACAACGTTGAAAGCTCTTCCAGATATTCATTGGCTAATCTATTGCTTCCTCCCTTCTGGAGGAAGCAATAAGTCATGACTGTTACAAAAATCCTAAGTGAAGTCGAAGATTTCCGAGGATCAAGGCCCGAAAACTCAGAAATCGACCGGGCAAAGGACTACGTAGCCACTTTTTTTTTGAGTGGCAGCGTAATTTTGGTACACCCTGCAGTTGGGTACTCTTCAAGAGGATGAGGTTAGATCCAGGTATTTTGGGTAGCTTCCAGGCGTTTGGGTATCTTTAAAGATATTACCTAAATTACGACTACTGACTTATGATTAAAGTACCCATAATAAATTTTTAAATTTAAAACTGACGTCTAAGAAAAACGTTGGAAAAAAGTCAACCCCTTCAAATAAATTCGCTAAAAAGGAATTTGCAGTCCTTTTGCCAATCTGGGTTGAAATTATGACCCATGCATTTATTTCTCTGACCAGAAATTTGAATTCTAAATTCAAATCTAAATCTAACTTGTAATTTGACCTGATGTGCTCTGATCGAGGCGTAATCGTTTTGCCAATTAAACTTTTGTATCAAATTGAAATGTAGCGACTAATGGCTGAAATCTGGCGACTAATTTTGAACAAAACAGTTTTTTAATTCATTTTTTGTTTTTAGTGGTTCCTATAGGTAAATCGGGGTCGTAAAACACAAAAACAACAACAATTACAGATGCAACCGCAAGAGATTGGACAGCGCGCAAGTGGACAGCTATGGTTTGACTGTAATATTAAATATTTGTTTAAAAGTCTAACTTTTTTAAATTTTGATTTTCTTGAAAAGAACAATATATAGCATTTATTTTTTCATAGTTTATTACCGTATTATCTCTCATAGACCATGTCTATCTATTTTTCTCAGGGGGTGCCCGTTCATGGGAATACTTTTAGGCAATACTTTTTTTTTGACTAAAACACCTTTTCCCGACTAAAACACTATTTTTCGATAGATTTTTACATTTGCATTTTTCTTTAAATTTTTGTCGAAATTTTTTTTTAATTGTAGCATTATCGTGTAACTCAGGATCTCAACTTTCTTGCGAAACATTACTGAATAATTTCAGGGATATCAATATTTGGCGCTACTTGCTTGTAAATACCCCCAGTCATAACGACACACGACTAGCTTAATTCTTTATTCCACTAACGACTGAAACCAGTCGGATACAAGCATTATGTAATTTGTCACAAGAAAGTGTTCGCAAGGTACTTTTTCTTTTGAAAATATTCCTTGTTGCAAATGTAGATCTTTTAAGGAGTGAAGCCGATCTGCACATCCATACCAACAAGGTGGAGGGATTCTGGATGCATGTCAAACACAAGATCAAGCGCCTCCGTGGAACATCTTCTCAACACATTTCATCATATGTCGCAGAAGCAGTATTTAGTCAGCACTTTAATGTGGATAAGAAAACTGAAGATGGCACAAATGATAAATATTTGGTCATATTTTTCCACGCATGTCAATCAAATAGCATCTAAGCCATTAAATTAAATCTGAGTTGGGAATATATTTGCCAGAAAACAAGACAATCATGAAAACTTTGAATGTTTCACTGTGGTGGGCAACGCTCGAAACCTTATATGCTGTCAAGTACACATAGGCATTGTGTTTTTTTTAAATTTTTTTGCTAAATATTCAAATTTTTAATTATTCTTTTTTTAATTTTTAACATTTTTTGCAACTTTTTGATTTCTATCACCCACGGGCCCAAAACTCAAAAACATAATCACTTTCGAAATTTTGCGCGAAATTCAAAATTCACGAAAATTGTGATTTCTGACTAGCGGTGCTTAAATACCCGGGTATTTATTTTTTCAGGTATTTTCCCGGGTAAATAACCGGTAAATACCGAAATGTCGGGTATTTATAAAAAGATACTCATTGCCTTTAAAACATTTCCTCCTTCCTTTAAATAGCTCCAGTTCCATGATAAGTGCTTAGGCATTGAAAAGGCTAAAAATTAGGATATTTACTCATGAAAAGACGCCCATTTACATAAAAAAACGCTCAAGGAAATCCGAGAATTTGAACCAGTTTGAATTCAAATGTTTGTTGTCTCGCAAGGAATTCGTGGACAATATCCTCGAAAAATCTCAGAATTGTAGTGAAATTCTGTAGAAGCATGGTAAAAATATTTGTCGAAAAATGGATACGTCCGTAAAAACAAGCTAAACTTTGAACCACCAATCGATAGCCCAGACAAAGGTTACATTATGTATAGACTCACTTTCTCTATAGATACGGAGGGAGATATGGGTAAAAGCGGTCTCCCAATCGATCCCTGAAAGTAATATAAAACCCGCAATAATTCAAAACAAAATCAACGAAATACCCAAAATTTGAACGTACAATGAAGAAAATAAAGACATAAAAAGAAAAAGCTGGAATTTAGCAGGGGATGGCCATTTGGGCTATTGCGGGTTTGCGGGGCGGGTTTTGGGTGCCAAAATTTTGCGTGCGGGTTCGCGGGGTGGGTTAAAAAAATTCTTGCGGGTCCCGCGTTTAATTGCGGGTGGAAAAAAAACAGAAAAAACAATAAACACTTTAAAAAAAGTTAATTATTCAATCAAACGAGTGTGATTCCTTTATACAGCCATAACAACAAATGCGTTTAATAACTGTAGTTAATCAACGAGAGAGCCTTGTTCAAAAAGATAATCATTTCCGCTGACTTCGGATCTAGACGCATTCTTCTGTAGTGATAAACATCTCTAGCCGCCGAAAATAGCTGTTCGCTTGCAACACTCGTAGAGGAAGCTTACAAAATTGCATAGTTACTCAAAGCTACTTACATTTGGGCAAGATATTCACAAATTTGTCCATCGAGTTTTGGTTAACTTTGAGCTTGGCTTCTAATTCATCGAGCACCTTTGCATACTGAGGATGAGTCCTTGCATGGCGCTTTAGGCTTGACGGGCTCCGACCACTCAGATTGATGACTTCTCCACACTCCTTGCGAGAATAATCTTCTAAAAAGGAGCAAGCTTCCAAACGAGAGCAGACATTCTGAAAATAACGGATACATAATGAGTACATACACGTATGTATATAAAATTTCTCTATTATGACTCATGCTTGGGTACTTTAACAATTGATTTTATCCAGTGTTTGCTGAAAAAGGTTGTGCGGGGCAACCGGCGCGGGTTCTACCCTCAGCGTGCGGTTTTGCGGGGCGGGTTCAAAAAATTTTCCAACTGCGGGGCGGGTTTTCAAAAATTGCCAAAATCGTGCGAGGCGGGCGGGTTACCCATCGCGGGTCCCGCCCCGCGACCATCCCTAGAATTTAGCTTTCAATTGATTTAATATGTTTAAAATCAAACATTAAAAAAATGAAAATAAAATAAAAGATAAAAACTAGTAGTTTCAAACTGAATTTGAACTTTTAAGTGACGCTTGACACGCCGTGTGCTGAAAAAAAGAAAGGCAAGCTACAAAAATATTTTAGAGCTCATAAAAAACAAATTAAACAACTCAGCTTTATGTACAGGGCAAAGCTTTTTTCTGTACCAATAAATAAAATAATAAAACGACTTTTTTGTCGACTTTATTTTAGGGACTGGGAATAAAGGAATGATTACAAAATTCCACTTTGCAATTTAATTGAATTCAGAATCCGGGTATGAATAGGTGATAATAAGTGATTATTCAGATTTGAAATTGGCGCTAGTTAAGTGACTAACATGGTTTTGCCGACCAAGCGCATCTTTTGCCTTAAATATATCTCTTTTAAGGCATTAAACATTAGTTAACTGCTACTATCTGAACAGATCAATCAAATGTTAGACTTCTTTTTGTAAAACTTTATGTACAATTTCAGATATGATTGTGGCCATCTAGTCAAATAGTGGAGGCCATATTTTTAATTTCCACAAAAAGCAATGCCAGCCAAAGGTGTGACCAGGAGCTCGAGAGCCAAGCCAACTATCAATAAAAATGCTCATGTTACCACTAGGGAAATCGATTGCCAGACAGACGACTTGGACCAAGCACTGGCTAGTGATGTCGGCAAGTTGGATGCTTTGAAAAAAACTTTTGATAGGTAGGCACAACGAAAATCCTTTACAGTCCTGCTCACAGCAATTATTAGGCTAAAAGTGATTTCCCCCGTAAAAAAGTAATTCTTAATCGCGTCAAATTCAAATTTTCCGCGTCAAAGCATTTTGTCCTGCAAGCAAGTAATTGTTTATTTCTTTCATGCAAAAAATTTTTTTGCCAAAAATAAATAGGAGGATATTTTCACACACCAAATTAATACTTTCCCTACCAAATTATGTTTTTCTACCATCAAATCGTAAAAAGCAATATTTCTCTGTGTTTTTCAATTCTAAATTTCTTTTTTTATGCTTGTTTTTACGATTTGGTAGTAGCAAAACATAATTTGATGGTAGCAAAAAGTTCGGTGGGGAAAAGTATATACTGGCAAGACAAATGCTTGGACGGGATAAAAACAAAATTTGACAAGATATTTGAACTTTTTGCGGAACATTTGAATTTGACGGGATAAATAATTAATTTGACGGGATTTTTGAGCCTTTTGACGGCAAAAATACGGCGGACACAGTCTCCAGGCCGTGTATAAAATAAATAACAACCAAACTGGCTTTTCAGCGTTGCCATTTCCTCTCGCAATCCAAATGTTTTGCTGTACCAACAAAGAACTTCTTTGCGTATCATTGAGAAACTTTCAACTGACAACAGAAAAGCCAAACAAGAGAATGAGAAAATAGTCACTTTTATGGGAGAAATATTTCGACTGGTTCGAGCAATGAGGTATGAACTTTGAAAGAGTTACAAAAACATAATTTCTTTCAAATATGCTTTAGGAGTGAGTATGATTCCACTTTTGTAAATGTACAGGATGACTTTAAATCTATGCGCTTTGACTGGGGCCGGTATATGGCGGAAGTCACCGAACACTTTGTCAAGGTAAACTTTTTAAAACATTTCATGATAATTCATTAAGATTTGTAAAAAACCCATTTGTCGAAACTAATGCTGCTGAAATTTCTCAAAAGACCATGGTTTTTGGGCACAGAGGCATTTTCAAAATTTGATGGGCGGGCGACAGTACTCTTTAATCTAACACTGTACTCTTTTGAATCGTTAATTTTTTTTTTGAAATTAATCACATAAGTGTATTGCTAGACGAAAGAGTACGATAAAATTTTTGCGTATTCCTATAGAGGGTGCCCAATGTCCTTGTGAATTTGGCTTATCAGCTGTAAAGGCCAACAAAAGGTATAGCAATAACCAATAGCCCATAAGTCAGTAAACAATACACCATGATATGGGTATGTTAAAGGGGCATGCCCGATCGTTTAAAAAAAAGGCTTGCACCAGCGATTTTTTTGAGAAAGAAAAAACTGGTAGTCCCCGCCTTTCTCCTTGTAACGCATGGGCATGCCATTAATTAATCAAAAAAGTTTATAACCGCCTGAATTTGACATAAAAACCATTGATTTTGATACACTGGTAAAAAGAATAGAAAATTCTTCGAAAATTGTGAACCCAAAAATTAAAATTTTTTGTAAACTGGGGGTAGAATTAAACAGCGTTATTTAAAAGTTTGAGATCGCATGCAAAGACACACCCTTTTTAGCAAAAGAAATCCATAGAAGATGAAAAGAAACGCTTCAAAAACGTGATGAAGAAGAAGGATTTACACATTGAAGATCTTCAGGTAGATTCCCTTTATGTTTGCCAAATGTAATGCATCATTTTTGTGTTAAGAGTCGCCTCAACTCAGCTAGTGAGCAAGTCAAAGTAACAGTGCAAGCTCTGGAAGCCCAACAACGTCGGGTTACTATTGCTCAGAGGGACGTTTATGCTGCGCACGAAGAGGTCAAGGATGTCAACCGGAAACTTAATGATCAACTGTATCTAGGTCAGCTAATTCTGACATACAGTCGACTCTCGATGAACAGTCACCCGCTCAAGTTTGTTTCCGCCTAGGGTCCGACAATTTTCAGCCCAATTTTTGAAGTTTTTTGAAAATCGTACAATTTTACCATCATTCTTGATAAATATAAGCTAAAGTGGACAAGCATGCGTTTTCTGAAAAAAAGCCATTCGTGGAGAATTCGACAGGACAAAATCAGAAAATGAGTCTTTGTTAGCTCAGATGAAGGCACTTGAAGCGGCCAAGAAGGCGGATGTTGCTCACCTGTTTTTGAAAATAAGGTGTCCATTTATCGAGAGGCACAGATCTTATGTTAGAAATGTGCAATTTTGGAAAAACAACTGGTAAAGCCGTAATCCTTGCAATTTTTAGAATTAAACTGACAAATTAGCTTTGACAAAAAAATTCAAAATTTCGGCTGAAAAGTGTCGGACCCTAGTCAGGAACCAACTTGAGGTGGTGTTCATTTATCGAGAGTCGACTGTAGCTGAACAATTTGGTGTTAAATTGACTAACTTCTAAGATTTCAGCCTCTCACCAGAAATGTCGGTCTTGCCAAGCCAATGAAAAAGTGCGAGAAATGCTTTCCAATGAAATAGCTGAAAAGACAGCCATCATAGACTCCATGAGAGACAAGTGTGTGGAGGTTAGAAATGCTCTTGATAATTTTCCTTGGAAAAATTGTAGCATTCTGAACCCTCTCAAAATGCCTCTAAATTACCATTTTAAGGCACGTGAAATATGTTTTTATGCGGGGGAAAGTCATTTTTTACACAAACAGTTTTTGACTTCAATTCTACTTTTTGCCTTGGGGGACCAAGTTAAACGAACTTGAAAGGGTAACCATATACCCTAAAAAGATAGAATTACCATATATAAGGGTATTCTACACCGTTTTGGTCACTGGAGCTTGGAAAAAAGAGCCTCTATATGCAAAAGCGGGGCGTAATCGTTTTGCTAGTGAGATCTTTTTGCCAATGGCATCTTTTTGCCAATGAGATCACTTCGCTAATGGTATGTTCTCGGCAATAGGGCAATAAGAGCGGTACTTGACAAAATTTGCTCGGGTTAATTTTTACTCAATGTCTCAGGGTCACCTGTAATGGTCCAAATCCATCTTTAGTGGTAGTCTCATACAAGTAATGTTACCCATGTACCTTCATCGCACTTTTAATCAATTTTTTACAACAATTTTTACAATTTTTTACAATTTTCAAACAATTAAAAACAGTTTTTAACGATCAATATCGAGGCATTTATTTTTTGGTGCTTTTTCTAGGACCAAAACACTCTTTTCTAGTAACAAGATACTCCTTTCTAGTACCGAAATTCGATTTGCATAGAAAAACTTTTTTTGAACTGATACGTATTCTGGTTGACAAATCAACCTGTAGCTCTAAATCTCAGCTTTCTAACAAAGCCTCAAATTCCTGTAAAAGATTTCAAAAATAAAAAGATTTCGCTGTTTGAATGTGGTAATTTTTTCGACGAAGTTCCTCTATTCAAACCCCTTAATCTTTTATGTTTAAAAATCTTTCATTGAAGAAAAACATCTTGTTGGACAACTGACAAGGAAAGGACCCTGACTGTGACCTGAGAAGACTTCGATAAAAAAAATTCTGCGCATTCTTTTAGTTTCTGATAAAAAGTTTATGCACAAATTAGATAGAAATTTTAGGGGGGGGGCTCTATTACAAGAGGGGGGCTTTATTTTTCACTCAACGTCTACAGGGAGGCCCTATCAGGAAGGGGTGCTCTATTGGAGAGGGGCTCTATTAGAACATTTACGGTATATGATACTCTGATAAGGGTTAGAACATTGAGGATGGTACAAGGACTAAGGACCACTAAACATGGTTTGTGAGAATCGATGTTGGTTCAGGAGGGTCGTCCAGCTGTTTTACTAGAAAATACGATTTCGACGCGTAAACGTCGGTGCCCCAATTCCGGATAACCGCTGTGACATTCTCCAAACTGATGGAACTGGATCAATGAGGGTAGATCAGGGACCATTTAGGCTAAATTTATACCATTAAAGATAAATCTGGACAATAAATGATGAATCTGAAACGTTGAGGAAGAATTATGGCCGAGCAAATTATGTCCGTGTCCGAAATAAGAGGGCTTCAGAAAAGAAGGTATTGTCGAAAACATACCATTAGCGAAGTGATCTCATTGGCAAAAAGATGCCATTGACAAGAAGATCTCATTGGCAAAACGATTACGCCCAAAAAAGCATGCATACCAGACCCCAGTCAACAAAACTATGTTCAAATTCCATATTTTTTGTTTTTAAGGGTATCCAGTAGGCATAGTTTCACGGCCGAAAAATTCGGCGCCGGTCCACCAAAAAGTCGGCGCCAGGCGCTGGCGCCGAGCGAAGAGCATGTTTTTTGAATTACCTCGGTCCCCCAAGGCAAAACGTTGAATTTTGGTCAATTTTTTTTTCAAAAATCACTTTTCCCCGCATAAAAACACACTTACGTACATTAGAGTGGTCAAATCGTCGAAAAAAAGCTCATTCAGAGACATTTTGAGAGGGTTCAGAATACTACAATTTTACCTTTTCCTTTTATCTCATTGGAAAATTTCGGTTTACAGATGGATGGCATGCTGCAACAGCAGAAACGCGTCAACGAAATCCTGTCTCGGTCAGTGGACAAACATGCGTTTTCTGAAAAAGCCATTCGTGGAGAATTCGATAGGATAAAATTAGAAAATGAGTCTTTGTTAGCTCAGATAAAGACACTTAAAGCAGCCAAGAAGGCGGATGTTGCTGCTGCAGCAGCTTCCAATGTTGTTTCCGCCACTACTTCCACCGCTGTCAATACTGCTCAAAATGCTCCTGCTTCTATCACTCCTCCAGACTCATCTTCCTCTTCCGACAAATCTGCCAAAGGTTTTTATCTAGGAATTAAAAAAGCCAAAAGAACCATAATTTTTTTCAGATGAACCAGGCAATGATTCTCAGCATGGCTCTCTCCGATCTACTCCAAATGCATGTGCTTCGAACAGTCCGCTAAATATCATTCCAGACAAGTCCAAACCACCATCAGCCGTCAAAACTCCATTGGCCAATCAGTCGCCTCACCCCACTGCCAATTGCCTTTCTCCCAGCCCCGCTCTGCTAAATAATGCTGTAGAGTGTCCCTTGAAGGTCGACAACAACAGTAGTAACGTCTTACCTATTACTAAAGACATGCTGCCTACTCCTCCGAAAAAGAAGTTAAAGAAAAAACAGCAGCTTTTCAACAGCAACAAAATGGTCAGAGCCATGCCGATGGGAAACAAGCAAAGACAAGCCCACCAAGAAGAATTGGAGGAGGGCGAACTCAACGAGTTTAACAGACTGCAACAGGTACAAATACCTTTTAAAATAGCCCAGAAGAGGATGGGAGAAGGTAGCATCCCTAACATGGCCTTGGCTAAAAAGGAAAAGTCACTTGCTATCAAGCAGAAACTAGCTCTTCAACGGAAGTTGGATGGCCAAGAGCCAATATTCCGGGCGAGAAATGGGCCGGTGAACAATAAAACCAGCAGATTTATCGAGCCAAGAGATGCTAGATTCCATAATGACTATGAGTGGGACGATCGCTCATTGGTGGCTGAAGAAAAACGACAACATGATGCTAGAATGAGGGTAAATTGGTTTTCTTGTCAAATTAAAAGTGCATAGATGATGCTTAACGACTTTGAAAATTTTTCCATTTTCGGTAAATGTTGATAAAATGTTTACTAGAAAAGACTTCCTAATTAGGGTTGACATACTGCCGGGAAACTTCGAAAAAACCTAGCATTTTCACTAAAATTGCCTTTTTAGCCCTTTTTTGATGGAAATCAAGCAAATTTCTGCTCACCTCACTAGTTTTTCATTTTGCATCGATCTATTAAAACTAGAAATGAAGAATGGGGACGAGACCTCGACCGAAATTTTTAGGGCCAAATTTTGACCGAGACCGAGATTTTTGGGAGTGACCGAGCGAGACCTCGGCCGAGATCTCGGCCAAAAAGCTGAGATTCGCAGATGTTCAGGATATCTCCCACTCCATTAAAAAACGGGCTAAAAATGCAATTTTAGAGAAAATGCCAGGTTTTTCAAAGTTTTTACTACCAGGTTTTCCTAGCACTATGGGAGCTCTGTTCCTAATAGGGTTGTCGAATCGAATATTCGACATCCCTACCTACCAACTAGTTTTTGTTGCAGATAAAAACATTAGACCTCAAAGACTAATTTTTTTATAGCTCGTAAAAGATAGTCTTTTCTAGGATCTTCACTCAAGAGAAATACGGCGAAAATCAATGGAGCGAGACTTACCACCTAAAAATCTTCCGTGGCAACAGCAGCCGGACAGACAAATGCCTCCATTCAGAAATCAAAGAGACAGAAATGTGTCTCCTCAAGACCTGGACTTTTGTGAGCGTGGCAGCTTGTGTCCAGCTCCACCAATCGCACCCCAACTAGGTCCTCCTTCTAACCAAATGCGTGGTTTCCAGCGCTGTGATGGAGCTACTCTAGACGATGTAATTAAACGAGACAATATGATGGCTAGAAGACGGCAGATGGATGGACCTCATCAAGGTCAAAGGATAGAAGGCCAACATCATCAATCACAACATACCCATCCACAGCAAAGGATGAGTCCAGCCCCAGTCCCTCAAAGATTCGAACCACCCATGGAAAATCGTGTGCCAAGGACTTCTTCGGGCAATCACTATTCTAGATGTGGGTTTTTTAATAGAGTTTATCGTATATGATCTATAAATCGGGCACCCACCTGGGAGCACGACATTTTTCCACCGCGACATTTTTCTACCCACAAAATTTTTCTACCGGAAACTTTTCTACCGGACACTTTTCTACCGAAAATTATTCTACCCTCACATCTTTCTACCGTAAAATGCTATTCCATATGACGCATTGATTTTATCAGTACGTCCCCTAGTTTTGGTCTCGATTCATGCCACTCTGAACGACCTCGACTTGTTTGAAAACTTTTGATATATATGGTCGAGAATTATTTTTTCTTGCTTTTTATGGTTCGCGAAACATGTTTGAGTTTGTCCTAACTTACGCTACCCTACCCTAATCCTAAGCACAAGATAAATAATAACAAAAGTACAACAATGTCTATAATTTAAAAAAAAACTGTACCCAGTTGTAAAGTGTATCCAGTTGTGTTTTCACACCCTTTAATTTTTCAAAACGCACCGGCTATGACCGTTTAAAAGAGGTTATTGGGACCGGAAACAACATGTTTATAGACATGCTTTATGCCTGAAAAATAGACATAAATGTTTGTTATACAAAATCTACCGAAGCGTGAAGTAAGTCAGGTCATACAAAAAAAATTGTGTACACGGTTAACGAACACAAATTTCATAAACAACAATATGCTCAAGTTTTCAGCGTTCGAAGAATCTCCACTTCCGGATATTAGATCCCAATTGGGTATGTTCCCGTCCAATTCCAGAGCTCAGAATTCCATTCCTCCTCCGCCCACTTTCATGCGCCCTCCTCCAGAATCCCCTATCCAACGGGACAACAGAATGATGGTCAGCAAATAATTCTGGACCACCTTTACAATGGTCCAGTGTAAATGTGGGCAATAATGGACCTCAACAACAATCTGGAGGTGGGGGGGGTCCTGGGGTGGTATTTTGGGGCCTTACCTGCAGGATGGACCACCTCGACCACACCACCACCAACAACCACAGCCTCAACAACACCACCCATCCCAACAACAAAACAGCTGGCTGCCCAACGGACAAAACTTCTGGAGGCATTAGTGCTACGTTCATAGCTGTAGGACCAATTTAGTTTGTTCTACTTTATTTTTGTATACAAAGAAGCTTTTCAGCCAAACAAGATTCTTCTTTTCTCTTCCTTACCAATAAATTATATTAGAATGTTTGCAAAGTGTTTTTCAATTAAGTTTTACAAATGTACTTGGCCTCTTTTTCGTTTTTCTAACTTTTATTAAAATTTCTAGGAACGAAATGTTAGACTTGTCAAAAAAAAAACAATGTGAATGCGTTTCTGTAAAAATTTATTTTCTAAATCATCATTTTGAGGAAACAAACCCGCTTTTTCGTGCAGGAGAAAGGTACGGCAAAAAAATACACAGAGACCAAGCTGATTTTTTTTAATTCCAAAAAAAATTTTTTAAACAATTCAGAAAGTAACAGAATTCGCGTTTTATATTTTTACTAAAAAATACAAGTGACAAATGTTAATGCTTCTAATCCCCACTTATATTTTAGTCCTGCCCAATTGGAAAAGTAAATTAACGGGTGACAAATAAGTTCCCGGCGGATTTTTAAACCCTTATATTTTTTAAATTCTTATATTTTATCAATTTTGGATCATATCTCTTATCTTTTGATACCATTCTGTAGCTTTAAATCTCCTCTTTGATTTGGTATATCATTTGCCCAAAAAAAAGTTATCCAAAATGGCTGATCTCCGTGCCGGAATTGTGCGACTCCATGAGCAAGGCTACAAAGTGATGGAAATTGCTCGCATGATGAACTGTCCCCATGAAACTGTTTCGGATGTGTTTCGACAACTGTTTCGACCTTAAACGTGATGGACTACTTCGGATGGCCATATCTGCAGTCGAAAGCCTGCTCTAAGCCTCACAAAACAATCGCTGCCCTGAAGGCTTCGCTGGTAAAAGAATGGGACGCCATTCCACAAGAAATGATTCAGAAGGCAATTAATGATTTCCCAAAAGATTGAAAATGTATTGATGTCAATGGTGGTCATTTTGTTGAGTGAAATAAATGTGTGATATGTCATTCGAAAGAGCAGTTTTAGGGCTTTAAAATGGTAATAAGCTTTTAAGGATATGATCCCAAAAATTGATAAAATATAAGGGTTTAAAAATCCGCCGGGAACTTATTTGTCACCCGAAAAATCGTAAATATCAGAGTTACTTACTTTTCTAGGGAGAGTGCCAAAATCTTGAAAAGGCACAGGCGTTTTAAGCTTGGCAAAAAGCTTTGGCAATCTATTATAATAATTTTTTGCTGTTTTTAGTTTTTTGCTTTTGCTGTATTTACTGCTTTTTCAAGTTCGGCAAGTGTGTTCAAACTAGGGAAAGTTGCCACACACACTTCTATGTTAACACGAGCACGCCGGTTGTAACAAGTGGTGATTCTGACTCAGTTTTGGTGCGGGTCCTTTCTGCTTCAATCATTGACGGAGTAGGTGAAAAAGGGGTCCGCAAGGTAACACATTGTGCATGGTCAAAATCCAACTGGACACCCACAGTTTTACAAGTGGTACGGCATGCTTGTCATACTACACCTACACTCATATTATACCAAAATAACCGCCAGGAATTTAGCTTTTTAATGATGCTAAGCATAGGCTAATTTGATTTGTAAAGATAAGATATATTAACGCGGCACAATTGCTGTTTAGACCCCGAAAGGTCAACTTTTTTTGTGACTTTTTCCAAGTTGTTTTTGCTTTAATATGTCCATATATCAAATAATCATTTATTATATCAGGTACAAATCAAGTACAAACATACTCTGACGCTATTTGAGATATATTTACTAAAAAGGGAAATTCAGATACGAAAATAAGGGGCCACCATTTTTCTTGTGAAAAATAAGGGAAACATCGAAATGAAAATGAAAATATGCAACAAATAAAATTTTATTTAACAAATATTCAAAATCCTGGAAAAATTATAAAAATCGTGATTTATTTTTGACCTTTGGGGGTCTAAACAGCAATACAGTCAACCCCCGATATAACGAACCCCGGTATAACGAAACCCCGATATAACGAAACCTTTATTTTGATTTGGTTGGATTTGCCTTAGTTAAGGCAAAGTATACCCCGATATAACGAACCCCGATATAACGAAACCCCGATATAACGAAACTTTTTTCAGAATTTCACCAATAAGCTTACCTTCGATAGAACGAAACCCACGGTATAACCAAACCTTTTTCGTAATTTTACCATTAAATTTACCTCCGATGAATCTTTAATGAATCATTCGAAATTTCTTCCACATTTTTCAATAAGTTGACTTTTCTGTTTTTAGATTGCGCGATGAACACTCCAAAAAGCGCCGCATGTTGTCTCTGGCCGAAAAGAAAGCAATCATCGAAGCTGCTGAGAAAGAGAGCAACAAGACGAAGCTAGCGAAGCAGTTCGCCGGTTTGCCAATCAGTACTATATCCGGGGTTCTCAAAGATAAAGAAGCAGTTCTCCGTGCGGTCGATGGCGGCAGCCAAGGAAAGCGGATGCGTCTTAAAACGGGCAAATACGAACAGGTAGAGGTGGCTCTTGTCACTTGGTTGAAGCAAATCAGAAGTCAGAATGTGCCGGTGAGCGGTGATTTGCTCAAAGTAGGAATTTATACAATTTATTATTATTAAATTGTATTTATATACAATTGGCTAATTCTCAGGAGAAGGCGCTGGCGATCGCAGAACAAATAGGCATCCTTGGATTCGAAGCAAGCAGCGGTTGGCTCGACAGATTTAAGGACCGTCACGGTATTCGATTCAAATGTGAGCAAGGTGAAGCTGGAGCTGTCGATATCGGATCTCTTAGCGAGTGGCAGAATGAAGTCTTGCAGGTGGCGCTGGCAAACTTTTCTCCCGACGACATTTTCAATGCTGATGAGACGGGACTATTTTGGCAACTACTCCCCAACAAGACCATGGCGATGAAAGGTGGTTACACCTTGTAATTGCATAATTTTAATGATCTTATATCTCTTTATCTTTAGGAGACAAATGCATTGGCGGGAAGAAGAGCAAAGAGCGTGTTACAGTGCTTGTTTGCGCCAATATGTCGGGATCTGAAAAGCTGCCTCTGCTCGTGATTGGGAAATCGGCAAAGCCAAGATGCTTCAAGAACAAAAATGTGCCGGTGGACTACGAAGCCAACAAGAAAGCTTGGATGACAGGTGAATTTGCATTCAATTGGTGCATATTGATCATCATTCCTTTTAAGGAATTATTTTCGAGGCTCAGATGAAGAAATGGGATAAGAAGCTGAAGAAAGAAAATCGCAAGGTGCTGCTTTATCTCGACAACTGCTCCGCTCATCCACCAAACTTGAAGCTCGACAACATCTGCATCAAATACTTTCCACCAAACACAACAGCACTTTCTCAGGTTTACTTAAATGTTATTTTTTGACAAGTAACAGCAATTTGTTTTACAGCCTATGGATCAGGGCGTGATTATGAATCTTAAGCTCCACTACAGAAAGCTTCTTCTTCGACACAGGATTTCCGAAATTGAGGCGGGCAATGACTACAAGGTTGGACTTCTTGACGCTCTTCATCTACTTCGTCGAGCCTGGGAACAAGTCAAGGAGGGAACAATCAAGAACTGCTTTCGCCACGCCAAGTTCATCCATAAGGTAAACGGCTAATAATTTTTAATTTCTATACGCTTTTGCTTATTTAGGTACCGTCGAATGAAGAAGGGAAGGCGCTGGCAACGATGAAGAAGCTGATAGTGACCGAGGCGCTGGCGATGATGAAGCCATGGACGGTTTTTGGGATGCTTGGACCGAACTGGAGGGGCTAAGAGAAATCAACAGCGAGGCTACAATGGTCGACTTCCTTGGTGTGGATGAGTTAGTGGTCACATGTATGTTTTAATGGTACGTTTTTCTTCACGTCTAATAATTGATTAATTCACAGGCGGTGCTCTTTCACTTAGTGAAATCGTTGAAGATGTATCGAGCGCTGAAGGCGCTGGCGACGAAGAAATGGACGTCGAGGAGGTGGAGGTGGAAAAGTCGTCGATCTCTCGTCTTGAAGCTCAACGCGCCTTTCTGGTTGTCAAGCAATACGTGGAGGAGAACTTCGACGATCCAGCAGTGCTTTCTCTTAGTGATGCATTGGACGATGCGTTCTACGAAGATCGACAAAAGAAATTGAAGCAGCCAATTATCACAGATTTCTTCAAGTCTAACCGTTGAACTTTATTTGTTATTATGTTTTGTTGTTAGTGATTGAATAAAAGGTCTTTCAATGAAGGCAATTACATAAAAATAGTAACCCCCGATATAACGAAACTTTCCAAAAATATTGTTCGCATACCCCCGATATAACGAACCCCCGTTATAACGAACCCCCGATATAACGAAACATTTTTTTGGTCCTGGAGAGTTTCGTTATATCGGGGGTTGACTGTAGTGCCATTAACGCTTATTTGTTGGGATGCGGATTTTCAGAATGTTCTACCCTGACTTTCTACAGGCCATAACTTTGTGTAGAGATAATATACAGCTGAATAATCAAAAGCAAGAGAAAGAGCAAAATCTTACCATCATTTTGGCACTAAATGCAAAAATATTAGGTTGATCCAAAAGTTCTTGGGCACCTTGAAAAAATTTATTTTCGATTTTTTATTCGCTTCTTTTTCGTCGTTTCATCTCATCTGTCTTTTTTAGATGACAGACGATCATTTACGCCACATTCTGCTGTTTTTGATTCGAAACCGATTAGATTCTTTGTTAAAGGTATTGGGAGATTGCCTGAAAGATGGCAAAATGTTGTTGATGTTGAGGGAGATTATTTTGTTGAATAAAGATTTTGGAGAGCTGTTTTGTTGATGTGACTTCGAGTGATATCTCCTCTGAATTAGATCTGCAAACATTGGAATGATAAACATCATGCTAAAATATTAACACGTTAATAAAAAATCGAAAATAAATTTTTTCAAGGTGCCCAAGAACTTTTGGATCAACCTAATAGTTAAATTTAAAAAAGAAGTTGAAAAATGTACAAAGTGAATATATAAGTTGCGACACAAGTTTCACATAATTTTTTTGTGCTAGATAAACCTTGAATTCTGACACCGGATTCGTGTTCAGCGTTGCTGATTTGCTTGCAAAACTAATTTTTAAATTCATAAGTAACTGTCAAATTTCGAATTCCGCTCAATACAATAGACATTTAATTTTCAAATTTGAATATATTCACTTTGTACATTTTTCAACTTTTTTTAAATTTACTATTTTTGCATTTAGTGCCGAAATGATGGTAATATTTTGCTCTTTGTCTTGCTTTTGATTATTCAGCTGTATATTATCTCTACACAAAGTTATGGCTTGTAGAAAGTCAGGGTAGAACTACACCCGTGCTCGTGTTAAACAGGTTGGATCGTTTGTAGAATATATGTAGAGTACATAAAAATTAATAATTATATTTTTAGTGTGGATATTGCATTCCTCCTTCATGTGTGTGTGTGCAAAATTTACTTATTGTATTCTCCACAATAAAATTATTCTCTTTATCAAATACATCAACAATTAGATTAAAAAGGACATTTTGATGTGCGTGTTACAACTCTTTCTTGCCTGATCCACTACCTTTTACCAACTTGACAAGTTGGATTTGGAAGTGCAACCATGAATTTTCTTTAAAAAATCGAATTACAATCATAGATTCAATAGAAAGTGGCTAGACTCACCAGGAATGGTTGGTGGACGGCCTTTCTCTCCATAAGCTGAAAATATTTTAGCAAATTAAACAGGCATACAGTTCACTATCGATTTGGTGTTCTCTCGATTTAGTGTCGAGAGCCCGTCCCTACAAAGGAATGACTCTTGATTTAGTCTATTTTTTCTCATTTCTTTCTTATTGTATCTTTTAAAATGTACGTGCACTTGTTTTTTGTAAATTGATTAAAGGACCATGCTCGCAGTGGTCTGGTGGGTCCCGCCAATTCAAAATTTTTTCCTAATCATTGATCTTCTGTACGGATTTTTCATCTTGGTTTCTAACAAAACTACACCTAACATTAGCCACATTTGTACTTAACATTTGTACTTAACATGGATTTTGATTAATTTAACCCTTTTTCATAAACATGTTGTATAATTCTTCTTCATTAATAAACTTGTGGTTAACCCACACTTTAAAAGGTGTATATCGCTTAGGCTTAGGCTTAAGATCGCAAGACCTAAATCGTTTTCGCAATATTTTGGTTTGAGAAGCTGGGATTCACCAGCCTTTTATTACAAACGCAGATTTTTTTCACGCCCCGGGCCTTCAAAAATTTTCGCCCGCGCCCCACGCCCCGGGGCGTTTCCAAAAAATCGCCCCGCACCGGCTGCCGCCCCGGGGCGGGGCGGCCTTGGGGCGGGGCGGACCCATCACTGCTCCTAAGAAGCAACGTGTAATCACTTCGGCCAATAAAATATCAATCATAAAGGCTGTCAAGAATGAAAGCAACCAGAAAAAGTTTGGCAGCGCACTTCAAAATGCCATTTTCCACATTTTGCCGGATTGTGAATGAAGAAGAAGCAATAATCAAAAAAGTTAAGGTAGGAAACCAAGCAAAATAAGTGATAATAAGGTAATAGGAGTCATATCAGCGGAGGTGAAAAAGCCAATCAGCTGGCTAAAAGCTCAGGGTGCGTTTGCGACTGCTCGTCAGCATGTGGAACAAAATCCTGATAATCCTTCATTGCTCAGTCTTCCTTGCATTGGACGAGTAATTCGAAAAGAGCAGCGAAAGATGACTAATTACTTCTTGTCAAACCGTTAGAGTGTTTCTTATATGGTGCCATTATTATTGTTTTGTGTTTTGTTTAGGGATGTTTTAATTGTAGTTTCGGGTCATTACTAAGTGATTAAGGCAAAAACTCTCGATTTAGTGCATATTTTTAAGGTCGCCACGGGTGAAAACTAAATCGAAACCGGACTGTATGTGAATTTTGCAGGAAAAAGTCTCAATTTTAGTAAAAGCACCAGCAGGTAGCCTTGCATTTCTAGTTTCTAATGTCATTTTTGCAAGATACAGACATAATACGTTTTTTTGACGCCTATAGGTGAAAACAGCCGTCAAATTATGTAAATCTCCCGTCCAATTTTTAGAACTTCTTGTTCTCAGAGTTTACTTTTCAATTTTTTATGTTTTGCACTAGCATGTAGCCCTGAATCTCTAGTTTCTTACAAGCCGTCAACTAGCTGAATACAATACTAAAAAGTGGGCTTTTTAAAGCCACACCTTTTTAAATTGAATTGTTCTCCTCCTTTTTAGTATTGTATTCAACTAGTTGACGGCTTGTAAGAAACTAGAGATTCAGGGCTACATGCTAGTGCAAAAACATAAAAAAATTGAAAAGTAAACTCTGAGAACAAGAAGTTTTAAAAATTAGACGGGAGATTTACATAATTTTACGGCTGTTTCCAATTTTAGCTTTTTTTACCCGTTTCATGCTTTGCCACATTTGGTGTACATTTCGCGAAGATATTGCAGTGAATGACACCTTGTTAGCAACTAGAATCGCAGGGCTACATAATGGTCTTATTAATTTTTTAAATGTAGAGTTTTGCATTTAAAAGCGTGATATTAAAATATATAAATATGGTGATAATTTAAAAAACCACAAACCAGCATCTGGGGGAATGACCACTTTGCGGCGCTCTCCCTCACACATTCCTGTCATGGCTCGGTCCATTCCCTTGATCACCTATTTAATATAAGTTTTTGCCAAGAGTTACCATTTCATCTAATGAAAAAGCAACACATACCTGTCCAGCTCCCAGTTTGAAAATAAATGGTTTCTCACGACTATGACTCGAGTCCACAAAAGTTCCATCCTCTAGGTGGAGAGTGTAGTGTTGATGAAGTGTGTCTCCAGGCTGGAAAAACAAACAAGAAATTAACAAATGCTAATGGTAAAATACCTCCGCTTTTTGGCACTTTTCATCCTCCACTTTGTGGGTAACCTAAAAAGTACGTCAAGTCTACTAGAGGGTGAATCAAAATTACGTTAACACTTGCAAATTTAATATTTTTGTTCAAAATTCAGTTTTTCTTATTCGTTTGTTTGTTTAATACGCCTGTTTTTGGCTTGTTTTCTCACTTGCTACTCGCCGGCCTTATAGGGACGTTTCCGGGGCTTGTCACCCGCAAATTCGGAAACGGGCCGCAACGGTGTTATGCCGTCCGATTTTTTTTTAAATGTTAACGTAATTTTGAATCACCCTGTACAAGGTTAACTGTGATCTATAGTAATTACGACCCTAGTATAGAATACCCCCAAAAGTGCGTAAAACACTTATTAGTCACAACTTCCATACGCTGGCCTACCCCTAAGCCTAAGGGCTAAGCCTAAACTTGTTGTTCCAAAGGGTAGTTACAACGATTTGTAGAAGGTCTGATTTTAGGGGGTATTCTATACTAGCGCCGTAATTACTAGAGCTTTGAAATGAAAATATTCTCGAGAATAAACCAAAAAAAGCAAAGAGAAAAAGCAACTCTTAGTAAAATAGAGCGGATTTTTTTGAATTTAATATAAATTTCAAACTCCCGCCATATGATAACTCATGAATTTTAAGATATAACAGAATTTGGTTTGTGAATAAGGAGAAATAATCTACAAAAAAGTTAATTTCTGAGACGAAACACGGGATACCACGAAAAAATTCCAAAAAAAAAGGTTTTTTATAAGCTACGTAAAAAAAATTCGGTGGCACATTTCAGCTTTTTTGTAATAACTCGTTTTTTGTGGCAGAAATAATACTTTTCGTGACATATTTCAGTTTTTTTCGCTTTTTTGCGTTGACCATCAACAATGATGAAGAAAAAACCAGAAAAGGCCAGAAAAAACCATAAAAGACGGAGAAAATTCTCGATAATAAATCAGCAAGAGATTCCGCTCTGGCTTTTTCACAACTCTAGTAATTATTAGCTGAACTTGAAATTAATTCTTAGTTTCACCGGTTTACCATTTTGAAAATTTGATATAAATATAGTCTTGTGAAAAACCTATGGCTCGAAAAAACACCGAATGTATCAAAATTACCTATATTTTACTTCACACCTCTTTTCCAAATATTTTGTTTTCTTATCTCAGATGTTTTTACACCGTCTTTCAGCTGAATAGAAATTTTTCGCTATTGATTAAGTGGTCAAACACCCTAGTTAAAAATATTTTTTGAGGAAATCACACCAAGTGTAAGGTAAAAACCCGTAAAAGCGAGGTAAAAAACAAGGTTTTTTAGTGTCAGGCTGGTGTGATTTCCTTAAATGATATTTTTAACCAGGGTGTTTGACCACCCAATCAATAGAGAAAAATCTCAGCTACAATACGGTGTAAAACATCTGATATGAGAAAACAAAATATTTGAAAAAGAGGTGTGAAGTACAATACAGGTAATTTTGGTGATATCACCAAATTTGGTGTTTTTGCGAAATATAAAAAACTTCCACCTCAATATTCAAACCATCATCCTCGATCCATTGCTCTCCAGGCACTGGCCGGAAGATGCTCTTCAATTCCACAAAGTAGTATAAGGTGACCCCTGAATCAGACCCCCTTGGTTTTTCATCCTCTTCGTAAGCATCCGGTGGAATCACTATCTTTCGCTGTTCGCCCACACACATGTTGCGCATAGCGCCATCCATGGCTCTCATTGCCTGCCCGTGACCCAGCACAAATGTGTAGCTGCAAAATTAAAAGGTGGATATTAAGGCAAAAAGATGACAAGTCTTAAATGTACTTGTATCTTACGGTTTGTGTCCAAAGTTGGATCCAATCACATTGCCTTGCTTGTCAGACAGCTTGAAATATTGCTCCAAATGATCTCCCGGTTGGCTTTTCACTTTACATTTGGAGTCTAAAATTGAGATATTGTACAGGGTGTTTCAAATTTTTCTGACACTTTTAAGTGGTCATAACTTTTTTTTAAAGGCCGTTTTTTGAAATTCTGTGAACGCAGATCGACTCAGCTTTTGATGACAATTTTTTTGGTATATAAGGTCAAAACCAAGATTTTTGCTTGGTCCTCCCTGTTGTTTGGCTCCTGGTGTCCTTTGGATGGGTAAGGCCAAAACAACAGGAGGGACCAAGCGAAAATCGTGTTTTTCACATTATATACCAACCACCTCACCGAATTTTATTTTTTCGCGCTGTTTACATCAATAATAGCTAGGGTTGTCGACTCGACGCGTCGAATTCGACTTTTCATGTCAAAAATTTTCGACGTTCGACTCGACTCGGCGCGTCGAGTCGAAGATTAGGTAATGCTCTATTCTCGTGCCGAATACTCTTTTCTAGTAGCAATTTTTTTTTTTTTTGAACTTTTCTCTTGTTCCCCACAACTTTTTTTTTTTAAATTTTTAACCACCACGTATTCCTCAATCTCAGCTGTTCGACAAGATACCTTCCTTCAGTAAATATTTTAGAAAGTTAAATGTCTAGAGGTTTGAAGACAGTAACTTGGTTGAAAAGATTACTTCATGTAACGACCGAAATCTTTACATATTCAACATACAGGGTGTGTCAAGAAATTCCCTGGTTTTGAAATGGCCGTAACTTTTTTTCTAGAGTGTTTTTCGAAATTCTGTCTTCGCCAATCGATTTTTCTCGTCGACAATATTTGTTTTTGATGTCTAACTCGAAATTTTTTTTTACATTTTCACTTTTTTGCCTTGGTCCCCCCTGTGGTCCGAAAATGACTAATTTTAGCAAATTTCAGAAAACGTTGTCAAATGACCCAAAACTCAAATTTATTCGAAAAAAATGTAACATCAACACATCTAGAAAAAAAGTTACAGCCATTTCAAAACCAGGGAATTTCTTGACACACCCTGTATATTACAGGAAATTGAGGCCTTATTAGAAAGCTGAGATTTAGGGCTACACGTTTATTTTCAATCAGAAAAAGTATTAGTTCAGAAAAGTTTTTCTAAGCAAATTCAATTTTGGTACTAGAACGAAGTAGCGCCCTTGAAGATTTCGACGCGTAGATCTTCGTGTTGACACGTAAAATTTCTAACCTTCGATGGTAGTCGAGAAAGTCAAAAAAATACGGATCGGCTTTCACTGTAGTCGAATAATGACTGTAAAAGACCATAAAGACTATTTTTCGTCAAATTCAGGGACATCAAATGGATTTTTTCTGGCGCTATTTTATGGGCGCTGTCTTCACCAATAACCTATAGGAATACCTGAATACCCACCATTTGGATACGATTAAGTTTCCAGTGGCGGATATTATTTATATATCCTGCTTATATATTTATATATCCATATAATTTATATAATTTTATATAATTTATTCTCATATATCCATTTATATATTTATACATCCATCCATCTCAATATATCCATTGGCGGATATATTAAGTTTCCATTGCCGGACCAGTCGGGTAGTTGGAGTGCCGCTTAGTCGTTAAAGTACCCTCCAGGTAGTAATTGGAGCATATACCTGTCACTTCAGAAAAAAGTCTTAACCTTAGATTTGACGCATCGAATTTTTTTTCGACTTTTGGCTCGACGCGTCGATAACCCTAATCATATCACTGGAACGTTGTTGGAAAGGCTAGCAAGGCAATATCCAGTAAAAAATTTAAAGTAATCAAAGTAAAACTAATAATAACAAAAAAACTCAAACGCGGTAAGAAAAAAAAGTATTTTGCGGTGAGAAATCAGTTTTTCGGTGAAAAACAAATAATTTGCGGTGAGACAAAATATTATCTTGAGTTAATGAGAATTTTCGCTTTTTAACACTCTGGTTTTAAGTGGAGAATTTCACGCGGAGTAATGTGGAGCAAACGGTTGTACAAACTTCAAATAAAAAATATAATTTTAAAGCATATTCAAAGGGAGTTAAGAATGAGAAAAATTTTCAGAAATTCTGGTTTTGCATTTTTAGAAAGCTTTTCTTGACGGATTTGTGTTCAACATGATTGCTTTTTTAAATTCAAACTCACCCAAGACAACAATTATTTGAATAGTCGGAAATCGAATTTTGTAAATTAAAAAAAAAAGAGACATGCTCACCTGTTCAGAATTTGTCCCCGCCAATTCAAAATTTTTTCCTAATCATTAAACTTTTGTACGGATTTTTCAATTCGGTTTCTAACAAAACAAGGCCTAGAATTTTATTTTAGGTATAGTTTTATTAGAAACCAAGTAGAAAAATGCGTACAGAAGTTCAATGATTAGGAAAAAAATTGAATTGGCGGGGACAAATTTTGAACAGGTGAGCATGCCCCTTTAATGTTTATTGCCTCGAGTTAAATTTGCCAGCAAGTTTGGATTTAATGATCTGTTTAATAAGAAAATTGACTGTGCTGATCACAAATCTTTCAGTAAAAACTGTCTAGAAATGCAAAACCAGAAGCATGGCATTTCAAAACGCCCGAAAGAATCCGTTTTGAGCTTCAAAAAAAATTTTTGTGGGAAATTAAAATACTCTTCAAATTTGACTAGACAAAAGAGTTCCGGACTTTAAATGGCGTCTAATTTTCACATCTCCTCCCAGGAGATCTCCTCCCATTATTCAGAGGAGATCCACGGCTGCATTTTGGTACATCAATCGTTACTGAGAAAACTGAGAATTTTCGCTATTCTCGATACGATTGAAGTTTCATGCAACTTTTTGCCTTATATTTGATATAAAGTCTAGACCTTCGTCTGACCTATTTCAAAAGTTTAATGGGAAACTTGAAAATCTGAGATTTATGACCTGTGTCTACTTTTCGATTTTACATCGAATGGGATATTAATAAAAAAAATTTAAAAATCGAAGGTATCGGAAGGTGGGGTTGAACTCGTGACTTTAAGCAAAATCACCTTATTTTCCACATAAAACTGCGTGACGAAGGGCTTTATCACTGCGCCGTGCAAACGCGTCTAATAATCTAAAATGTACCCTTTCGGCGTTTTGAAAGGCCGTGAGAAGTTTCCTAAAAAATTTTCGGATAAAATGCACTTTATTGAATGAAGTTTATTCATTTAACGTTGAAAGTACTTTTTCGCAAAAATTCCGCAATTTAAAAATGACACCCGCAATTTATAGAACAAAATTAGGAAGTACATTCTCTCCTTTACGAAATATAAGATATTATTCTTCTAGGAGTGTTAATGTGATCAGAAAGCTACAAACCTTTTTGTACAACCTTTTTAGTACTTTTAGGCACTTTTAAAAATGGATTGTTCGAAAAATTACCAGTATAAAAAACTCTAAAGCCGTAAAAAGATTCGGCATAAAAAACTGGACTAGAATTCATGTCTTTATATCGACCATTTACGTGTTAAAGCTTATCAAACAGACATTTCCACTTTGCTTTGAGTGTGCCGTTCACGAATAGAGAGTGCCGGTCTATTGGAGAGAATATTTGAGAATTTTTTACAAAAAGGGTTTATGTCAATAACCAAAATTTACCAGAAATTTTCTTGATGATCTCGACTTCCACACCATCTTCATCTACCCAGCTTCTATCTTGAGCTTCAGAAATTGAACAAAAACATAACAATAATAAACCAACAAAAACTGCTTTATTCATAGTACTCTTCCTATTCTACCAGAATAATGAATAAAGTATTAGAAAGAAGAGCTCTAAATCGATTGGCTGCTGACCTGAGCAAGAAGAAGAAAAATAAATCTTTGCGCATGAAGAAGGGAACACCAACGCAGAAACCTTTCAGGTCATCCTATTTTTTATTTATTATTCGCTTCACTCCATCATCTTTTTGTGTAGCAAGGAAAAGTTCTTGCAAAAAATGATAAATTTGACTTTTTTGCTATTCAGTTACAGTCGGGTCTCAATATGCTAACACTCTGATAGAAGTATCCACTAGTCAATTCAATTTGAATGAAGTAAATACAGGGTGGGGCAATTTTTCTCATGAAAATTTTTATCCATAACTTTTTTATTTTTCATAATTTTGACACGACCTTTTTTTATTCGAAAGATGACCCTCTAGGCAACCGAATGACACTAAACTTGTTTATTTCAATAGTCGTTGTCGTTGTTAAAAGTGGGACTCAATCAAATGTTTAGTTTTCTTATTTTAGTCAAGGTCTACACTGCTCACGTGAAGGCAGAGTGCGTCGAATTGTTCATCGATGAAAGCAAAAGCGTCGCAGCATTTGGCGTTTGCTATCAAAGGGAGCTCGGGAGAAATGCGAAGCTGCCAGATCGCAACAGAATCCTCGATTGGTACAACAAGTTCAAAGCAGAAGGCAGCGTTGAGCAAAAAAGGAAGGCTGGCAGCAAGGTTGGCTTCCCTTTGCATCTCTCTTCTCCTATTCTATATTGTTCTTTTTTGATTTAGTGGGTTCGTACCGAAGAGAAAACAGCAAAAGTGATCGACTTCTTCAAAGCTATGCCGCTATCAAGCGTTCGTTGGGCTGCAAACGTCGCACCGAGCAAGAATATTAGTGAGAATGTTGTTTGTTCGCGGTAGAAATAGCAGATGGAACCGCAAAATCCAAATATAGTGTAAGGCGAAAGCCAACAAATAAAATTTATTTAATTTATTTAAAACGGCCGTTAAGCCCAACCAAACCAAAAAGCAATAAATTAAGAAGTGAATCTTCTGCCGGCGGAGACGCTCCTCCTCCGAAGCTGTATTGATTACAAAAGCTTTAGAGGAGGAGAGCCTCTGTGATTTGGGAGAATATTTAGAGAGAAAAGTTGCCGGCAGAAGAGGCATTGTTGATGCCTGCATTGGAATGCAGACATCAACAAGGCCTTTACAAACAATCGATAAAATACAAAAGTTATTATATCAAAATAGAAAAATTGCGACTGGGGTCGCAACACCCCCAAGGCGGAGATTTTCACACGCGGCTTGGGAGCCACAAGTTGCTCATCTTCGCCGACGTTATAGAATGCAGAATGACCTGCTTGGGATTTCGTCTCTGCCTGGCTTTTCAAGGTGATTTTCGCCTCCTTGACGTTGCAGTGAACCGAAGAGCTAGCTTCTTCATTTGCTTGCATTGCCACTTCCAGCGTCTCCTTTTTCTTCCACCGAAACAGTCTTGGAGTCAATGCGATCAGACTTTTTAAAAGACAGATGTTTTCCGCACTGTGATGACCACAACTGACCAAGCTGCAGCACAACAAGGAATTTTCCAAAGCAGTGACAGCGTCAAATTAGGCTTGGCAGATTGTGTTCCGGCGGGATTCGGGATTGGGATTTTCGAAATTTTCGGGATCGGGATCCGGATTTGGGATTTGGATTTTGGACCGGCGGGATTCGGGATCGGGATTTTCAAAATTTTCGATCGATCGATTCTCAAAATGTCGGGATCCTGATCGGGATTTTCCGCTAATGAATTTATTCGATTAAATATTTCAAAGAATTTATTTTAACACACAATCGCAACACGGATAATTCCGATCAATAAGTAAAGTTAACATATTCTAGAGCTTTGTTGAGGAAAATTAGTTGTTCGGCTTTCTTTGCATCAAGTTGTCCCCTTCTGTACTCAAACACGTCTCTGGTATGACTAAAGAGCTGCTCACTGGTGACAGATGTTGATGGGGCCGAGAGAAATCGGCGAGCTGCTTTTGAAAGAATTGGAAATCGACAATCGACAAGAGAGACAAAAACAACAGAGAGACAAGTAATATTGCAAAACGCACAACAATGAGGTCAAAATAACAAACGAACTAATGGAAAATTTTAGACTACACATTTTGAGACTACACATAACACAGAGGATATGACACATGTAATAAATCTGTCATGATTAAATTAATCATGGGTTCCGGCGGGATTCGGGATTGGGATTTTCAAAATTTTCGGGATCGATCGATTCGATTTTGGTTTTGGACCGGCGGGATTCGGGATCGGGATTTTCAAAATTTTCGGGATCGGGATTGCGGGATTCCCGTGGGATTCCCGTCCCGTTGCCAAGCCTACGTCAAATACAGGCAGCAGCACCACACCCATATATCTCGTCAGATACAGGCAGCAGCACCACACCCATATATCTCGTCAGATACAGGCAGCAGCACCACACCCATATATCTCGTCAGATACAGGCAGCAGCACCACACCCATATATCTCGCATCCAGCAATTCCACATCCATATGGTCTTCTTTAGGTAGTCGGCTGTGAATGGTCCAGATCTCGCGACGGAGCGTGGTTTGTTATTTTCTACCTTTGTACTCCTTAAATCTTGAAGTGCTTCTTCCAGCTGGTTCACTGGGATGACACATTAGTCCGACACATTTGTCAGTGCCATATTTTGGAAGACAAGTGCTGATAGGATCGGAAGCTGTCTTTTTCCGGTCCCGGAAGAGATTGGCTTGATGTGGATAGTAGAGATCTCAGACTTTCTTCCTGTTTTCTGATCAGCTCGCCACAGTTGACTACCGACGGCAAAGGGCAAATTCACACAGCAAATTCCAGCAAATTCACATGGCTGATGCACGGCTAGATTTTCCACACGAGCGAGAACACTTGCAAGCCATTGGTTATTGGTGTTAAACGTCATCCAGGATTTCTAAACAAGTACAGATATATATTCGTAAAGCTCTAGGTTAACAAAGAAACATTTACCAATACAATATGACGTATGAGGCCCAAATAAGGTGGGGCTAAAATGAGTAGGGCTAAAATAAGGTCGGGTTAAAATGAGTAGGGCTAAAATGAATAGGGCCCAAATGAGTGAGCCCCAAATGAGCAGTAACCCCATTAAGACCCAGTGCCTAAAACAAGAACTCAACCATGTTATTGTTTATTACACCAACAAATACAACAAACAGTTCTCAAAATTTAAATAAATGTAGGGCTAAGCCAATTTACGATAACAAAAAAAATCTTATCAATTTTGTATGGCCACATCTACTCCGAACACAGGGAATTCCTCGGTCACATCAGCCCATTGACGGCGATTCTTAACGAGATCTTCAATTAGCTTACCCAGTTCCGAAATCTAAACCTCAAAAGCTTAAATGAATGAAATGGACAGCACAATGGCAGGACCCACCTTTAGCCTAATTTGCTGCATGCTTTGAGCGTGACGAAGAGTAACTGTGTGCGGCTCATCCCCGGACTTAGAATCAATAGTCACACCAAACGGTATTCCTAAAAATTATTATTTACAAAAGGAACAATTAAACGTTGTAACCGATTTCATCTGTTCTAGCATAACCACGTCCAATCGAACCGGCCCCATCATCCTAGAAATAACATAAATTAAAATTTTGTTAGACATCTAAAAATTTTAAATTTTTATCATGCATACCACTTTGAAGGTGTGTCCGTGCACCGACAATTCTTCCTGAACCATATCAACTAAGGACTTAAAACTTCCTCTTCCTAGTTGTCAAGATAGCGCACTTGACTGGAGCAATAGAGGCAGGCAAATCCAAATACTTAAATTTTTCGCTTTGTTCATATTAAAAAAGCCGATTATGGATGAAAAGTGCCCGATATCGCTTGTTTAGATTTCCACCGTTTTAGCTTTTTCAAGTGTTTTAGCACTGAGGGCCCAGAATCGGGCATTTTTCAGCTACAATCGGGCACTTTTAAAATTATCCCCAAAGAACAGATTTTCCAAAGAATAAACTACCAGTCTTTGCTCATCACCATCTCTCTGGCGGAAGGCGTGTTCAAGAATAGTGTACATTATGCGGCCAACACCGAAAGAGGGCTCAATTACTGACGGAACAATCACCTTCAAATAATTAGAATAATTCATAAAGCCAATATAGTTATGAGAAGAGTGATATGACCTCGACATTGAAAGTGGACTCAACCGGTTTTACTTCCACAAGCTCTTTAGTGAGTTGGAAAACATCATCATCGATTTTCAAAGCATACCCACTAAATTCAATAGTATAGACTACATAGCAACCTTTAAAAACGCTTACGATGATTTATCCAGACTTTCTTGAAGTTCAATTAATTGCTCGACGTCGAAACCTTCCACGTTTACCATAATCTAATAAATATGTTGATGATAGATTGAAAAATTTGCAAGCATCCTCACCCTTTTCGCCTGCTTAGTTGTAAATCTATCTCTAAGCGCCGCCTTGCTAAACACTGCTTTTGTCACCATTTCACGTCTGCCCTCGGCAAGTTTCTGCACTGCTTGAAGTTTTACGCCCGTTGCCTTGGAATGAGATTTCAAATCATGGCAGGCGCGGTCAGCATGGCCTACACATTCAATCCATCCATAAGAAGTAAGGCACTCTGCATCCCAACAATCCTAAATCTATTGTTTTTGGGATTATATACCGTATTTCCTCTAATAAGCGCCCTCCCCAAAATTCGGAATTTCTTAAATTAATTCTCCGCTTTTTATGCCGGGGTTTTGTTTTTGAACATATGTTATATACGAAAATGTAGCGCAAATTCCTGGCTAAATTTTGGTATATAACAAACATTTAAAAACGAATGCATTAAAAAAACTGATATAAAAGGCTGACAATGAATTTAACAAATTCCGGATTTTGGGGAGGGCGCTTATTAGAGGAAACACGGTAATAACATATGGTCCCAACCATTGCATAGTGAGCCATTTCAGTAGACATATGCTGACGGAAACGCAGTTTGTCTACGTGAACACCCACTGACTCCAAAAAAAGATGAGTACGAGCCATGTAGTAACCGAGAGTTTCATTGCCCACAAATCCTTGACCCACCGCTTCTCCAATTGTCCTGCAAATGAGAGCGATTAAAAAAAGACATAAAGACACAAAAAAAAAGACAAAACTGACATGTTCTTCGTGCCCTTCCTTTCAACTTGATCGCATGCAGTGAGAAAAGTCATTACCACGTGAGCTACTCTAGAGAATTTTGCATGCTTCTTATCGGCTGGATTTACAAAATGTTCAATTTCACACATTGTGAATTCTCGAACACGGAGAAGTCCTTGACGAGGAGAGATCTCATTTCGGAAAGCAACTCCGATTTGAGCGGCGGCGAATGGAAGTTTGCCCTGGTTGAGTTCCAAAAGCCTATTGAAGTTGATGAAGATTCCTTGGGATGTTTCTGGACGCAAGTATGCCTTGAAATTGCCAGTTGGACCTAGAACATTTACATAAAACCAAAATTTTCCCTGGTCCTATAAATTTCGTTAATCTAAGTTTGACTTAACCGCAATTTTGTTGGCAAAAAGAAACCTTACCAATTTTGGTAGGAAACATCAAATCGAAAGATACAGGTTCGGAAAGGTCATTTCCAGTTGACGGGGACTTGAAACCATAATTCGTAATCACTTCATGCATATCCTTGTTGTCGAGTCCATCCAAACGATTCAAAATATCGGTGAGCTGGGCCTTGACTTCAGCAGTAGTCTCTTTGTTCTGAAAAACTTTGCTTTACACGGTGACATACGGTGGGAAACAACATTGATGAGTTCTTCGGCATTATCCCTTATCAAGCGATCGGCACGAAAGCATTCGCCAGTCTCCATATCTTTTACCATCCAATCCACGAAACGATCCACGTGACCAGACGCCCTTAAACAAGTAAGTTGAGAAGAACTACACAAAATTACGGACGAGATTAATTAATCGACCAACTTCAGTACAGTTTCAGGGGTAAGAACCGAGCACTCAACTTCAAGCATATTTTCCGCCAACACGAAGTGCTTTCGCCATTCTTTCACAATATTCTTTTTCAAAGCACATCCATATGGTCCATAATCATAGAGTCCTGAAAGAAAAATTTGTAAAAACATATGAAATGACTGACAAGGGAACATATCGAACTGTACGATTTGATTCAAAAATTCTGATAACGCTCTTATAGAGCATAGTCGATTTTTTGTATGAAATTTCAATATTTTTGGCGAGCAGACAGAAAAAATCCAATCTAGATACTCGTGAAACATGTAAAAGTAGGCCAAAATTGCCTTGGTCCCCCCTGTGGATTTTTGAAACCTATTTTTCCTATCGTTCCCCAGCTGGGTCTAACACTTTTTTAAATGGTTTAGAAAAGTGTCGGACGCAGCGGGAGATCAAACTTTTAGAGATGACCATACCAGAGATGATGAATGGCCAGTTCGGGACGAGACGGGACAAAATTGCGAAAAAAAATTCCGGGACGGAACACCAGGATGGTATGGCCAAAGAATTAACTCCGGGGCTGGCAAAAAAATTTCCCGGTCGGGACGCGAACACTAAGACAAGCAAGAGCTTAAAACATTCTTTATTCCCAAGTAAAGCTAGAGGAAAAAGGTTAGACAATAGTTTTTCATTTATTAAGGTTTTTGAATACTGAAGGCGGGACAGCTTTTAAAAAACCGGGACAGGACAATGAATTCGGGAAGTGAAAAATAACTCCGGTACGGGACAGATGAAAAAAAAATTCGGGAAAAATTTCGGGACGGGAAATACGCATAAATTCCCTTCGGAACGGGAGTCCCGTCCCGCCATTATCTCTAGTCCATGATTAAATTATTTCTGTCTGTTCGCCAAAAATATTGAAATTTCATACAGTGAATCGAATATGCTCTACAAGTTGGCGTTGTCAGATTTTTTGAATCGAATCGTACAGTTCGGTATGTTCCCGTGTGAGTCTATAAATGGAAATATCATTTCAAAAGATAACGTACCCGAATTAGTGCCATATATTTCAAAGCTTGGACAGTAAAAAAAACGACGCTTTAGCAGATCCTCCAAATTGTATTGATTGATCCATAGCTTTTGTACTTCTTCCGTCAAATGAGCAGCAGACTTAACCTGGAGGAAATCACTGACACGATTTTTTAAAAAATCTTTAGGAGGCTGCTAAAACTGTGTATAAAAATTAAGTCCATCCGATCAGAAAAAATTCGAAAAGACAAGACCTTTTGGTAGGCAAAGAATCTTCTTGTCGTCCACTGTGGCAGGAAAAACTTCATCCAGAAGCACAATTTGAGAGAGATCTAAATTGCAAACCAAGGGAAGTGATAAAATTAAGGGCGAAAATTCTTGCAACCCCTTGGCACAAAAACGCGTTTCATCAAATATTATCAACATTTTATGGCTTTAAATGGGCGCAAAACACGAAAAAAATTGTGGAGAAGGTCATTGCCGAGATTTTTTTTTTAATTTTGACCAAAACCACCCTCATGGTTGAAAAACATAGGGCACCTGGATGCCCATTAAAAGAAAGTACCATGTTTTGATCACTGGAGCTGGGCAAAAAGATCCTATTATTACAAGGGAACAGGGGAGCCATGCACTTTCGAAAAAAAATATCTTTTTTTTCAAAAATGGTTTGATACTTTTTCTATGGTGTTACGATCTTTTGAGCATTTTCGCAAAAATTTTTTTTGCAGAAAGTTGCCTTGGGGGACCAAGGTAGCCCAAAATTTTTTGGCACTATAAATGTGACCTTGATCTCCCACGGTGTCTTTTTTGCAAAAAAATTTTTTTCGCGAAAATGCTCAAAAGATCGTAAAAATTTCATAAAAAAAGTACTAGACCATTTTTGGAAAAAAATTAAATTTTTTTTAGAAAAAGCTTGGTTCCCCTGTAGATCGGCTAAATCAGCTGCAAAAAGATGTGAATCAGCTAAAAAAAGAAGGAAATCACATGCAAAAAAGGGTGGTATCCAACTGCAACAAAAAGATTCTCAACCATTGGGAGATTCAGACATATGGGAGACTCACACAAAATCCGTTCAACAAATGGGATATTCAAATAACGTCGTTTTCAAACAATGGGAGATTCACACAAAATCCGTTTAAGAAAGAAACTTCAAATATCGATGTTTTCAAGCATCGCTATTTTCACGCAAAGTCCGTTCAACAAAAGGACGTTCAAACAAGGTCCTTTTCAAGTATCGGTACTTTCACGCAGAAGCAATTCAACTAACGGGGGACTCAAACAGTTGCGGTTTGAGCCAATAATATCTATGCCCAGGATATTTAGCTTCTGACGCTTATTTGTTTTCCTTAGAATATGGTTAAAGTTTAAATTCTTGAGATTTCCTATCTTGAGGAACAGTTCACATATACAGTCAACTCCCTCCGTGGTGGATACTTTGAATTTTTTTCAGCTAATTCAAGGGTCTTATCCAATGGACTTGAATTAAGTGGGCATTAATCATTATGCTCACATAGAAGTTTTTTATGTATAGACAGTAGTTTTCTTAAACATCCCTTTCCTGTTATTTTATTCAGCAAAACACGGACAATAAAACTAACAAAAACAATTTTAAATCAAAACAAATTAAGTGCGTCTCTTCTTACTCAGGGGCTGATGAGTTTTTCTTGCTTGAGAAGCTGCAATTTCTGGGTCAACATTGCCGGCACCTTCGCCTAAATCATAAACTCGACCATTGCCATGCCTTGGATCATCAAGCGCTCTCAATATTTGCAGTTGTATGAGCCGCTCAGTTCGGTCAGCCACTATTTGATCCACCAGCTTAATTTATCACATAAGCTAATTCGAAGAAAAAAAGAATTCAATGACAAACCACAACTTTGAGATCGTAATTTACAATTTCTTCACGTAGTTGAACCCACTTTCTCCCCAAACATCGCCTCTGGCGACTACTTGCATCTTGCATTTTCCAGCTCGGTGACCTGGACAAGCGTACACTGATTCCACCTTTCCTCCGAAAGCGTTCGCTGGAGACTTACGGTCGCTTCTCTAGACGTATGGAAATCCTAATAAATGCAGATTGAAAAAACTTTCAATAAATAAATAAAGACCATTGTATAAGAGCAAAGCCTTATCCGTGACTCGACCACCAATAACGAATTTTAGCTGAGGAAGCAGGGTGGTGATCAACTCAAATTTTGAAAATAACGGCAACATGTTCCAAAATAACGGCATTCCAAATAGAAGAATCCAAATATAACGGCATTTTTTAATTTAATAATCCAAAACTAGACAAAATGTCATTATTTTCAAAAAAAAAATAACGGCAAAATCATGCGAAATAACGGCAATGCCACTAAATAACGGCAAGTTGGTCACCCTGTGAAGAAGGGAATCAACGAAAAATCTTGTTCTAGCAAGTGAGCTTTTCCCCACAGATCCATTAGAGCTCCCTGTTGCCTGGGATACACTTTGAGTATTGTCGTTTACCATAGCGAATTTCTGAAAAAGGCGAATGAAGAATGGCTTACGAACTTAGATATTCTTGGCTATAACTCCTGCAGTTCGAGCCTTCTCTTTTTGAATGAATTTTGTGTGAATCTACCAATGTTTAAAAACGACGATATTTGAACGTACTTTTCTGGAAACGATTTTGTGTGAATGTCGCATTATTTCAATAGTCTTTGTTTGAGTCTCCCATATGTTTGAATCTCCCAATAGTTGAGAATCCTTTTGTTGCACTCACAGCAAAATAGAATCTAGTACTTAAGTACTAGTCAAGTAATAGTGAAGGGTTGGAAACTAGTACTTAATCTTAGAGATGCGCGCACTCGCTTACCTTAGACATGATTCCGAGGAAGACTCTCGATCATAAAATGCATAAAGAGTCTCTTTTTGCCACGGCCCATGTTGAAAAACATGGTAAGACAGTCAAAAAATATAAAAATCCACTTTTCTAACGTTCTGCCATAAAAGTGGCCCCTTTTATTCCCTGAATCCCTTAAAAATGTTTTGGCGGAAATTTGAAAAAAAATTTTTTTTTGAAAATTTTCGAATTTTTTCACCTTGGGGGACCAAGGCAAATCGGAAAATTTTTTCACTTTTACAGAAACGATTGGTAAATTCGCGCCTAAATCGGGGTCGAGAAACACGAATATGCAATCGGTTTTTCAAAATTGTCATCAAAAGTGGGTCAGCCGTGGGGGAAGGGGGTCAAGTAAAGTGTTACCCTAGTTAATTGGCCAAGTAGTACTTAACTAGTACTTAAGTAGTACTTAAGTAGTACTTAACTACTCCTTAACTACTATAATAACTTGTCTAGTACTTCTTAAGTAGTTGTTTAGGGGTTGAGAAGGAGTAATGTAGGACTAGTTAAGTAGTAGTTAAGTACTACTGCCAAACATTTCCTCAATATATTTGGTCTGAAGCAACAGAACTTCAAGTTTTGTCCAGCTTTTTAATTTTTTCAAGTAAGTTGATAACTTATTAGATAGGTAAAATCTAGATCTATGATCTATAGAATTGACAACTATGAGATTTGAATAATATCCTGTTATGTTTCGTATCTGTGTTATTAAACATTATTATTTAATATAATGACATTGCGTCAGTAAATCTTAAATTTTGTTTATGAAAAAAATTAAAAATAACAGGGGGACCAAGCTGTTTAGGAGCAACTGATTCTCCAGAAGCGCCACTATTATTCTAGGAAAAATTCAATGTCTGCTATATCACCAGGATTCAAACCTGTTATCTCAAAAATTTGGAGAAAAAGCATCGACTTATAAAAAAATGAGTAATTGACCGCACTCCGGGGGACGTCAATACACCAATATCACTCGATGTATTAGGTTGTCCCAAAAGTTGTGAGACTAACCGCGTGAATTTTTTTGTGAAATTTTTTGAGTGATTTTTTGAACGTATTTATATTATTCGTGCATGTTTAAGTATTCTTGAGGCTATTTTTCAATTATTTGTATTATGAGTTTGTTTTTAGCAGATTCCAACTAACACATTATTCAAAAGCTTTATTCAACAAAATCATCTCCATCACATTCAACAACTTTCTCCCAACGCATGGGCATTGGAATCTGCTAAAAACAAACTCAAAATACAAATAATTGAAAAATAGCCTCAAGAATACTTAAACATGCACGAATAATATAAATACGTTCAAAAAATCACTCAAAAAATTTCACAAAAAAATTCACGCGGTTAGTCTCACAACTTTTGGGACAACCTAATACTAATCTCACACATCTAAATGCAATCTCACCGAGCTTAATGCAACTACTTATTGGCTAAGTACTTTACGATACTTTGGACCAACGAGAGTCGACTGTATAACAATTTATCTCAAAATTATTTAATTAAAATACAGTTTTTGTCATGAAACGCTTTTTGAAATTTTAGTTTTTTTACTTTTTTCTACTTTTAAAAGGGACAACTACGCAATTTTACGGTGTCAACAAGTATATCAACGGGTGATTTAACATAATATTGCAAAAATTTGTGTTCTTCGTTTAAACATGTCGAAAAAAGCATCGACTTATAAAAAAATTAAATCACTTTAAGGAACTTTATTTAGCGAGTACACTATGTCAGATAAAAACAAACAAGGAAACTGAAATCCATAATCGTATATGGAGGAAGGCAAAATAATAAATGACCAGCTATGCTTGTAAAGCTACTGATTGGCTGCGAGTTCTTCCTGAAATATGGAAAAAATATTTAATCAATAAAACTAAAAAAACTTACGTAAACTTTCTGTATATTATCCGCGAGCTTTTCATAGTGACGCAGCAACTTTGCATCACGTTCCTCTTCATCCAAATGTGTGTACCTAGATAAAATTTTCAATAAAAAACAGTTTAAAATGATACAAAAACTGTTTCAAACTTAAGATCCAATGTTTTTATAGCCTCTAACAGTTCAAGAAAGGAGAATTTGAAAAATGAGTACCACTCTGAGGTAATTTTTGACGGAGTGTCTGCAGCTTAAACAAGGATTCGAAACGTACTTCATTTTAAAAGATCATCGCCATTGCCGACAATGAGAATTTCACACGTTTGAATGCGCGCGGGACACTTTTTTATTCCAATAATTTTCAGCATTATTTTTTTGATATTATTGTTTTAGAAATGAAGTTACATTGGTTAAAATAAGGTTGAATTATAAGTTACTTTGTAGTTTAGTGGTAAAGTACCGGTGGGGGTCAATATTGTTTGTCGGTTCGATTCCTTATGCCGGCTTTGATTTTCCGACAATTTGATTATTTATGTACTAACTGGTGACCATAAAGTTCGGAGCGGACTTTTGAACTAATTTTTAGCAATAAAATTTATTCCCAAAAAATATTCCAAACATAGGGTTTTGTAGGCCTTTCCTTCCTCTTTCGATTGGTATATTCACTTTTACTTTGTGAAGAAATTTTGTTTCAAATTTTGGACAAAGAATGAAGGGAAGGAAAAATAATTTATGCAGGGCATTTGTTCCACTACTTAAACTTTATTTTCACTTTAATCTTCAAAGGTTTTGATTTTCAATTCGTTTATTTTGTCTATTGAACATGAGTGATTTGCGGGCAGGGATTGTGCGGCTTTACCAGGAGGGCCATGCTGTAATGGAGATATCCAGACTTCTCAACGTGCCGCACCAAACTGTGAGCAAAGCCATCAAGCGATTTGACGAGACCGGCAGCAACGAAGATAGGGCAAGGAGCGGGCGGCCTTACCTCGAGTCCAAGGCCTGCTCCCAGCCCCACAACTCTATTGCTGCATTGAAAGCTTCTTTGGTCCGAGAGTGGGATGCTGTCCCTCAAGAAATGATCCAGAACGCCATTGATGCCTTCCCGAAACGACTCCGAAAATGCATTGAGGCAAATGGAGGTCTTTTTCATGAATAAAAAATAATTTTATATATCGTTTGGTAGAGGAATAAAAATGCTACACGATCATATATTTGGATTTTTTTTTGGAAATAAATTCTTAAACCGAATCAAGCAGAAAAGAGCATGGTCATGCCGAAAATCAACACAAGATATGCACTGCATAAATTATTTTTCCTTCCCTTCATTCTTTGTCCAAAATTTGAAACAAATTTCTTCACAAAGTAAAAGTGAATATACCAATCGAAAGAGGAAGGAAAGGCCTACAAAACCATATGTTTGGAATATTTTCGGGGAATAAATTTTATTGCTAAAAATTAGTTCAAAAGTCCGCTCCGAACTTTATGGTCACCAGTTAAGAAATTGTCTTGAATATTTTTGAAATAAAAAAGTGTCCCGCAAGCATTCAAACGTGCGAAATTCTCGTTGTCGGCAACGGCGATGGTCCTTTAAGATATGTACTTTATCTGGAACCCCAAATATTTAGAAATTTGGTTCTTATCCTTTATCCCGACCCCACCCTAATTTAAAAGAGTACCGGGACGTAAAGAATTTACGTCAAAATCTTTATTTTTGATGCTCAAAACTCACTGGATAGAATAGCACTGTTTTGACAAAAAAAGGACCACATTGTACTTTATCTTGCCAAATGTAATTTATTTCAAAATTTTGAGTTCGTAGCCCTGAGCTAAAATCATAGTTGCATGGGTGCCGGCTTTTTTGTTTTTCTATTGATAAATCTCTTTCTGCCTTCTTCTTGTCTAAAAGTGCCTTCTTTTTGGCTCAAAAGTGCGTTCTTTTTGAGTTGCAGAGAAAAAAGCTGAAAAGTGCCTTTTTTGCTTGAAAACTGCCTTTTTTGCTCCAAAAATGCCTTCTTTTATCTGAAAGTGCCTTCTTTATCTAAAAGTGCCTTCTTTTATCCAAAAGTGGCTTAAATATGCCTTCTTACATCTTTAAATGGATCATCTTGCTTAAATGTGCACTATTTTTGGTCAAAAATGACGTAATGTTTATAGCGGTGTTTATCTATTTAATGCTCACTTTTCTTTATACAAATTTTTATTGTGATCTATTAATACCCCATTACGTTGTTAGCCTTACATCTTACTAGCGTCCCAACTTTATTCCTAATAAGCAAATATAGTTTTGTTGACATTCGAACACAACAAATAATTTTCGATCAGAAATGGATTTTTTCATTTATCAATGACTAACGCTTCACCTTCTTGCTTTGCAATTTTTTCTTCTCTTGCGTTTTTCAGTAAGTGATCTCTTCTGGATAACTTTCTTTTCCACCACAGCACATGAGACCAAGAGCATGTTTGCAGAAGACTTGATCATTTCTTTTGTTTGAAGCAACTGCAAGTGTAAAGTCTCGTGAACAGATGAGATCGAAACTCCACATATTTCTTCCATCCCATTTAGGCAGTGAAGTTCTGTAGCTCATCATTGCCACTCTAGTTCGATCGTTCTTCGATTCGCGTCTCCGAATGAACAAGATAGACAGGTTTGTCAGCCTCCATAACACAGCAACATGGGATTTGTTCCTTATAATTCCGTGCGCTTTAGAATTCATCCACTTTAGGCGACAGAAATGTAGCAGTCTGAAAATGATTATTTAACTGAACAACAATTTGAATTTGCATACCGGTTTCTCTAACAGATCTAAACTCCACTCATTGAGCATTATGTCGACCTTAGCAAAGAAGGATGGCACAGAGACTCGCTCGCGAAACGTATAGCCTTCCTTCCTTCCCAATACTAAAGACAAAAGCAAATCTAAGCCAAATAATTACAATCTAACAAAACAAGGCACAATTCAAAAAAGAAAGCACATTTAAGCGGCTCTCTTTTGTTATAGCCGAAAATTGTTATAGCCGAAAATCTTTATAGCCAAAAAGGTTACACCTCTAATTTTTATGTGGTAGCTACATGTTACTTGCTTTAAAAAATTTGCGCTGGCTTTCACTGTTACTTAAATAATCAGTTAAATCTATAGATTTCTTTTGTTACTACCACAAAAAATAAGAGGTTTGACCGTTTTGGCTATAAAGATTTTTGGCTATAACAATTTCGGCTTTAACAAGGGAGAGCCATTTAAGCAAAAAAAAATGTCAAACAAATTTTGCGGGAAACTCGAAAACTTTCTCAATTTGACTAGAAAAACGAGTTCCGAATTCAAAATGGCTTCTAGTTTCCATAGATGCTCGATTTTGTAAAGATTTGCTCCAACCTTTTAGAGCAGATCCAGGGCTACATTTTTGTGTATGACTCGCTATCAAAAAATGCAAATTTTAATGTTTTCGATGCAAAAGAAGTTTTATTTAATTTTTAGCCTTGTATGTGACGTAAAGTTTGGAATTTCAATTGACCTGTACTCAAATTCTTACAGGGAAAACCGGAAATCTGATACTTATAACCTGTGTCTACTTTTTGATTTCACGTCTAATGGCATAATAATTAAAAATTTGCAAAAATAAATAAAAAATGAAGGTGTCCCATGCCTTGGTCACCCTATAGATTTTTTTCGAATTTTTTTTATCTCTCAAAAGTCTTAAAAAGCGTTTATTTTTTGAATCATTTTTGCAAAAAAAAATTTTGGTGAAAAAATTTTCAAACTTTTTTTGCCTTGGTCCCACAAGCTGATTTTTTTTTGGAAAAATTTTTTTCCCAAATTTCTCAAAAAGCATTCAAATACACTTTTTGTGTTAGAAAAAAGTATTTTTCCAGCAAATTAAAAAGTTCTACTTTAAAATTCTACAGATTGTTGTACCGGGCAAGGGTTGGCCGCAAAGCGGCCAAGAAAAAATACTCGTCCTTTTCTATTAAAATATTCTTAGCATTCACAGTACTTGCAAGTACGGCCAACAAGTCATTTTTAATAAAAAGGTATTTCATTGGCTAGCTAGAAAAAAGTTATCGCACCAAAAACTCGTCCAAGTTGTCGGGAAGGCGCATGGCGCTAACAACCGGTTTGTCGATTGGCACTCGTGCAACTATGGCTGAAATTTTTTAGTTGCACCTATTCTTAAGGGGGTAAATTTGAGCGAAAAAAATCCAGATTAAATAAATGAATTAAATATTAATTAAATAAACCAAATTAAAAACTTATAGCGTACTTATGCTTCTTGGTGCTCTTGTAGAAGTCGAAAGCAGTCAGTTTCTTTTTCTTTTCTACATTTGGTAGTGAATTATCCTAAAAAAACTTTTACCTTTCGATTACTTAAGAAAATATGTCAAATAACATACCGCTTTCTCCCCTTTGATGGCCTCCATTCGTTTAATTTTGTTCCTTATCTGATTTATTTGGCTGTCAAAGAGGGAGTCACTGTGCTGGGCAAGGAAGTCTTTAAGCTGTTCGATGAATCTCAATCTGTCTTGCTTGGCTTCTTCCTAGGAAACAAGTTCAAACAAAATCCCAAGAGAAAAGTTCATGTAAAATGACTGACCTTACACTCAATCGCTAACGGGTCAGTTTCATCACGAAACTGTTCTTGAAGTTTCTTAGGTAGGATGGCAAAATTGCAATTCACCCTTCGGCTGAAAATGTTTCTTTTAAAAAGTGAAAAAATGTCAATCAAATTCACCAGAAAATGTTGTAGGCGGCTTGAGGATGCTTAGGGAAATCTGGATGTCCTGTCATCTAAATATCGACAAATATATATGTTTTTGGCCGATTAACATATTTTTACCGGATTTTTTTTCCAGATTTTCGACTTTTAGTTTTTGCCCGCTTTTCGCAGACCATTATTGGGTAAGTTACCACTCATTTTGTAGCTCATCTTCCTAGCCACACAACAAGTGGTGACTCACCTAATAATGACCTGTGAAAAATGGGCCAAAACACAATGCAAGAACACGATTTTGAATAGGATAGTATTAGACATTTTACTAGGGTTGGTAAATGACATGTCATTTAAAAAAGTGTCATTTGTCATGTCATTTTGTGTTGTCATTTGTCATTTTGTGTCATTTTCCAAGAAAAAATTTAATTTAGGTAAACCAGGGTATTGATCTCATTTTGGCAAAAATGGACATTTTATCGGGCAGGAGTACTGTGGGCCAAAATGAATTTGGGTCAAAATCAAATCGCGCGAAGATCATTTTCAATATTCGGCAAATATTTACCCAATATTGCAATTTGATTTTGGCCCAAATTGAATTGTCCCAAAGTGATTTGGCCCACACTACTCCTGCCCATTTTATCTAGTGCTTATTTTCATTCTCAAACGAAAAATTTTTTTTGACTAGAATTTCAAAAAAAAAAAAGATTTGGGGTCCCAAAAAGGATAAATCCTCAAAATCGAACACATCAACATCATATTCTTCATCAACAGCAGTAGTTTCTTTAATGGCTTATAAATTTGGTTCTTCTTTTAATTTTTCCACTTTTTGCTCCTTTCTTGCTGATGCGCATTTCGATAACAATACCACGCGCAGACCTTTTTTGCATCTGATTTCCGTTTTTTCGCAGTTGATTTCCCGCGTATGCAGCTGATCAAAAAGTAATAAATCAGCTACAAAAGCGTGAAGTCAGCTGAAAAAGACGATATTCAGCTGCGAGAATTGCTCCAAAAAAATTCGGGAACAGTTTCTGTCAAATTTTTGAGAAAAAGTTTTTTGTATTTTTATCAAAAACTTGTAATTTTTAACAGAATTTTTTTTATTCTGAGGCATTCTAGTACCCAAAATATCCTCAGAAATCCGAATTACTTAACAGAATTCAAAAAAAGTCTTGCTGGCTGAGATATGATTGACAGAAACATTTTAAATGGCAACCATGGTATTTAGGCCAAGATTTAGGCTCAAGGTAGGCCAGCGCATGTTAGGACGGGCTCCCGGCCCGCAGGCCTTCCCGTGCACACCCCCACAAAAACTAATTTAGTTTTACAAAAATTTTGCTGGAATTAACAAGATCTGCTTTTTTCGCTTTTTTGCAACTCGCTCTGCCGACTCTCGCTGAGAACCACAACTGTCTGACTTGCTGATGTAAATTAAAGCGCAGAAAAAGTGCTAAAATATTTCAATCGCTACGTACCACGTTGAAATTGAGCACTTTCTCAAATTTGATAAAAAATCGTGCGAGTAAGTAATTGCCTCTACTGTAGTTCAACCGCAAGACCTTTAAAAAATTCGAAAATTTCAATAGGAGGAGTAAGGTAAACTTATGGTTATTTGTGACACATATCGGCACATATGGGTTAATCGAAAAAAGTTGATTTGAAAAATTAAATGTGATGGTTTCTGAAAAGCCTAAATAATCAGAAAAGGGTTGTTTTAATCAAGGAGAGTAGGGTTGTTACACAGTTAACTCGATTTTTCCAAAAAATTTCACCTTATCTCTTGTTTTATGCTATTTTTTCTTTAAAAGTTTGAGCAGGTCACCCCCACGTTTGAAAGCCTAGAATGTTGGCTACCCAATGGTATAAAAATTTCGGCGCTAGTATAGAATCCGCCTCCCACCAAAAATCAGACCTTCTAAAAATCGTTGAAACTACCCTTTGGAACAACAAGTTTAGGCTTAGCCCTTAGGCTTAGGGGTAGGCCAGCGTGTGGAAGTTGTGACTAATAAGTGTTTTACGCACTTTTTCTGGGGTCTGGAACATATATTTGGGTGCTCTTTACTTAGGCTTAGGGTAGGCCAGCGTATGGAAGTTGTGACTAATAAGTGTTTTACGCACTTTTCTGGGGTCTGGAACATATATTTGGGTGCTCTTTAGTTAGGCTTAGGGTAGGCCAGCGTATGGAAGTTGTGACTAATAAGTGTTTTACGCACTTTTCTGGGGTCTGGAACATATATTTGGGTGCTCTTTACTTAGGCTTAGGGGTAGGCCAGCGTATGGAAGTTGTGACTAATAAGTGTTTTACGCACTTTTTCTGGGGTCTGGAACATATATTTGGGTGCTCTTTACTTAGGCTTAGGGGTAGGCCAGCGTATGGAAGTTGTGACTAATAAGTGTTTTACGCACTTTTTCTGGGGTCTGGAACATATATTTGGGTGCTCTTTAGAAGCACTCTCTAGAAGGCATAAGTTGGGGGGTGGGGTATTATATACTAGGGTCAAAATTTCTTGGTTTAGTTCACAAAAATGTATATGTTTGATTGCAAACGCTTTCGAACTATTTCGAATTAAAAGTTCGAAAATAATTCGAAAGCGTATACATTTTTGTGAACTAAACCAAGAAATTTTTATACCATTGGGTAGCCAACATTCTAGGCTTTCAAACGTGGGGTAACCTGCTCAAAGTTTTAGAGAAAAAATAGCATAAAAACAAGAAATAAGGTGAAATTTTTTTGAAAAATCGAGTTAACTGTGTAACAACCCTAAAGGAGAGTACCTGTCTAGTATCTGCAAAAAAGACAAACGAAAAGAAAAAGTTGTCAAACTTTAGGCGCGACCTGATTTTTCCAGGTTAAGAACAATTATCGTGCTAAATAAGCATGATTAATGACATCGATTTAGCCCGTTTTTGTCGTCAGAAAAATTCGATTAAAATGGTTACAGCTTAAAGGAGGCTGTAACAAGTAGATCTGAAATGGCATGCCTACGCCAATAAGTCCCATTTTAAATGTTTGAATTTCCGGGCACCACGTTTTGTTATGCAAACTAAATCGATTTTAATTTCGATATTCATTTTGACCATTTTTGGTATTTTCTATCGTCAAAATTTAGATTGGTTATGTATCCATAAAAAGTGATGCCCGAGAATTCAAAAATTTAAAATTGGACTTATTGGCGTGGGCATGCCTCTTTAATGTGATCCAATTTTTATGACAGATCGATGTACAGGGTGTTTCAGATTGCACACTTTAAACTGCCATAATTTTGTTGACGCGAATTGGAAATTTGTAACGCAGATCGACTTTTGATGACAATTTGTTTGGTATATAAGGTCAACCAAGACCGCTTGGTCCCCCTGTTGTTTGGCTCCTGGTCTGTAGGTGGCCTTTGGATGGGTGAGGCCAAAACAACAAGGGGGGACCAAGCGAGAATCGTGTTTTTCACATTATATACCAAAAAAATTGTCATCAAAAAGTGAGACGATCTGCGTTTACAGAATTTCCAATTCGCGTCAGAACAAAAAATTATGGCAGTTAAAAAGTGTGCGAATTTCTTGAAACACCCTGTAATTGGAATCAATGTTGAAATGAATGTCATTGGAAATTAAATACCGTATTTTATCTATTAATCTCCCACTCTCTAATAAACCCCCACCCCTCGTTTTTTTGACTAGGATTTCAGAATTAGGGCCATTTTTGATCTACAAGATTTTTCGGGGGTTGAAAAATAATCCCCCGTGGAGGTTTAATAGATTTTAATTTTAATTGGAATTTTAATTTTTTCGAATCTTTTACTCCGAAACGGGAGCAGAAATTTGGATCCCCGGAAGCCATACTCAGAGTGGCTATACAAGAATTATACAACAATATGTGCAAGCCAAGTCTAAAAACATACACAATTAGCATTCTGCGTATAGTGCATCACCCGCTTCAACGCATCCTCCAGTGGTGTGTTTTTAAGAAGAGAGGCAGATTTGTAGTAGTTGCGAAAGATAGTCTGCAATTCCCTGTAACAATCCAGATATTAGTAGAAGACGAGATTGCACAAACTAACTTTGCACTCATGCCCACATCAATCGAAAACTCTTTTAAAAGACTTTCAAAACTGCATGACGCTTTTCGGTTGGAAAGAGTAAAAGACTTTTGACTGCACTTTCTAGGATTGCCTAAAAATTAGAAATATGTCTCAAGAAAAAACTGCATCTGTTGAAAGTTTTTGCACCTCATAATCACTTTTGATTCGATGTGTACTAAATATACTATTTTCTCTAATAACCCTCCTCCTCACTTTTTCGACTGTGATTTCAGAATTAATAAAGGTTGGGAACGGGTCCGATAATTCGCTCCCTGAATCAGTTTTATTTGTTGTTTTGTTAAAAAATGTAGCAACAAAATTCATAGAAGTAAGTTTACGGACAAGGATATAATGGCATTTCGTCCGCGGTCATTTCGTTTCCGGTCATTTTGTCCTCTGGTCATTTGGTCTCCTGCCATTGCATTCCCAAAATCACCAGTTCAATTTTTTCGAAAAGGTTCGAACCCCGGTATTAGAAAATATTATTTTTCTTAACAAACAGTCTTGACGCCGGAACGCTAGGCACCACCGTCTCAATTCCTGGGTACCCTTACATAGATATCTGGCTACTATATCCTGGGAGCGAATTGTCCATGTACCGTTGAACCCCCCTTTGAAAAGATTAAGAGAGAAAACATGGTAAGTATTAAAATTTTAGCTCACCGTACCATTTTTGTGGTACAGTTGACGCTCGATACAACAAACCTCTCTTTGGCTTTATTTTGGCTAATTTTCTACCGCCCTTTAAAACATACGCTTGACATACTGCTAGTCTCGGTTCTAGGGGTGTATGCAGTGGTGTACGCAGGGATTTCTGACGGGGGAACCGATAAGGAAAAAAATCTGACGGAGGGGGGGGGGCACGTGCCCACCTCCCTCTTCTGGGTACGTTCCTGGGTGTATGTTATAGCGAGCTTCGACTGTATTACAATCTAGTGGTAAGATCAATGTGTGCTAGAAAGACAGAATCAACAAACTTTGCAGATTTGGTGCATTTCCTTAGGCGATTTCTCGTGCTTTTGTGGGTTGCTGTCCATATCAGAAGCTTCACCATTAAAAATTTCATCAGGGTCCAACTTCTGCTTTTTCACCTTCTTCTTAATTTTTAGATCCTTGACCGGAGAGGTCTTTGCTAAAAGTAAACATACAAAGTTTTTACATGTGAACAAGTTCAGTGAAAAGCTTACGCATCGAGATTTCATCTATATCTTCCTTTGTATCGTTGAAAGAACCATTTTTACGGTCGAATTCCTTGCTAGAACTGGCTACTTCGGGTAAAATTCGCTTTTTGCCAGTCATATTGGTTTGATAGAAGCTTGATTGGGAAAAAGATAAAGTTTTCAAAATATGTTGAATGGCGTTGTTTTATTTAATAAATATTTAATAATAGTCAGTGTGATAAAAAGCGCCATTTTGAAATAAATTTTTAAATCTTGCGTAAAAACAGAAAGAATAGATGTACATAGAAATCTGATGGTGTCCATGTTTGGTCAGAATTTGCCAACTATTCACAGTTTCGAAAAAAAATAAAATTTGAGGGAGTGTTGGTTGGGAGGGGGGATGATAGTGGTGTGGGAATGGGCTTTGGGCGGGTGGTGCAAATCATAATGCGAATATTTTGAACTACCAGGTTTACATCCCCCTGGGTGCACACCCTTTTTTATCTTCTTTAATTTACAAGTTTGTTGTCAAAATAATCCTCACACTCTTGGCTACCTAATAAAATCAATAGAGCATGATTTCACACCTACTGGAGCTTGTATCCAGGCTAACATAGGCTAAATTTCCGAAAATCGATCGTTGTTGGGGTTTTTCTTTAACTGGTTTGACTCAAATTTCCTGACTTTCTTCTACAATTCACACTTTTCATATACAGTCGACGCCCGATATAACGTCCCGCTTGACATAACGTCCCGAAATTTTTTTTGGTTGGTTTGAACTAAATCAGGCTAAGCCGACGTCAATATGGCGTCCCGCTCGTTATAACGTCCCATTTTGGCTGGTACCTGGAAGTCAGTAAATTTACTGAAACGTAGAGTAAAAAAATAGGTTATGCACCCACTGGGAATCGAACCTGAGAGTTCAAAATATTCGCATTATGATTTTAAATATAATTTTAACTATAGTTGAGTTTATTCCGAAATTACCCGAAAAATCGGGTGATATTACATTTTAACAGTGAATTTCTATAGCACTAAGCGTGAGTAAGTAGACCAACAAACAGTTTGTTGCCATCTTAAAGCGAAAAAATCAGATTTCAATTTTATGAATTTCAAAAAAAAAATAGATTTGCAGTTCTGAAATAATAAAATAATTAAAAAGCACAAATATAAGCCCTGTAATAGAAGCATTCAAATATATCAAACTTATCTTCAGAAATGCAATTTTTTGTTTTCTTCAGTTTTAATCGGTTTAAACTAGGGTTGTGAAATGAGAATATTCTCGAGAATAAACTAGGGTTAAGTGATGGTAAGTCACCGGGACCTTCATAAAAAAATAATTTTTTTTTATCGAAATTAGCGCCGTCTCAAAACAAAATTGTCACAATTTTTAGATCTTACTACTGTTTACTGCAAATTTTGGAATGCCGTTTCATTTCTCTGCATTTTTTGTTTTCAAATGTTATGTGGCCTATTTATTGTCTAGTTTAAGTTGCCGAAACAATTTACATGGAGCTGGAATTTTTTCACAAAGCGAGAAGAATTCATTAATGGAAAACTTTCTGTTGTCCGGTACTGCAAGTTCTGCAGTCCAAACTGGGAAGCTGGCAAAGCGGGTCGTTATGTAGACAATACTGGAAGACAAGAAAAGCATTTGAAGGTCGTGTTATAGTTAATGCACTAACTTGGTAATTATGCGTAAATTTAGGTTTGCAACAAAGTCGGAGCCGAGACTAAGAAAGAAATTGACCGGCTGCCGAAGAAGAGGCCAGAAAGTTCTGCAGAATCACCACTGAAGAAAGCCAAGTTCTACGGTGTTGTAGATGTCTCGTCTCAAATCACCTGCCGAACCATCACAAACTTCTTCGAAAGCACCTCAAGTGATGAGCAAGCTGAACTGGACATACTGGTGACAAGAGTAATCCTTTTTACCTGAATATTGGCATGTTGGAATGGCAATTCTTGGCAATATCTTCAGATGGGTGGACTGATGTCCAGAGCAATTCAATAATCAACATCGCCGTGCACACTCCAAAGACATTTCTCTACGAACCAATCAATGCGAGGTGGATGGCAATATCTGAAGAACAGCGCACACAGGTATTTATCTGTTTTTCAAACTTATTGTTTCATTATGCTTGTTTTAGGAGAATTCATTGCTAGAATTCTGGCAGAACAGATTATCAAACTTGGGAAGCACAAGATTGTTGCTGTCGTTACGGATCACACCGCAATCATGAAAATGCCTGGAAGAAGCTCTGGTCAATGTCCTAAATACACTGGTGAAGTTTTTCCATGGATTCTCTTCGAAGGATGAAGGGACACATACTCAATCTAGCTGCCAGGGATATTTGCGAGAAGACGAAAATTGCTAATTGCCTCAAGTATTGCTGTGAGAATGCGAAATTTTTCCGGTCAAGTTTCACACTTTTTGTCTCCTTTTCTCAAACTCATTTACAGAAAGAAGAGGCCTGAACTCGTCTTGTCAAAGGCTCAAATCGAACAAAGAGGCTCTTCTGCGATGCTTCAGCTTCCTGTCAAAGCTCGATGGGGAACTTATGCAAAGCTGGTATCATCGATCTTCGCCAATGAAGATGCTCTTAAATCGGCAATTTGGGCACCTGGAATTTGGAAGGATGCGGTGTTTAAGAGAGAAGCCGAAAGCTCTTGTTTGACAGTGAAGATTTCTGGTTCGACGTTAAGGACCTCAAATAAATGCTCGATCCATTGGCCGAAGTTATTACGATGATCGAAAGAAATGAAGTTGATTCAAGAAAGTAAGATTGAAAAACTTTCATACCGTGTTCATGATTTTGTTTTGGATTCTACAAGATGATTCAGGCAGCCTTCAATCAATCGAGAGCTGCTGTAAATGATAGCGAATTCTTGCCAGAACTGAAGAATGAACTAACTGAAGTGAGATTTATTTTGTGTGTTAGTTCTTTTTGTAATAAATTCTTTTCTTTTCTTTTTTTTTAGATTTTGAACAATCGCGAAGAATTTGGCAAGACAGACGTCACCTATCTACTAGAGGACAATCGCTGACGGTTGAAGAAAAGCAAAAGGCAATTGAGCTTCTAGCCAACAAGTGCATCAAGAATCCTCTGTTTGCAGAAAAACGAGGACAAGTAACCATTTCTTAATTTTGAAGGAAGCTGAAACAAGTTGTTGTTAAAGGTCATGATTGAATGGGCGCAATGGTTGGCTGGCGCTGCAATATTTTTCAACGACAAACGAAGTTATGCATGGGAGGCAGTCGACACAATGGATTCGCGCACGTGGTGGAAAGCTTTTTTCCGATACACTCGTGTCAAAAGTCGTCGCCATGCTTCACAACATCCCAATCTCGGCAGCATCAACCGAGCGTAACTGGTCTCTTCGTGGTGCTATTCACACCAAGCTTTGAAACCGGTTTGTGTTTTTCAATGTGGTGGATTGATCACAAGCCTGTAATTCATACTTTAGAATGAATGTCGATACTACCTCGCAAGTTACTTTCATTAAACACAATTTAATGCTAAAGCACTCAACTCTTTTCATGCCAGCTCGGATGGAACAGATCGAAGAGGAAGAAGTGGATACAACCGAGCCAGAACTGCCAATGAACCACAATGATTATAATTATGATTTTGATTGAATTTTTTCTTCGTGCATTACCCTGCGTAATTTTTTGTTATTATTGCTGTCACTAGGGGGAAATTATTACAAGGCGAGCGATTAATACAAGTTTTACATTAATTTGTTCAGTAAATGTTTGAATTTACAAATTGTTTTGAGGATATCTTCTATTATACACAGAATTTTTAAGTCACCGAGTTTTCAGTGACTTACCGGTAAGTCACCGGAATTTTAAGTCACCGGTCGGTAACCCAACCCTAGAATAAACCAGAAAAAAACCAAGAAAAAAGCCACTTCTTATTAAAATAGAGCAGAATCTTTTTGAATTTAATTCAAATTTCGAATTCCCGCCATATGATAACTCGTGAATTTTAAGGTATAATATGGTTCCATTCATGAAAATGCTAAAATATGCCACAAAAAGGGTATTTTTGCCACGAGAAACAGGTTATCACGAAAAGGCTAAAATGTGCCACAAAAAAATTTTTTATATGCGACGAAAAAATGATTTTTCGCGGCATAGTTCAGGATTTTTGTGTCATATTTCAGTCTTTTTCATGATTTTTTTCGTGTCACATTACCCGTTACAATTGTTTCGTAACAGAAATAATGTTTTTACAGCATATTTCAGCTTTTTTCGCTGTTTTCATTGACTATTATCAATGATGAAGAAAAACCAGAAAAATGCCACAAAAACCTAGAAAAAGCCGAGAATATTCTCGAGAATAAACCACCAAAAGATTCCGCTCTGGCCTTTTCACAACTCTAATTTAAACGTATGGATAACCACAGAAATTGCAGCAGTAGACACTTTCGTATTATTCTTTCAGTTAAAATAATTCCAGCACCATGACAGAGGTTTTGTTAACTTCGGCATAACGGTTGTAAAGTTGAAAGGTGTAAAAGTACTAAAAAACCAGCAGAGAAAACGAAAAATTAATCAAAAACTTTAAAAATGAGTCAACATCACAAATTATCACAAATTCATATCAAAATTTTTGACTCAAGAAATATAATAAAAAAAATTTCTCTAATTTTTTAGTCTGTAAGAATCGAAATTCGTACAGAAAATATTCTCCGAAAGTATGCTCTGGCCAACCCAAGTTATAAAAAATAAAGCTTATTTTGCTTACATTGGGCCGCATCAAATGAATGAGAGTATGGTACAGGGTGGACCAAGGAGGATTTCAACTTTTTTCATAGGTCGTTTTTCAAAAAATCTGTTTTTACAGATCTTTCAGATTTTTTGTGATGCATGTGATTAACCTCTACACTGAGCAGGAAAGCCGAATCGGCCTAAACACCAACGATTCTTTGATTTGTCAAGATGTTACTACCGACGGTTAGTGAATCAATTTTCTTTTACGAGTTTTAGCTTCATATGTTGTAGAGTTGTCAGACAGTTCTGAGCAGGAGGCGCATGACGATCCGCAGTCGAGCAATATGGTGATTTATTGTCATATAAGATTTTTCACGTCTGTTTTGGTCTTCTTATAAAGGAGCATGAGTTATTGCAAATCTTGATTTGCTTTTGGCTTCCTTTCGAGTGCATGAACGGAGGGCCAGCCCTGAGCGGAAAACTCACACAGAAACGACTTTGGCTGCAAAATAGCCCGATTTTTTTAAATTTCATAAACCACCTAGCAAACCCGCCTTAACTTAAAACTTGCTTGAGTTCCTTGCGCAAAATTTTTTTGGAAAAACTGAACAAAATCTGTATTTTGAGGACTTTATTTGGAATCTTCTCCTAAAATACGTTTTTGTTCTTTCAATATTTCTTGCGCTAACCTGTAAAATTGTGGTTTGGAATCATCCATGGTTAAGAATTTATTATTTTTTCATATTCAGGGCCAAATCGATCCAAAGAGCCATGAAGAAGACGGTGAAGATTCCTAGAAGTTTGTTAAAGAGACAACCAGAGTCCCAGTTTGACTGCTATACAATGTTTTTTTCATATCTTTTATCCTGACTGTAGGCTTTAAAGCCATATTGATCTAAAAGTATACAATAAAGAATTACATGGTCTGTCTTTTGTACAACAATTTCTGTAATGCGTGACTTCCTTTTCTGCTTCCGGTCTAGAAATAAAGACTTGGGTGGAATGAGTGAGCCGTTTTTACGCACAATCACTCAGAAATGGTCATAATTTTTTTCTCTGTTGATAAATTTTTGCAGTTAGTTTCATCTAGTAAGCAAGGAATCGAGTTTGAAAATGAGTTATTGATCGAGAAAATATTAATTTCAAAGTCAAAAGCAGGTCAAAATTAAAGAGAAAATGAAACAATACGAGATTTCGAGGGTATACCCCCGAAAAATGGTCCATTTCCCAAGCCACAAGCATTTTCAAAGCTTACCTTCAATGCTTACTATCCAATTCTACGCCTGGAATAACTACTATAAACCCTTTTAGAAAAATTTTGAGATTTGGCCCTGGCCAACTCAAGGGTAAAATGGGTAAAACGTGTTTAGCCGAAATCTCAAAATTTTCTACGAAGGGTTCTAGCCTTTGTTGCCCAAAGTATTTTACCTAGGCGTGGAATCTGATGGTAAGCTTTATTTGAAGATCAGCTTTGAAAATACTCGTGACCTGAAAAATGGACTATTTTTCGGAGGTATATACCCCCAAAATCTCATATTTTTTCATTTTTCTCTCTAAAGTTGACTTGTTCTTCATAACCTCCATTACTTCAGTTGTGTATGATAGCATGAAGAGTGAGCTATCATTCACGAAATAGACTTGTTACAGTATTTACCTAATTATACCCAGTCTCTAATTATGCCCCACCTCCAACATTGAGGGTATATATCTAGGAGCAGAGTCAATATTTTACAAAGCTGTTTATTGCACTTTCTTAACTCCCACGAGCTCTACCCATTCCGCCTTTTATAAACTGGTAAAACTTTTTGTATTAAATTTAATAATTAATACTAAAAAGCAAGTCAAATATCGTAATTTTCTACGATCAGCGTTTTTACATGACTTAAAACTATTGGGTTGATTCATAATTAATGCGGATTTTTGTTGCCTTATGATTCTTTTGATCTATTTCTTCTTTAAATTTTCTTTTTGTTTTAAAGTATGCCCTCGCTTAGTTAAGAAGAATGCGCGTCGAAAACCACCTTCACATTCGCCATATCATGCTCTACCGCTTCGAGAAAGGATGGAGGGCAGCGCAGTCTTTTCGCGATATTGTCGAACTCTTTGGCGAAGAGGCGATCAGTCAAAGTCAGGTGGAAAGATGGTTCAAGCGTTTCAAATCCGGTGACACAAGCTTGCAAGATGAGAAAGGAAGAGGTCACCCATCTGACTTTAATGATCAAGCTCTCAAATCTTTCCACCTGACTTTGACTGATCCGCATTAATTATGAATCAACCCAATATGTAACTTTCTTTGATTTTACTTATTTCTAAATTTTTTAAGAACTTATTCGGATTAGTAAAGGTGAGGGTTTATCAAAGGTCACGGGTTATCCGTGATGTGTTATCCAGGTCCGACTGTACCACACACGAGCGTCAGTGGTTCTTAGACGGGCCCCGTCTGAGAAGGGTTGAAAAATAAACGGGCCCTCTCTAATAGACGGGCCCCCTAAAGGCATGTTACTCATAGTAAGTCAATAACCCAAAAAATCGTTCGAATTTGCACGTTTTTAAGTAATAAGTTTGTTTGTACAAATTAGTTTGTATTTCGGCTTCGAATAAATCAGTCATGTTCTGCACATTCATAGACTATCGTCTATTAAATACCTACTATCTTCGATAAATTTAATGATAAGCTGCTACTGGCTTGGGAGAGGACAACTTGGATGATTGACGAGCTCTGATGGCTGTCTACCTGCATTTGAACCTTAGATGCTTGAAAAAGACTACCGAAGAGGGTCATCACCGAGTCATTGAAGTCATGTTGGATTACTACTTCAACTGATATCAGTGAGAACAATAAGATGCACTGCTTCGAGAAAGATATTCCAGTGCCTACTGGTAGACGCAATTTGTGAATGGTGCGGGAAGAAAAGAAGCTTTCTGAGATAATGAACAAATAGACTTTGGTGAAGAAGAAAATATATTCCATAATAGTAATGCGTTCATTGAGTGTTTAATTGTTTGTTTGAGTACTTGATTGAAAGTTTGGTGACAATGTTGTTAAGTTCTGATGGCTAAATTCTTTTCGGGAGAAACATTTTATGTACCGAAAAATAGACGGGCCCTCTCTATTAGAAGGGCCGTCTCTAATAGACGGGCCGGCCTGTCTATTAGAGAGAATACGGTATTTTGTTTTCGCTGCTTATTTCATCTTAAAAATTGCAACAAATTGCAAGATTGTAAAATGGCTAGCTGTTCCTACGTCATCATTTTTATTAGTTAGAGAACATTAGTTCAAAAAACGTTTTTTGTATTATTAGTAACCGTAGTATCAATGCATAACAACTGTCTAGCCCGGTAACATTACAAACAAATGACGAGACATATAATATCCTGTTTTATCTCCAATTAAAATAATGCAATTTGTTACTTTTCTGTTGTTGAATTGGTCCTATTTTTTGTCCAGGTGTATTTTAAGCTTATAAAACGAGATCAGACAGCAGCAACAAAATAGAAGGTTCAATTGTAAAAGGTATTTATTATTTTTTGTTTTTGTAAAACACCCTCTTGTATGATATATATATATATAATATAGATATACAAGG
>JAMRYI010000914.1:0-60502 GCA_029231635.1 Ditylenchus weischeri
GACCTTCCTTTCATCTCGCAGTTCATTAGTGTTGCATTTGTGCTGCCCAATAAGAAGTGCAAGTCCTGCTGGTCGTCAAAGTGGGATCCACAGAGTACGCTCTTCGTCTCATACAGTGTCCTAAGTGCATTGCTTACACACGCACTATTTGCAGTACACTCAGCAATTATTTCCCGTATTGTCGATAGGCTTTGTTGTTGTTGGTGTTTCTCGTCGCTTGCTTTTTTGTAGTATCTCTCGTTTTGCTTGGCTCATTTTCCTAGTATTTTTCAGTTTTGTAATTTTATGTAGTTGAAAAGAATAAAGTAAATAAGCCTATTTGTCGAAAAAAGATATAAAAAATTGAAAATAGCATTAAAGCAAAAATAAGTCTATTGGTTTAAAAAGATATAAAAATTAAAAAAGAGCTTCACAGCCAAAATATACAAAAAACAGTTTTGGTAAGATCTGGTCACTCAGCTATTCTTGCACTTTCTGCAGTGGCAAATAGCATGAAAAAATTTTATTCGCGCACCACAAATAGACAAACTTTGTTCTGCTATTCGCGCACTATGTACAGTGGCAAATAGCTATATTCTGAGAGAAAGGTCACAAGAGACTTTTGGTCCACTGGAAAACTATCTTTCAAAAAAGCGGAAATGAAAAAAAACTCCAGTTGGGACGAAATCTCCACTTTCTTCATATGTTATTCTTCTAATGCACACGTGAACCAGATGGACTAAGGTTTAGAATGTCTCTCCGCGAAGTAACGGGTCAAAGAAAAGACAAGCCTGCACTAGTCAACAAAGAGGTGATCAAGTTTGACGGTGACGAAGCAGTAAGCGGTCTTCAACAGTGGAAGGATTCAGGCAGTAACTGGTCGAAAAATCATTGGCATTTGTAAGTTGTATTTTTTCATGTGATTCGTACTCCGTTAAAAGTGATCATCCTCTTCAGGAATAGAAGTTCAGTAGTTCGCAAGCATAATCTCAAAAACTATGAATGCGCCGTGTCAAGAAAGAAAGGGTGCACTTGTCCAGCCAAGCTAAGAATTCGATGGCCTAGCGACAGCCAAGAAATTGTAGTCGAAGAGACAGGACAGCAATTAGGCCATGAATCGACAAGGCCAGGCATTCTGTCACTTCTTCAAGCAGTTAGTGCTCCGAAAACCAAAGAAGGCAAAAGAGCTAAAATCATACAGCAGGAGATGACTGTTAGTGTTTTTGATCATGGGATGCTCTTTTTTTATTTTTTAGACTATGATCTCTATCCATTCAGTACCCAAGCTTCTTCAAATTCAGAATTTTATGAGCTTTCAGAAGAGAGGAGACACAGCACTTGAGGGGGTATGCTGTGTCAAAAATAGAACTGACTAAGGATGAAAACAGAGTCTACGTTTCCAGTTTCAAGGTGAGAAAAGTGTCCGATCTGCATGAATTCTGAATAATTTGGTCAAGTAAGCACTTCACGATAGATCAATGTCGACTCCAAATGCAAGTTTAACTGGAATGGATACCCTGTTATGGTGATATTTGATTTTTTTCCTTTGCGTTTTGACTAAGATTGTTTTTTATGGGTAGCCGGCTTTTCTGTCGCAAATAAACGTTTTTTTCACTCATGTAGCCTTGGCGTCCAATGAAAATAGCTGGTGTTTTCGAAAAATTGAGGAAGGCATATTCAAGCCAGATGTTCTAATGGCGGATGGTGATCAATCTTTCGGCGGGTTTGTAAGTTCTGCATGTCTGGTGTTTTTACATCTTTGACTACTATGCATTTTCAGCAGCTTAGTCCGTGTGGCCATTGGCGAAGACAGCAATGTGCGTTTTCAATGTCATACAGAACTTGCGAAAGAAGTGAGGGAACTAGGCCTGTCAAAAAAGACGAAAAGAAACATCTATCTCAATGTTAAGAAGATTCAACTAGCTATTTCAGAGATGGAAATCAAGCAAGGTAAATTTTGTAATACGGGCTGTTGTATCTTTCTGACGATTTTATTATAGCTGCGCTAGCAATAATGGAGTATTGGAGCTTAAACTATGCAGCACAAGAAGAAATTAGACATTTCTTCTAATATCACGCTCTCCTTGTCATGCGCAAAGAGGGTAGAATCGAATTTTCGAGAAATGCTACTGCCGATCCTCTTGGCCGAAAAAAAAGGAGAAGACCAAGACAGGATTAAATTTTCCATTTGCTATTGTTTCTAAATGTTTATTGATTCTTGTTGTCGTTAGAAGTGAATAAAGTTATGTTCAGAATGAGTGACATGTTGTTTGGTTAACTACAGAGTGTCCCACGAATTTCCGTTTTTTGTTTTTGGGTAATTAATTCATTTTTTTCTAACATATTTACAAAAAGTTGATACCAATCAAAAGCTTGTTTTTTAGAAAAACGTTTGGTCAAAAAATTAGCAACATACGATTTTTCAACGCTGTGCTATCTCCTCTTCAAACTTAGGTCGATGTTTCGAATTTTTTTTTAATTTTTATTAGTTTTTTTTTCAATAAAAAAGCAACAACATAGAAGGAACATAAGAATTTATCACGATTTCAATTGATCTCTGCGTGGTCTCCTTCATTTTCTGATACCCAACGAAGGCGGCGTTCATAGCTCTCAATGCTTCTGTTCACCATTTCTTGCGGCATTTCTTGGAAAGCTTTTTCTATTGGCACTTATGCCGTTGGCCCCCCCCCCCTCTCTTTTGTCATTTATGAACAAACTGTATATTTTTATTTGTATTCAACAGGGTACAGTTCAGCAACATGGGACCATAAATAAAACATTACATCAGGACCCTTAAACTTCTTCTTCCAAACATATTCAGAAATATAGAAACATTCGCAAGTGCGCTTAGAGTGAAAAAGTTTCATATGCTGAAGCCATTCGATGAATTCTTCATTTGTCCACTTCAATTTTTCGTACATTTTTTTTAGAGCTGTGTTTCGAAGCTCTTCCATTGCCAATATTGTATCTAGTAACAAAAAAAAGTTATAGACGAACACAATAAACAGACATGTTAAAAAGTGCCAAAATAGAGGGGGGCCCAACGGCATAAGTGCCTTTCTATTCTTCTTCTCAGCTCTTGGAAGTTTGGCAATGGGGTGGTGTAGACCTTTGATTTGATATACAGTCGACGATCCGCGACGCTCTCTATAAGATACACCTTTTTAAGATTTAGGTGTATCTTATAGTGAGTGTCGCGGGTCTTACTGGCAAAACTATTGTCGATTGCAAAAACGATCGGTAAAATCAGAATCCTTGCCATGTTTCCTACTAGATTGACGAATCACATTTGAGAAGGTTAAATAAAAGTGTAGGACCCAATGCGCGAACGAACTTTAGGGGTGTATCTTATAGAGAGCGTCAACTGTAGCCCCAAAGGAAGAAATCACAAGACGTAGATCAAGGGGGCTTAATGGCCACATCATTGCGATTCCGTCCTCCTGGCATGGAGAGTTGCGTGAAATATATCTGACTGCTAAAAGCATTAGAAAACATTTAAAAAATAAAAATATTTCAAAAATTGTTCTTTTTGTATATTTAGTTTTTTTTTAATTTTTTAAAACAAATGAGAGCAAAATTTTTTATCAAAAAGTTTTGCACAGACATTACCTAACAAAATTTGTATCCCACCTAAGAAAAATTGCTGGCCATCCTCTCAAAGATCAAACCTTTTAATAAGTCACTAAATTATTTTTTTCAGAGGATAGCAGTTGACAAAGAAGCCAGAAAAACAATTATATTTGCTGTATAAACTGTAAAAATTAATGAAATATTGTAAACTGTTTACTAACTGCCAGTTATTCGGAGTCTTACTCCGGCTCTGAGATGATTCCGATTTTTCTACTTTTCAACACCACTTTATTCACAATAATCAAATTCTTAATTTTTTCGACACTTGAAAAAACATGGCTCCGAAATTTTCTACGACTTTTTTGTATTGTACATAAATCTTTAAACAAGTCCATTTTTATCGACTAGGGTCCTTTGTCTTCTCTGCAAAATTTACTTTTGGGAATTTGATTACAGTCAAACCTCGATACAGGGGCGCCCACCTAGGCTCATTCCCCGCTTAGGGCCCTACACTTTTTTACCCTGATTTTGGAAGCTTTTCACCAGTTCTCTTTTAACAGTCTGGTTTCAAATATCGCAAGGATTTCGCCGGTCGTTTTTCAATAATTAAATAATTTTGCCATTTAAAAAGCAAAACCTCGATATAGTGACCCACTAATTTTTAAAAGTGGGGACACTAGATCGAGGCTTTGCTTTTTAAATCGCTTTTTTCGCTTTTTTAAATTATTATTTATTAAAAAAACGACCGGAATCCTTGCGATATTTGAAAGCAGACTGTTAAACAGAACAGGCGAAAAAGTTCAAAAATTGGAGTCAAAAAAGTGTCGGACCCTAGGCGGGAACGAACCTGAGGTGGTGGCCACTATATTGAGGTTTGACTGTATTGTGCCAAAAAGTGTGTTTTAAAGTAAAAGAAATTTTGGCTACGGCAAAATTGGCAAAACGATATTTGGCAAAAGACTAACAGGGGGGACCAAGGCATATTTTTTATAAAATTTTTTCCGTAAAATTTTCAGATTCTGTCCGATATACCCTAAATTGCCCCAAACCATCTCAAACCAACTCAAACCACCCAACACCCCTAAACTACCTTAAACATTAATCAAAACCACCCAAAGGAGGGAGAACACGGAGGACCAAGGAAAACGAATTTTTTTTTTCCGAAAAATGTCCTTTCCAAATTTTTTTTCGCCTTTTCTATTGTTTTCAGGGCCTAAAAAATGCTTAGACCTTGAAAAAACGAATTTTCGGGATACCCCAAACAGTGTACTTTTGCCGTGCACTGAATTGTTGATTGAGTGGTTTTGGCTGTTTCAGGTGGTTTTGAATGGTTATGGGTGGTTTGGTGTGGTTCGGACACAATCTAAAAATTTTCGAAGAAAAAACGTAAAAAAACTGCTCTGGACCATCCCCCCCCCCTCCTGCTAGTCTCTTGCCAAATGTCGTTTTACCAAATCTTGTTTTTGCCCGATCTCCCTTAGCCGAAATTTTGCTGTCGTTTCAGAGCTGGAGCCAGATTCCTTCTCACTGCTAAAGCCATCATGCCCAGCATAATAAAACTCTTTATTACTTTCTGCAAAATCAAAAAATATAGTACAGTGAAACCTCGATGTAGTGCGACGCCCTAAAGTTTGTTCCCACCTAGGGTCCGACACTTTTTTACCTCGATTTTTAAAATCTTTTGCCAAACCTAATTTGTCAGTCTGATCAGGAAAATCGTACAGATTTTGATTTTACCGGTCATTTTTTTAAATAGCAACCTTTTTTGCCGTAAAGACCTATTTTCTTAAAGGGGTTCACTGTATCGAGACCCGCGGGTCTTTACGCTATTCAAAAAAAATGACCGGTAAAATCAAAGTCTGTACGATTTTTCTGATCAGACTGAGGAGTTAAGTTTGGCAAAAGATTTTAAAAATCGAGATAAAAAAAATGTCCCACCCTAGGTGGCAGGTCCGCACCGGATATCCGATATCCGGCACTTTTTGACATCCGATATCCGGTATCCGAAAAAATGGCGAATTTTCGAATAATTTTTTTTAAATTTTTTTCAAATTTTTTGAGAAATTATCCGGTATCCGGCAATCGATATCCGGCACTTTTTCATATCCATTCGATATTTTTTTTATATCGATTCGATATTTTTTATATCCGGTACGATCCTGCTAGTTGGGAACGAACTTTAGGGGGTCGCACTATATTGAAATTTGACTGTATTGACCCAAATCACAGGAAATCCTCTCAGGCCTAGGATTTACATTACTATTTTCACAGAAAAAAACATTATGAGAGCAAGGAAAATGCGAAAGAAGTTAAAGTTTGGCAGCTAGACTGAGACTAGACACACTAATAGTGTCACCATCCCCCTCTCCAGTTTGAGTGGATTTTTTGCGAAATTCTAATTTGTCAAGCTCTAGCTTCTTGTAAGTTTCTAGCACATGAGGCAAAGAATTTGATCTGAGGTGGCGAATCTTAAAAATAACAACTTAATACTTGAAAATGCCTGATTTCTAATCGTACATGTGCCAAATATGCGTCTTTCATCTCCATAATAATGAAACTAAAAATAAAAAGACAAATTTGGCGTTTAATGGATTGATAAAATCTCAATTCACCTTATAAGTATTGTCCAGCTAGGGTACCATTTATCCTACAAAAAGAAGATGAAATTTTTTTATACATTAATGAAACTAAAAAAGTTGCAATGCTGAAGTTGGAGGCAAATTTTACGCATTTTACAAAAATCTATCATGTTTAAACGATTCCTAAGTTTTTTATACGCTAAAAACAATAAAAAGCTGTTTTCTAGCACCTACTCACATAAAAAATAGATTTTCGAAAAAAATTTTGACCAAAATTTGACCAAAACCTTGATTAAAGGACCATGCTCGCGGTGGTCTGGTGGGTCAATTCAAAAAATTTTCCTAATCATTGATCTTTTGTACGGATTTTTCAACTTGGTTTCTAACAAAACAAGCCCTAGAATTTAATTTTAGGTATGGTTTTGTTAGAAACCAAGTGCAAAATCCGTACAGAAGTTCAATGATTAGGGAAAAAATTTGAATTGGCGGGCACCACCTTTTATTGGCGTGTGCATGTCACCTTATGAGGTGGTTTTCGGTCATTTTTCATAAAAATCAGAGAACGGGGTGGACTTAAGCATTTCTTTCATGCTGAGCAGATATCCACTTGAGTGAGGACACCCTTGAGTACTATTTTCCGGTCCTGAAAATAGGTATTCGTTTAGGCCACGAAGCTTCCCTGATACTGAAGTTTTGGCTAGTGAATTTGCTATTTTGGTACCGTGTTCAGGGTACCTGTCGCCGGCGCACGGGCGCCGGCGACAGGTAAAATTTCACCACTCTTGGGCGCCGGCGGCGGCGGCGCCCAAAAGTGGGGACCCACCAGACCACCGCGAGCATGGTCCTTTAAGCTTGGTCCCCCAAGGCAAACATTAAAGTTTTTGTCAAAAAAAAATTTAAATTTATTTATTTATTTAGCGTCAGAGTGTCAGAAAACAACTTTTTATAGTTTGAGTTTATAGAAACTTCATAGCAAAAATTTAGACGTGATTTACAAAAAATATACCCCCACACTTCAAATATGCAAGTGCCGACCCTGTTTTTCTAAAGATATCCAAAGGTAAATTTTTTGAAAACATACTTTTTTCTGAAAATTTACACCCCTCTTGCACTAAAGCAAGTTACCACCTAAATTTGAGCGCATCTCGCTGGAAACAAACTGGCTGGTAACTTGCCCCGTTTTCTGCAAAGTAGTCTTTACTGACCAAATCAACCGACAATTGGCTTGAAAATGGCCTAAAGTAGGAAAAGTAGTCGAAAATTTGTGCAAAAAGGATGGAACTTTAGAAAAAAGAGGCTGTAATTCCTGCAACTTCTGTAATTTCCTCTAAAGAAATTTACCTGCTCATTCTTAGCAAAAGTGGCCAATAAAGCTGCTTTAAATGAAAGCCATCGAGCGGCTGTGAAGCTAAGCAGTTTGACATTGCAGTGCTGTCTTCCAACCATTCTAAAGTATGGGGAGTGTGCTGAGCATGCTCAGATTGAAGCTGAATACAAACCTGATTATTTGAATAAGCTCTTCCTCCCTTCCCGGCTTAGTCACTAGATCCATAACTGTCTGAAATCAAGCTGTATCAAATCCATTTTACCAGCAAAAAAGTACCGTCATAAAGCGTTGAAATTTGCAAACATGTGTTCTGAAAGGTGTCCTCCGCCTTAACTCCACTTCAGGCACATCTTGTAGACCAAACACAATGGCTATTTGTGGATCGTCATGCTAAAAAAAGGCAGTTGGCTTATTTTCACTGGGAAATTCATACCACAAACAGCTTAAGAAACATTTTCTCAAAGGCATAATCTGAAATTGGTTTCCTTTCAATAATTTTTAAGGGTTTGATAAATATCGTCATGAACAGCGCTGTATACCGTATTTCCTCTAATAACTCACCCTGCTCTAATAACTCACCACCCCCTACCAAATTTTCGAAAAAATTTGAAAAAATATCTCAAGTTTGAAAATGATGATTGTGATTGTGAACTTAATGCGCCTAACCCGGTACTTCACTGTATACAGGGTGGCCCAAGAAATTCCCCTGATTTAAAAAGCTCATATCCTTTTGTAGGAGCCACATTTTAAAATTCTGTTTTTACAGATAGTCTTAGAATCCTGTAGGATTCATTATTCTGCTAAATTCACGAAAAATTTGTTTTGACCAAATTTGCCTTGGTCCCCCCTGTTGTCCAGAAAATAGTCCGAAAAGGGTAAAAATCGATATTTTCCGGACGACAGGGGTACCAAGGCAAATTTGGTCAAAAAAAAATTTTGGTTCCCGCCTAGGTTCGGACACTTTTTTATCCAATATTTTTGAAAACTTTCACTAAATCTGATTTTTCAATCTAATCGGAAAAATCGCAAGGATTCCGATTTTGCCGGTCGTTTTCGTAACTGACAACAGTTTTACCAAAAAGACCCGCGCCTCTTGGGCAGGAGTACACTATTTGGCCAGCGCCAAAAGTGCGTTTTTTCAAGGTCTAAGTATTTTTTAGGCACTGAAAACGATAGAAAGGGCGAAAAAAGTGTAGGAAGGACATTTTTCGAAAAAAAAAATTTCGACTGCTTCGGTTCCCATGGTTTTAGTCATTTTTTGGTATTTTACTCCGTTTTGGTCGCTGGAGCTTTGCAAAAAGCAGTCTCTATATGCGTTTTTAATCAAGAGACTGACTCGAAATCATGTCTAAGATAAGTGAGTGCGCGCATCTCTAACTCCAAGCTCTCTGCGCCACCTTCGGGGGCACAGAGGGCTTGGGGGCTCGGAGTTCCATATACCTTAGACACAAATCACTCGAAAGTGACTCTGGATGCACGAAAAAGCATGCATACCAGATATTCTTTACGCGGCAGGCCCCAGTTAACAAAGCTGTGTTCAAATTCCGTCTTTTTAGGTTCAACAGAGGTGACAAAAGTCAAAAAATGACTAATAACCACAAGGGGGACCACGGCAGTCGAAAAAATTTTTTTCGAAAATGTCCTTCCCATACTTTTTTTCGACTTTTTTTTATCGTGTTCAGGGCCTAAAAAATACTTAGACCTTGAAAAAACTCACTTTTGGCTCTGGCCAAATAATGTACTTTAGCCGCCTCTTGATTTAGTGTATTTTTTTTGAAAATAAGTAGCTACACTACATCGAAAGGCGCGGGTCTTTTCGGTAAAACTGTTGTCATTCACGAAAATGATCGGAAAAATCGAAATGCTTGCGATATTACGGAATAGACTAAACAAAGACAACTGACACAAGCCCTCAAAGTATGGGATAAAAAGTGTCGGACACTAGCCGGGAACGATTTTTTTTTGAAGTTACACTAAATCGGCAGTGGACGGTATTAGAAAAGTAGAATAAACTTTGTTTGTACGGCTATTGTTGGGTTGAAAAAGATGCCGGCATCTTTGGTGTCCACTGATCGAAAAAATAACTCACCCCGCTCTAATACTCACCCCTCTGAAGGGCATTCAAAAAATAACTCACCCGGAGGAGATATTAGAAGAAATACGGTAGGTTGACGGCTTCAATCCAAGCTAGAGTTAGAGCAAAGTTTCACGAAACCCGAGGACAGAGCTGGAGAAAATATTTTGGTACCCGGGAATTTTTTTCGTAAGAAACTTAGTTACTGCGACATGACTGTAAATACAACCCTTAGATGTTAGCCCGGGATAATTCCCAAGAGATTTTCTAACTTTGTACGTTCGACATCTCTGTATAGTATTTGGGACGGGGAACGTCTGTCGCCAATTGGAGTACATGTTTGGTCACAAAGGAAAACTTTTTTTAGTGTAATATTTTTATTTGCATGTTTATACTCATTCGAAAGCTCTTTAAATGGCGGAGGACCTTTCGCAATCAGATTTGAAGATTGCTGTGAAAAAAATTGAGATTTTGCCCCTTGAAAGTGAAAAGTGGATTTATATTTGAATTTCAAAATACGATATAGGCGCCGATAGGCGCCTGCTGTCCCTAGTGATATAATATCAAATACCGTATATCTTCGATTAATCGGTTTCGAGATTTTGGGCGCTCAGCCAAAATCTAGAAAGTGGGATCAAGAGAGCTCGTGGTAATTAAGAAAACGCAAAAAATAGATTTGCAAAATTAGGGATTATTAATCTGGGCTGAGGGTCTCCGAGTCTTCGAACAATAGAGGATATGGGGTATCTCAAATCTACTCAATATTTGCAAAATATTTTCTCTGTGCTAAGATATAGATCCTCAAAGTCCACAAAACAAAATTACCAACATTTATCAGGTATCAAGAAGAAAGCTTCGGCCAGTTGCTCGCATTGATCATCTTCCAAGTGGAGTTCCCTTCCTGAATGCTTGGAAATTATCCTTCTAACTTTTGGCGTGCTAGATCCAGCTCCATCGCCGCTTCCACCCGAGCTACCACTTCTGGAGGAACGCCTTTTGCGATACCTTTGGCGAGCTGCATAAAAGCCTTAAATGCCTAATGTAGTGACGGGGCTTCAAAAAGTTCCCGCCGACTTTTGCAGCTTATTTATTGCAAAATTGTTCCAAACACATGGTTTTGTAACCCTGCATCTCTTTACCCAAATAGGATATAAAGTTTATTTGGAATATTTTAGAATATTCATGATTTGGCTCCAAGCACGTTTGATGTACTTTCGAAGTTTGGATAGGAATTTCCATCGTTTTAAAGCACCCTGTCTCTTCCTTATCATGAGAATTTCAAAGGTTTGAATGCGCGCGGGACCACACGCATTTTGTCAATAATATTTTCGAATTGTTTTTTGATTGCTTTTATTGTTTAGAAAATAAATTTGTTCAAAACTTAGAACCATTGACTAGTCGAGCCCAACGTTGCTTGACAATGCCAGATCGGACAAGTAATGCGACTTTCACTTCTCCACACTTTTCACTGTCATAATGAGACTTATATCAACCACAATATAGCGTTTAAAATTCAAAATGCAAACAAAAAAATTGATTCGAAAACATTATTGACAAAATCTATGTGGTCCCGCGCGCATTCAAACATTTGAAATTGCCATGATAAGGAAGAGACAGGGTCCTTTAACTGGTCAAAATTTTCATTTAGAATTTTACGCTTCAACAATATCTTTGTGCTATCTTGCAGTGCACTTCAAGAGCTACAAGAGCTGTTTTATGGAATAATTTTTTGAAATTTTCAGTGTTGAAATATGGCCTTTGAAAAGATCAATTTTTGACCAAAATTAGAAAAAGGTTGGAAAAATTTGCATTTTAGTCATTTAAAAAAATCGATTTTTTAAAAAGGCCATATCTTAACACTTAAAAAATCAAAAAAATTTCTGTAAAATAAGTCTTGTAGCTCTTGAAATGCGCTACAAGATAGCACTAAAATGTTGATAAAAAGCTAAATCCTAAGTTAAACTTTTGAACAGTTAAAGTGATGAAAATTCAAAAATTATTACTAAAAATAAGCTAGAAAAGTCGGGGGGAACTTTTGAAGCACCCGCTATAAATCTGTGGCTTTTTATGCTGTAGCGAAAAGAGGCGGAGACCGGCTTTTTTAATTTTTAAAATTATGTAGTATCATAATAATATGGTCAAATAACCGAGAATTATTATTATTTAAGTTACAGCTAATAAAAATAAAATACCTGAAGCAGCTGCTTCCATGACCCAACCATAGTCTTTATCCTGGCTGTTAGAATTTTTGCGCTCCAGTTTGACCACTTTCACCTAGATCAGTAAGTTTTAAAGAACCATCGACCTTTTTTGCCAAAAAATAAGTAAAATCACAATGGTAACACCACGATTAACACATAGATATGCAATGTAGTACCGAAAATTGTTGTACTACAACCACTCGAACCGATGTACCAATCCCCTGCAGACCTACTTTCAAAGCATGATCAGCGCATAATTTTGGTTCAGATTGTTAAAACGTCTGTTCGGCTAAAAATTTCTAAAAATGGTCAATTCACCATGAGGGAACGGGTATACCTGTTTCAGTGATTGTAATACAGGAACAAAGTACATAATGTTAGTTTTTTAGAAATGCACTACAGTCGACGCTCGATATAACGACCCAATAAAACTCATTTGGTTGGTTCAAGTGTATTTTATAGCTCGATATAACGACTCTCGATGTAACGACTCTCGTTACAACGACCCATTTTTAGCCGGCCCCTTGCGGGTCGTTATAACGAGAGTCGACTGTATTTAGAAGTCCACTGGAAATCTATGTAACTGTAAGTTTTTCATTCTTCTTTGCTTCGACTGTAAATCATTTGATTCGGTCTCTTTCTCCTGTTCACGGTACAGAATGAAGATTCATTTTGTGATCCAGTAGTGTATTTATTGCTTTTAGTAATTCTCGCTCTCATGAAGTATTAGTTATTGTGCTTAAGGTGGATGATTTGCATGGTGAAATATTTCTGTCAGAATAAGGTACAGAATCAAGATTCATTTTGTGATTCAATAGTGTATTTATTGCTTTTAGTGACTCTCGCTTTCATAAAGTCTCAGTAATTGTGCTCAAGAGGAATGACCTGCATGGTGGTCTTAGTCATAAAACAGTCGGGTATCTTGGTTTTGCAGTGATTCAGTAGTGTGTTTATCGCTTTTAGTGGCGCTATGTATCATCAAGTGTCATTTATCATGATCAACAAGGACGACCTGCATGGTGGACAATCTCAGTCATAGTGCAGTCGGTTACCTTGGCTCTTCAGTGATTCAGTAGTGTATTTCAGTGGTGCTATTCAAGAAATATTGTTGTGTCATCTATGTTCATATTGTAATGCATTTTAGTATAAGCAGTATCAATAAAAATAATTTTGTGCTATAGAAGTAAGAAAATTTGAAAGCATTTTACAATCTTTACAGCTTAGTTTGAGTCAAACAATAAAACAGTCCTTCGTTTTTGTGACACATAAAACTGCAAAACTAATATAGTTAGTTAAATCTCAGTTCACGGAATGTGATTAAAGCGCTCAAGTTCTTTTTGAATCACAGGAAACGAACATACTCTTTTGTGAATCTTCAATTTTTTTTGCATAAAATAAAAAAATACTTTTAAAAAAAATAATTTTGGAAAAGATCTGCGAAATTTAAACGTGGTGTAAAACCCGCAGGGCGGGCAAAAACTAGTCCTAAAATAAAGTACAGATGAGAGCCCTGGCTGAGATATAGGTTCTCAAAGTCCAGGGGGCCTTTTTGAGAAAATACGATATTCCCTAATGAAGTTCCTCCCCAAAAGGGATGACTTTGCGTTTGTGACATTGTGTTTTTGACCTTTTTTTATTTGACTTATCATACCAATATGTAGCTGGGAGTATGGGCTACATTTTGGTATGTTACATGCCTAGAGGTTGACACCGAACAATGGTCTTAGTCATAAAATAGTCGGGTATCTTGGTTTTGCAGTGATTCAGTAGTGTGTTTATCGCTTTTAGTGGCGCCATGTATCATCAAGTCTTAGGTATCATGATCAACAAGGACGACCTGCATAGTGGACAATCTTAGTCGTTATTATTACTTCACAGTTCTAAGCATAATGGTAGAAACAGATTGAAAAATATGAGAACTTCCAGGACTGCAATCAAATCTACAAATATCGACGCAAAAAGCGAGTGAGAGTTAATACCCCAGCTTTTTTCAACATCAAATTTACAAAACAAAAATTATAATTTTTAAAAACTTTTAAATGGCCTAACAAATGAAAAAGTGTTCACAGCTGTGTTTGCTGGAGAAACAATTAGGGAAAAATTTCTCCAAAAAAAATTATTAGTCACACTCTCTCGTATTTGTACAACAAAAACGAAATTTACGCTGTTAGTCATTGGATTGAATTCACAGGACGTCTCAAAACTAGCATTTAATTTCTGATTTTGCTGGTGTGGACATATAAAAAGTTTAAATGCTGAATCTAATGAGCAAATATTGGGAAATGTTATTGTTTCAGGCAGAGATGATAATCCGAGACCGAGCGGGGGAACATTGCAAGTTTTGCAAGTGCAGGGTTATTGAAATATTTTCAGTTATTGATCCATAACTTTTTTCTCGGTATTTTTTAGAAAATTTGTTTTGAAAAGGATAATATTCAAAAATGACCGCAAATTTTAAATCGGCATGTTTTTTTAAACTTTCCTACTTATTTCTAAATATTTTTGTATTGCCGTGTAGCCCAGAATCTCAGCTTTAGAAACAAACTATCAAACTTCATTGAATGATTTTAACGGGTGGTCAAAAAGTTCCCGATAGATTTTCAAAGCTTCATTTTTTATCATTTTTCTTATCATATTTTTAGAAGTTTAGTATTATTTTTTAGCCCTGTTCTTCCTCTTTCAAACGACATGTCACACGTTTATTTTACTCAACAAAATGACCACCATTTGCATCAATACATTTCTTTAATCGTTTTGGAAAGTTGTCAATGGCTTTTTGGATCATCTCTTGTGGAAGTTCGTCCCAAGACGCTTCTCTTTGGCATTTTCTTTAAGCAGAGGGCCTTCAGCAGTCTTCCTAGACTTCATATCAAACACATCGTGAATTATGTTGAGGACGGACGAAGCGGAAATTCCAAGCTCAGCGGCCAACTTCCTTTTGGAGTCTGATTGGGAGTGGATGTGGCCTTCTTCATGGTCGTTGCAGTAGCAAATCCTGTCGGCTATCAGTTGGATGTTTTCCTTCGTCAAAGCAGTTGATGGGCGCCCGCTTCTTGGTCTGTCTTCATTGCTGCCTGTCTCCGTAAATCGCTTGATGGCATCCGAGACAGTTGATTGGGCACAGTTGAGCATGCGACTTATTTCCATCACCTTGTAACCTTGCTGATGCAGTCTAACTATTCCAGCGCGTAGGTCAGCCATATTTGTTAAACTGTATTAGTAGAATGATATATCAAATGAAAGAGGAGTTTCAGGGCTACAAAATGGTATCAACAGATCAGAGATATGATAAGAAAAATGATAAAAAATGAAGCTTTGAAAATCCATCGGGAACTTTTTGACCACCCGTTAGAACTATGGAGATTTACGCGGTTGAACGAAGTAAGTTTTATTTCATTCAGAGCTCTCTACATGTCATACAATGCTGTTTGATAGTCTGTTAGAAAGCTGAGATCCTGGGCTACACGATAATGCAAAAAAAATTGAAAAAGTATAAAAATTAGCACAAAAAAATTGTAAATGAATAAAAATTTTAAATTTGCCGTCATTTTTCAGAAATTCGGGGTCAAAATCAAATACCACCCTTTTAAAAGGCAGTTTTTTGTGTAGGCAATTTCAAAAATACGATTCTTGCTTAATCTTTATGTGGTTTTAGACCTACACCTCCAAACCAGAACAGAACAAGGGGCAAGCGAAAATCGTGTCTTTGACATTACATACCCAGAAGGCTTTTTAATTCTGAATCCGTTTGTCAAAGCAGATTTTCTAAAACATACCTAGAAAAAAATTACGTCCAAAACAACAGGCTTAACAAATTGAAACATCCGTAAATTTACGGTTTTCAAAGGTTTATTGTACTTCTTCTAATCAACGCTTTGTGCGTTTTTTAACTTTTCTCCGATGAAGAGAGAGGGGGCTATAGTGAAGAATAGGGTTCCAAAAAACAGCTTGGTCCCCCTTGTTGTTTTTCGTAGAAACTAGTTTGGTCCTATAAATTTTAATAAAAAACAGCTTGGTCCCCCTGTTGTTTTTACAAATAAAACAACAGGGGGACCAAGCTGATTTTTGTAACCCTATTCTTCACTAGGCGCCGAAAGAGGGCTTTTCATAGAGCATGGACATTGGAGGAATTACGATAAATTAAAATATGTTAAAAAGTATTTGAAATTTTAACAAGTTAGTTCTTTAACTTTTTCAACCAAGCTGTAAACCAATTTAGGTGCGTTAACGTTTCCGCTTAATTTTCAACTGAAAATAAACGGAACGGCAAAAAGTGATTTTTTTGGAAAAATTGCCTTGTTCCCCCCTGTTGTTTTGAAAACGCCAATAAGCAAGGTTTCAAAACAACAGGGGGACCAAGACAGTTTTTTTTTCAAAAACATCACTTTTTGCCGTTTTGGTTTTTTTTTTCATTTGAAAAAAAACCGGAAACGTCCTTTTACCCAAATTTATATCCAAACGCAAAATTCTATTCACGTTTAAAAAGTTAGTCAAAAAGCCTGAAAAAAATTTGAATTCTGCTGCGAAAATTCAAACCTTTGTCAGCAGATTTAATTTGGCAGCAGAATTCAAAAATTTTGGTAGCATATTCGAATTTGCATCCGCAGTCGCATAATTAAATGATATCAAGACCGGTCCGGTGGGAACGCACCTCACACAACTGAATCAAAAACATGGCCGGCCCTATTCACCTTTAGGTGCCCACATTTTTTTGCCTTGGTCCCTCCTGCTGTTTTTTTCTTAAAAATTGCCTTGGTTCCATTGTCCATTAGAGTTATTTCAATACAGTCAACCCTCTCTAAACGGGCACCCCTAGGGACCGAGCCTTAGGTGCCCGTTTATAGAGGGTGCCCGTTTATAGAGGTGCCCGTTTATAGAGAATTGACTAATTGTGGGTCTTTGAGGAGCCCATTTATAGAGGTTTGGTTAAGAGACACTATAAACCAAACGAAAATTTTATTAAACAAAAAGATGACCAAGGATGTTGGAAACAATAAGATGACCAAGGATGTAGAAACCTACAGCTATAGAAACCATAAAAACGTGACTTTGGGTTAGGCGATAAAAGGAACTCCTGCCAAGAGCCCGTTTACAGAGGGGAGTTTTATTGTTTGGGACCGAGAATTAAGTGCCCGTTTAGAGAGGGTGCCCGTTTATGGAGGTGCCCGTTTATAGAGGGTCATTTCTCGATAATTTACTTATAGTACGTTCGGGACCGAGCCTTGGATGCCCGTTTATAGAGGGTGCCCGTTTATAGAGGTGCCCGTTTAGAGAGGGTTGACTGTATTGTTAAACATGATTTTCTTCAAAACAACAGGGGGGGACCAAGGCAAAAAATATAGGCACCTAAAGGTGAATAGGGCCAATGAATCAAAAACATGGCCTTTTATCGAAAAAACAAATGTTTACACCACCACCACCAATAAGTCTTTTATTTGGCTCTTTTATATATTCCAATACTGAAATAACTATGGAGAAATAAATAAAGTGCTTGGACAGCAAGAAGAAAGGATCTTAGAAATAGCTAAAACTATGGAATCCTGATTTTTGATGGATTTTGTGGATCCCTGGAGAATAGCCAAAAGTTTCCTCCCACATTGGTTAAAACAACGAAATATTCCGCCAAGAAGATATGCATCCTCCTTCTATTTTCGTGACCCTTTCAATATGGCAGGCCAACACAATGGTGAGAGTGCTAAAAGTTTTTTTAAGCCAACAACAACCAAAAACTATAACAATTTTTTTAACAATTACACAATACAATAGGCTTTATGGTGGCAAACAAATAAATACAAAACTATTCATTTCAATGTTGTCCATATTTACATAAAAAGAGCGTTTTATTTTTTGAGCACATGTCCATAATTTTGATGGCACACTGACAACTGGACAAAAACTATCTGACAAATAATTGAACTACAGTCAAACCTCGTTTATCCGGCACCCCCAAAAGTTCGTTCCCGCCTTGGGTCCGACACTTTCTTTAGCTCAATTTTCGAAGTCTTTTGCTAAATGTGATTCGCCAGTCTAGTCCGAAATATTGCAAGGATTCTGATTTTGCCATTCGTTTTTTCAAAATCTTTAAATTTCGCCATAAAGACCCGCGAACCTCGGTTATCCGGCACCTAATTTTCAAAAGGGGTGCCGGATAACCGAGGTTCGCGCGTCTTTATGACGAAATTTAAAAATTTTGGAAAAACGACCGGCAAAAACAGAATCCTTGCGATATTTCGGACTAGACTGGCGAATCACATTTAGCAAAAGACTTCGAAAATTGAGCTAAAGAAAGTGTCGGACCCAAGGCGGGAACGAACTTTTGGGGGTGCCGGATAAACGAGGTTTGACTGCAGACAAAAAGTCATTCAACAATAAATTCAAATGAGAATTAATTGGTCTAGGCACGATTTGTTTCGGTAATAATTCTTCTTTACCAAAGCTAATTCATAAAAAACTTTCCTGCAAATAATGGGTTGTGTAGTTTTGTTTTCTCATTTCACTACGTTAGTTCATAGTGTATTATTCTACCCTTTTAGTCCTTATGAGGTGGATATTCACCTGGGTAGCCTAAAAAAAATATTGTCGAATCAAAAAACAAATTATGCTATCATACGTAAAATCGTGTCCGAAATCGTGTTTGTTAAGACCAAAATCTAATTTTACCCACCGAAACGCCAAAACCCGGGGTGGGTACCACTTGGTCAGGTGGATATCCATCTAGATGGCCTGGAAATTAACAAATTTTTGAAAATTAAATCATTTTTTTAACATAAAATCGGCTGGAGAATTGGGTTTGACATTACAGTCAAACCTCGATATAGTGGGCCCCCGGCCCCTTCGGGTCCAGGCCTAGAGGCCACTATATTGGAGGACACACTATATTCAAGGACCCACTATATCGCAGGCCACAATATCAAGGTTTGACTAATGCCAAATTGCGTTTTTGACCAAGCAAGGTGGTTAGGTACACAAGTAGGGTGGGTAGGTATCCAAGTGAGATGTATAGGTATGCCATTAGGGTTGGAAGGCTCTATGTCAATTGATCTACGGTGTTGCGTCTTCGACGCAAGTGATGTCTACAAAATTCTTCACTTTCCCAGCCTGGGGTTTGGTGGCCTATTGGTTGAGGCGATTCCCTGAGGATCCAAAGGGAGTGGGATCAAATATCCCCTCCATTCTCCTTATTCCAATTCACGAGCTGGTGGCCGTGACCGCTCGCGACAACGGTCAATGGGGCCACAAAAATTAATCACCTCCATAGGCTGAACAAACTATTCTGTTCAACATAAAATCGTGTGCTGAAAACGGTTTGTTAAGACGAAATACAAGAATTTCAATCCTCTGGGTAGCTACCCACTCCGAGCTGATCGACCCCAAATTAAAGAGAATTTTCCTGAATGGACAAACAAACTGTTTATTCTTGCCTAAAACGGCTTAAGTACATTAGTGAAGATTTAAAGTGAGTTTTCTGCTGAATTTTCATACAGTCAACCTTTGATTTAACGTTCCCTTCGATTCAACGTACCCCTATGATCGGTCCCAAGAGGGTACGTTAAATCGAAAGTTGACTGTATTATAATCAGGTTGTCTGGGTGCGCATCGTTTCGCCCGAAGTTCTTTTCGCCCGAAACAATACCAAGTCAGCAAAGTCAAACGGTGAGGGATGCGGGGATGGATACGGGGACGGGTAGAGCCGTTTTTTTAATGCGGGGACGGAAAAGGCAGTGAAAAGTACTGAGTATGCCTTTTTTTAATTAAAATAGCAAAAACGACATTTAAACGACATAACAAAGCAAAATTTGGCAACTCGAAATTTGAAATATCGACATTTGACAAGAATCCGAGGAAAACAGCAGAGAAGCAGAACCAAATAAAAAATTTTTAGATGCGGGGAGAGGCGGGGTGAAATTTGATAGAGGCGAGGATGCGGGAACGGGGAGTGACATTTTTTGATGCGGGGAGGGATGCAGGACGGGGAGGGCATGTTTTTCATGCGGCGAGGGAGAGATAGAGGGCGGGGACGGAGGCCAACACTCATTTCGATCATCAGATCAATTTTCTTTTTTTACAGTCACAAAATCGATTTTTTGAAATTTTTTATTTTCAGACTAGACCGACCGAAGATAACTGGCAAAAGCTTCAAAAATCAGGGTTACAACAAGTGTCGCACCCTAGGCGGGAACAAACTTAAGGGACTTTTTTATCGGGACTTCATCGTATCGAAAAATTTCGATTATCGAATGGCTCGTTCACGGACTGCGACTTAGACTAAGACTGACAAGGGAACCTTCCGAACTGTGATTTCGCTCACAAATATTCTGGCTATGCCATCTTGTAGAGCATAGTCGATTTAGTTATGGAAGTGAAGTCTGTTTGGGCTGGTGAGAGAAAAAGTGGTGAACGCGGCGGCACCGTAATGTGCAAAAACCACAGTAAAACCACCACTAATACAGTCAATTATACAACGTGGGGACCGGCCTTGGGGGCCGTTATATAGAGGGCCGTTATATAGAGGGCCGTTATATAGAAGGTATGTTACTAACGTTTGTAAAGGGGTTGTGTAGTTTTGCAAAACGTGCTGATTATTGAAGTGGCCGACTCAGAAACAACCATTTATTTAAACACCAACAATAACAACTACATTCGAACAACGCGCAATCAACGGTTAAACGAGAAGAAATGTGAACAATAGAGGTCTAACTCCTTATGTTTTAGTCAAATCCAACCAAACTGGTCCCAGGGGGCCGTTATATAGAGGGGCTGTTGTATAGAGGGGCCGTTATATAGAGGTTTGACTGTATAATTGAGCGGCACCCTGGGCATAGCAAAAATGAGAAAGAACACGACGCTTCGCTGGTTTACCCGGTGCTCATTGTACAAGCTAAAAAGAAAAGAGATAAAATGCAAAGAACTATTTAGATCTAAATAAGAACAAATGATTACAAATAATAGAGCAAAAATGGCAACTGGAAAAAGGTCGTGTTCGGGTTAGGGGCCGTTATATAGAGTTCTTTCATTGCTAGGACCAGCCTCCGTTATATAGAGGGGCCGTTAAATAGAGGGTCTAACTCCTTATGTTTTAGTCAAATCCAACCAAACTGGTCCCAGGGGGCCGTTATATAGAGGGGGCCGTTGTATAGAGGGGCCGTTATATAGAGGTTTGACTGTATTGTCTCCAAGATTATCCAGCGAATTCAAAGTGTCAATGTGGGAAACTGTGTTTTGTTCGTTGCGCGCATTGTACTTCTCTTCTTTGTTTCACGCACTTTGTTATTGAGTATCATTGTTGTGATCGTGTTTAATAAAACGGTGTGGTTGTGTTGCTATGTGCTGATATAAAAATCAACTGAAATTAAGGAAAATATTCAACTGAAAATACAAAATTCACGCGACTTTTTACTGTGGTTTTTGCACATTACGATGCCGTCGCGTTCACCACTTTTTCTCTCACCAGCCCAAACAGACTTCACTTCCATAACTAAATCGACTATGCTCTACAAGATGGCATAGCCAGAATATTTGTGAGCGAAATCACAGTTCGGAAAAATCCCTTGTGAGACTATTTTGGCTATATGAACACCTCTTAGTCTCAGTCTAAGTCTCAGTCGAAGGTGTTCACGAACTGAGACTAATTTTTTTTAATGAAAACAGGATCAAAACGCTTTTTTTAACTAGTGTAAAGGGTCATTGCATGCTTTCTTTCTCGACCAAAGCCGAGCACGTAACCGCTTAGAATACTGATTTGGGATTATTGCAATGAAGTGGAGGATGTTGTTGAAACCGCTCGAATGCTCACATGAGATGGCTGACAACATAGTTTGGGCCATCTGTGTGCTCCACAATTTCCTTACTGAAGAGATGCAGGAAAAACAGACTTAAACAGAACCATGGCAGCCTTTCAGACCTGGCGTGTATATATGCCGTTCTGACTTGTTACATATTTGTGAAATTTTGTACCTATTTTGTGGCCCTAAATGGGTGATTGTGCACTACGTGTTTTTTTGTATTTTTTTTTGACGCTGAAAAAGAATCGGCCAACTTTCATCAATAGAGTTAATGCGGAAACTTCCTAAATAAGTTTAGTGCAGAAACCGAAGTTTAATGCAGCACCAACCGGGTCGTGAACCCACCCCACATGGTCGGCTTCGAAATGGTTTTTCTAATAATCCTGCCAAGAAAAATTTAGAGGTCTAAATTGAGAATTTATCGCGGGGGAATTTACCGCCGCCCGTGTTGAATAACCCTAGTCTTCTCAGATAAATAATAATTTATTGAAAAGAAAATAATTATTTATGAACAAATCAAAAACAGTATAACAAATTTTTTACAAATGAAAAAAGTTCAGGACATTTTTTAGAAATAAAACTTTTTTGCGATGGTTTTTCGGTGCAATAAGGCCTGCTCAAATGTCGTCCAAATACTATGACTCAAGCAATAACTCTGGTCATTTGCCAATGTCAAGTAACCATTCGACAACCCTACGTGTAAATCAAAAATTTTTTAAAAAGTTGGGTTTTCAAAAGTATTTCAAAATTTTGAAACAAATCCATTTTGAAAATTAACCAAAAAGTTTTATCTAAAAAACGTCCCTATTGAAAAAAATATATATGCACCAACAACAAAAATGGCAAAAATGTTATGAGATCTACTTGTGCTCAATACCAATGGGTGTGTCCTTGGTCTCAATCTTCTCTGGGTCAATGTAGGGCGCCTCCAGCTCCAAAGCACCGTTGCTCCTGTAGTTGCAAGTGATCTCATTCAGTTTCACTCCTTCTGGAATGCTGATCTTGCGGTAGTACTCGAATTTAGAGTTTTCATCCGAGTGTTTGGCCTCGATGCTCAGAGTGGACTCTTTGGAGTCAGTGCTGATCTTGACTTCCTCCGGCTTGAAGCGACGAACATCGAATTCCAGACGGAATTTTTTCTCCCCATCTGTCTCCACAATTGGATTTTGTAGTCGGAACAGCTCAGTGGTGGTGGGATGATCCTCCTGCAGAAATGGGCGAAAACCTGGAATTGGGATCAAAGTTAGAAAAAATGAGAAGAAAGATACAATTCAATAATGGATCCACTATCCACTATTCACAGTTATGCAAGTGCCATTTGCAAAATATTAGGTTGTTTCTAAAGTTCGTGGATTTCGTGTTTTTCAAATTTTTATCAAAAAAGAGTCGAAAACGTAATTTCAGGGTTATTATTTTCCAACCCTTCAAAAATTGGAAAAAATTGGGTCGGTCTCGAATTTTGGGTGCTACCGTGTTCTCTCTAATAGGTGGGTTTGGTGGGCTTATTTGTTTGGTGGGTTTCTACATGTGGGTTTTTTTTAACCCTCCAAAAATCAAAAAAATTGGAATTCGATCCCTACATTTTTGGGTGAAAATCAGAAAAGTTGAATCGGTAGAGCTCGTGGACGTTAAGAAAACGCGGAAAACAGATTTGCAAAATGTTTTCTCTAAGCTGAGATATAGGTCCTCAAAGTTGGGGGTGTGGGCCTATTAGAGAGATACATACATAAAAATGATTTCAAATGTGAAAAAACTATTTTTTTGAGAGTATCCGAATAGGTAGGTCCAGTCCTTAGATAATCAAAAAACAACACTACCTGCTAACCTCTCCATTTCCTTACTCATCCGCTGGAGTTCATTGAAAATACTGCCGGAGAAATCAATAGGACTGCGGCTGACCCAGTAACGGCGGACAACAACAGGGTTAATAGCTCGGGCGCATTGACGCAACATTTTTAAGAAGCAGAAAAATAATAATTGGAAAAGATCTGATCAACTTTTATGCTTTGAAATTGAAAATACTGCAACTTGCAGGGGTATTTATATTGGCTGCAAAACATAGAGGGGAAGATTCGTGAACACTGCGGAAAACTCTAGAAAAAAGTAAGAAGAGACGGCTAGGCTAAACAAGTAGAGATATGGCCCAGCTGGCCTCTTCTGGTATGTTCTCTAAACGAGCAGAGAAATGAGTGAAAGGAGAGAAAAAGACAAAACCAAAAGACAGCAGAAGGAACGGCTAAACTCCTTATGTTCACAGCCTTTCAAAATTCAAACTTCCTTGTAGTTCAACTTAAACAAAACGCCAAGAATTAAATTGCAAGTTTCACGCGCTTTTTTAAATTTTTGTTTCTTTAGTCACTCGTAAATCAGATAATTTTTTTTAAGATCCAACAGATTCCCCTTAAAAACCAGCGACCAACAAAAAAATGCAAAAATAAATTTATTCAGATTCAATTTCCAAAACAATATTGAGGTCGAACAATACATTTCGCAGATAAGACTATTCAAGAAGTTTCTTCAAAATTACTGGACGGCTGTTCATCGATGCGAACCTTCTTTCATCGCAGCATTGCAGAAAATTTCCCAAATAAGCACACCTAAAACACAAACCTGAGTAAAACAGCGCTTCAACCCAGCAATTAAACAACGCACCCAGAGCCCAAACATCTGACGGAGGAGTGTGTTTCTGCTCACTGAACACTTCTGGCGCCATCCATCGGACTGGAACACGTTCGTTAGGCTTCATATGATGAGATAGAGCTTTGACCGGCATCCCGAAATCACTTATTTTGAGGTAATCATTAGAGTACAAGCAATTCCTCGAGGCGATATCTCTAAAAATGTTTGATCGCACATGACTGCTCATCCGAACTACTAATCTTACCTATGTAGAATTCCCTTACGATGCAAGTAGGCCAATCCACTCGCTGCATCTGTGCACATTATCTCCCTTTCCTCGATGCTCACGTCTTCATTCTTTTTGATCAAGTACGCATCGACAGAACCCCCCTTTACGAATTCCATCACGATCATCAGCTAATGTAAGAGTTTAAAACGACAAATTTTTATGAGACTAGCTTACCGGCTCCTCTTCAGCAACAATCCCACAGAATCGCACGATATTCGGATGAGAGAGCTGACGCACCAATCTGGCTTCTTTCATAGACTGCTCGATTTTCTCCTTAGTTACTTGGTCACACTTCAACTGTAACGGAATGCTACATTAACGACTATAAATAAGAATCAATTGGAGAGCCTGCGCTTCGACCTCCTTCCTCTTTCTTACCGTTTTTATAGCGACTTTATGTCATTCTGCCTTTTGGCTGAAAGCTCTGCTCTTGATTTAGATAGAATTGATTTAAATAGAAGGATTTTGACACTGAAAATAGATAAACAGCTTACAATGACGAAGTTTCCACACTTCTCTTGCTTTTGCACTTGCTGCTTCTTTCTTGTGCGTTTTGAATTGCTTCATGTTTGATTTCTTAGACCATCGCTTGTGTGCCAGAGCTTGAAATTTCCCGAACATCGACTGCTCTTCAGCATCTTTTTGCATTTTCGAGTATAAACCATTGCTAGACCTGAAATGAAAATCTTTGTCTCGCATAAAAACTAAAAATTCGCATTTTTCCAGCGATTTATGTACTAAAAGATAGCGCGACGAATAAGTTTCACGACAAACTATAAAAAGTCCTTAAAAGTCATTTTCAGAAATCTCAGACTAAAGGAGTGAAACAACTGGCATTTTTCGAGTAAAAATAGGGGTTTTTGCATTCTCTGTCTAACTTTTGTATAAAACACCCTAAATTTGTATTTTTTGTATACATCCTTGGTACCAAAATGCAGCGAATTTACTCCTCTATCGAGTCTCTGGTTTTGTTTGAGAAAATTAGACAGAAAAACTTGGCAGGATCTCAATCAAACCAATGAGGCAAAGAAATTTCTTCGAACATTTTCAAAGAAATTGCTTGTGGTTTTAAAATTTTACGTGTTTTATGGGCAAGTGATGGCTCATTCGAGAGTTCTTAATGCGAGGAATATTTTGGCTATAAGCATGCTCAAGCCAAAAAGGAAAAAATCATGTCAGAGGCATGAAACAAAAAAGGGTCTCAAATCGACCATTTTTGATAATTTTTTGTTTGGCGCCAATTTCCCTAATACACTAAGATTCAAATTTTGAAAGGCTGTGTGTTTACGTGCAAAAAATGTTGTTGAAAAAGTGTCAACAAAAGTTCAAAGACCTTCTGGTCTCCAATTCTCCAACATTTTGGATGTATTTCAACTGTTAAATTTCGAACTGAAAAATATGTATTTCAAAATTTTCTCGTCTCGAAACTGTCGTCTTTCGAAAAATTCTGATCCCATTTTCGGACTCGTAAAAAAAACTGAATTTTTTTAAATTTTACCGAACCCATAACTGCTGCTTTTAGCATTGATGCTATATTACCTCTTCCGAGGGGTGTTTGCCTTTTTTTCTAGGTAAAACTTTTCTTTCGCCTTTAAAATACCTCCTAAAAGGGCATGCCCGCACGTTTTGAGAAGTTGAGGCCCACGCCTTGACGCCCCCCGCCCCGGGAACCAGCAAAATTTTTTGAGTCACACCATTTTTCACTCGTTCTGCGTCACTTCTAATATGGATGACCTTGTACTACTTTTCAAAAATAGCCAGAAAACTTAAAAAATCTAGATGAGAAAGCGTGCTAAAAATTTGCGAGAAAGAAAAAACTGCTGGTCCAATAACTCGACACCCTAGAGTGTGATGCCTTTTCTCCGTGTAACGCACGGGCATGCCCCTTTAACACTCGGATGGTCGAGAAATCTCTTTGCCATACTAGTACAAGTTCGCCAACCTGGGGTTTTTGGGATTTATGGGTGATTTTTTGATACCTCTCCCTTAGTGCCAACGGCTGACCACTGAGACCAAACCATGTTTAGAGCTTGGGTTTGTTTTTCCCAGAGGCTAACCAAATTTTCCTTCGAGCTTGGTTGGGCCAAAAACTCGGCATCACCATCTTCGACTGGTGGTAAGCCTGTTTTAAGGGGTGTCAAAAAATCCGCCGGCGTAAGCGGTTGCGGGAATTCCTAGTTGTGGCTTAAAAACGTAATGGGTCGTGAATTGACCACCGCCTCAACCTGTATTAGGAGCGTCTCAAAGACGTCTGAGGATAGTGCGGCTCGACCGAGCAGGTGGTGTTTCGCGAGCGCGACCATGCGCTCGTAAAACCCTCCTTTCCAAGGCGCGCGCTCGATAATAAAATGCCATTGGATTTCATAAGTAGCCGAATAATTTTGGACTTCTGGCGATCGAAAAATATCTTGCCAAGTCTTTTTCCAGATTCTCTCTATGGCTTTGGCGGTCAGTACAAATTGGGTTCCGTTGTCTTTAATCATGTATCTGGGGGTACCACGACGGCCAATAAATCTTTGAAAAGCTCCCAAAAACTTATCAGCCGATAGTTCAAAAACCAACTCCATATGCCATGCCCTAGTCGATAGGCAAGTGAAAAGTGCAATCCAAGATTTTTTTGTGAGCGCTCCAGTTTTCGAATTCACTGGCCCAAAAATAATCCACTCCCATAGCCAGAAACGGAGGGTTAGGCTGCACTCATAAAAGAGAGGGATGAGGGAAATTTTGGCGAAAATTTTCGGCAAATTAGACACCCTTTTTCACAATTTTTGAGACAGTTTTTCTGCCTTTTGGGATCCAGTACTGCGTTCTGAGTTCAGATAGCAAAAGCATAGGTCCAGCGTGTAGTAGTTGGATATGGGTATCCAATACTATCAATTTAGTCACCGAGGACTCAAGTGGCTGGAAAATTGGTTCAACAGCACTAAGAGATAGGCCTTTTTGCAACCTTGTTTTTATTCTACAAATGCCCGATTTATCCTCGAAAATTTAATGTCTGGGTAGGGGTACTGGTGTTGAGCCGTCTTGATGTGGTATATCTGAGCGATTTTTCGCTCTTCTGATGAGACTACTATAGACATTGGCATTGGCAGCTTCATCAAAAAATTTATGCCGTTTTTGCTACCTTCTGGTATTAATTTTGACAAGCATTTTTTCAAAAATCGAAAAGCGTAGGCGGTAACCCGCAATAATTTTGAAAAATTGGAAAAAATTTTTGGCTTGACTATTGGCTTCAAAATCACAATTTGAGTAGAAAAAACTCCTTGGAAATCACTTATGCAATAATCTGGTATTTGAAGGTTTACTGGCCATACTGACTCAGAATTTTTCAAAAACTCAGGCCCATGCCACCAGTGTTTGGACCTCGTACTCGTACTTCGTACTCGTACTACGAGTACGAAGTACGAGAAGAAATTTTTGTGGTACGAGGTACGAGTACGAAGTACGAGAAGAAATTTCAGTGGTACGAAGTACGAGAAAAAAATTTGGAGGTACGAGGTACGAGTATGAACAGTGTCAAAATACAAGTATTAATAGATTAACTGACAATTTTTCACTTAGTGAAATTCCGTTTTGTGAAATGTTTATTTTGAAATTATCAAAAAATTATATATTGTTGAAAAATAGCAAAAACCGGGGTTTTGATAGACTACAAGAGGTCTTTGTTTTTAAAGTCCGTCACGAGTTCTCTCAGATATTGTCGGACCTCTTCTCTATCTTTTTCATCTCCTACGAGCAGATCCATCGTCTCGTCTACCACTATGCTTATGCCAACCATTTTTAAAATAACTCACGCGTTCTTTTTTAAACACACGAATAAATAATGCTGTGAGAAATAAGTACTTAATAACTAATATAAAAAAAAGATCTTCGTTCTGATGTGGCTAATTATCGACCCATAAGTTTAACTTGCTCCTTATCAAAAATAATGGAAAAAATTGTTCAGAAAGAGCTAAATAAATTTCTCGAAGCTAAAAATCTCATCCCTAACTCACAACATGGATTTCGAAAAAACAAATCTATTTCAACACAGTTAATTGAAACATTTGATGACTGGACAGATGGAATAGACAATAAAATGTGGGTGGATGTTGTGTATTTTGACATAGCAAAGGCATTTGACACCGTAAACCACTACAAACTTTTACAAAAACTAGCCAATGCTGGTGTATACGGTGCTCTTTTAAATTGGATAAAAAACTTTCTTGTGGGCCGGTCTTTTAGTGTGAAAATTGGAGATTCTCTCTCCATTCCTAAACTTGCTACTAATTAGGTCCCCAGAGGCTCAGTTTAGGGCCTCTCCTATTTTTGTTTTACATAGCTGATATTGAAAAACTTGTGCACATATGGATGTAAAATTAAAATTTTATGCTGATGATCTTAAAGCATATATTGTTTATTCTGACCCATCTGCTTCCCTGAAACTTCAAGCTTTCATTAACTCTTTTCTTGATTGGTGCCAGAAAAATGATCTAAATATAGCCATCTCTAAATGCTCTATTCTGTATTTGGGCCGAGGTAACCACCAGACTAAATATTTTCTTAATAATGAATTAATACCCATGGCAAATGAAAATGTAAGAGATCTTGGGTTACTTATTACACCTGACCTTAAGTGGAAATCACATATAGATCACTGCTACAAATCAGCCTTATCTAAACTGTTCACACTTTTCAAAGCTGTTCGATCAACTAATACAAAATTTCTAGTCAAAATGTATGTAGCGTATGTAAGACCCTCTCGAATCTTCTTCAGTATTATTTAATCCAACATACAAGAAAGATATTATGAAAATTGAAAGATACAAAAGATTGCGAGCAATATCATTTACTTTAAATCACTCAGAACAAATATCCCGTAAAGCCATCCTATGAACAATTGCTTTCAATACTAGGGCTAAAATCTTTGGAATATAGGAGACTGTGCTCGGACCTCATTTTCTTTCACAAGATTATCCTTCAAAATGTTCAAATTGATTTAAATACTAGATTTACTTTCATCCATCAAAAACCAGAGGACAACAACTTAAACTTTATATACCAAATTGTAAAACTAATATTAGATTTAATTTTTCTTGTTCGTGTTTCTAAATTGTATTACAAACTCCCAAATGATTTGATATCGTCAGGAACTATACATCTTTTTAAAAATATTTTAAGGAAAACAGATTTAAATTATCTTTTAGACTTATAATTGTATTTGATAAAGTGTCATACCATTGAATGTCTATTGTAAAGTCGATTCTCTTTAGAAAAAATGCTTTCATTATTGATTTTTTAAAATAGATAAAAAAAATAACGACTTAAATGAATTGGACCAAAAACATTCACTGGAACTTAATCGGCGCAAAAAGAGCCAAGTTTCGCATCAGAGACCATGTGACTGTAAGACGCCATCGATGAGTTGCAATACCAATTCAGCACTTTTCCGGGGCAAAGATATCATATCGACGAGACGCACTTTTACACCACTTGTATCATCGAAAAACCTACAACCATTCACTTAAAATCCCTGGTTTAAATCTCACAATAATACGAACCTAATCACAATCGGAAACAACTCAATCGCCTTGTGATTCGAAGCATCGATTGAGAACGAAAACGGTTGCGATCCCAGTTCTTCTAGCAAACACTCAACAGAATATGGAGCCAAAACGCCTGAATTAAAGGTCATTAAGGAACAACAGTAAAAAGCAAACTGTACTGGGCAATAATACCTGTCAAAATACTAGCTGTTTTCATTTGTGCATTCATTCTTTGCCACTTCCGAATCAGAGAACATTGTGCGAAACAAACCACTGGACGAGACGCAGTCAGTAGAGGCAAATTATTAATTGTGGCGTGCAATATGATATGCCCAGGCACCTTCAGCAGCAGTCGCGCGTTCATCAATGGCAGTAGGAACAGATCGGCTTGGCATGAAATTCGACAGAGACCTAAAATCAAAATATATCAACAAAAATATCAAACAAGGAAGTAAAAAATACTTGGTTGACGTAAACGCCCTCACATTTTGAACATACTTTGAAGTCTTCTGATGCACGGAAATTGCAGATTTCCCAATTGACGTCAGACTGATATCTAGCCGGCAAGCAATGCAGTGAGCGTGGAACTCATCCTTCCCAGCCCTCTTGGTATATTCCTGTTTGAACTTGTGCTTTCTTTCTGGCGGAGCCATCTGAGCGAGCTAAAAATACGGTTTTGCGAACGTTGAAAAATGCTTTGAATCACTGAACATTGTAAAGAGAATGAAACGTTTTCCTGACAAAAATGTTTTTCTCAACGAATATTGGCAAGTCATGTTCAATTCCTTGAAGCACATTCCTTGAAGTCTTGAAACACAAATAAGACAAATAAGACAAATTTTTGAAAATAAGCACATTTTTTAGAAATAAGCACATCTGTGAGGCCTGTTTTAGTACATTTCTTTACTAGAATTACAACAATAAATAGTTCAGAGTTTGAAAATAGAGACCAAAGAGCAGAAAATTCTAAGCCAAAAAAATTGATAAGAAACTGATAAAAATTTTACCGACTTTTTATTGATTTTTGACACGACATTTTACCGAAATTGATAAATTTATCGATTTGCCACACCAGAAAGCTGAAATTTTAGAGATGTGAAACCGACTATTCAGTTCATCAACAACACTAAGAAGAACGTCAAAATTGAAATTTTTAATCAGCAAAATTCAACAATTTTTATTCAACAAAAAAAATTTTATTCAACAAAATATTCATCAACAACACAAATCGAAGTTTCAGCGATAACAAATGATGGAAAAATGAATTAATTTCTGGAAAAAACCCTTGTAGCAAGATTTTGACGACCAGGCTTTCTTTTCTTTTGAATTAAGAGTGGGTAGTCATGAGCGGGTAGTCATGTGTGGGTAAGAGTGGGTAGAGTGGGAGTGGGTAGTCATGCCGGCGAGTTCTATGTCGGCGAATTTACCATTAGTGAAATCGCTATTTTGGTCACGATTATGAATCGGGAGCGAATTGTCCCGGGAGAAAATTGTCCTTGGAGCAAATTGCCCGTGTACCGTCTATACAGCGTTAAAATTTTCAGCTGTCAATTTTTCTTGAAAAGTGGTAACCGGACATTTGTCACTTTTTGAAATCGCGCGACATTTGTCAGTTTTTCGTTAACTGTTTTGGTTATTTTTGTCGTACATAGTTTACAAAAAAGTGACAAATGTCGCGCGACATTTGCCACCAATAGTGACAAGTCGCCTGAAAAGTAGGTATGCCTAAGCAGTTGAATAAATTCCGACACCAATCTCCAATTTTTCACTTCATTTTTTAAGGCAAACTTTTTTTGCAGCTAATTTACGTCTTTTTGCAGCTGATTTACATTTTTTGCAACTGATCCACGGAAGGGGACCAAGCACTTTCAAAATTTTTTTGGCACTTACGTACCTGGGGGGCCCCTTTCTTAATTAAATGTGAATAGTGTTTAAATGTCGTCTAAGTAATTTTTATGCGCTAAAAACGATAAAAACAGAGTTTTCTAACATTTTCCTTAAGTAAAAATTAAAAATTTAAAAAAACCATTTTAGGCTTATGCAGACAGCACTGATTACGCTTGAAAAGAACTTTTTTGCTTAAGAAAGATGGGATTTGAACATAGATTTGTTAACTTGAGCCTGCCGCATAAATAAATTCTGGTATGCATACATTTTTATGCATCCAGAGTCCCTTTCGAGTGAGTTGTGTCTAAGGTATGTGGGTGTGCGCATCTCAACCCCAAGCCCCCTTCATGCATCCAGAGTCACTTTCGAGTGATTTGTGTCTAAGGTATGTGGGTGTGCGCATCTCAACCTCAAGCAACCAAGCCCGCTGCGCCCCCGAAGGGAGCGCAGTGGGCTTGGTAGATTAAAGATGCGCGCACTCACTTACCTTAGACGTAATTCCGAGCAAAACTCTTGATCATAAAATGCATGAAAGAGCTTTTTGCCTAGCTCTAGTGATCAAAATGTGGTAGGACATCACACCATAAAACATTTTAACTTAGGGGACCAAGGCAACTGGTGGTCCTGTGGCAACAAAAAAAATTCAAAAACCTAATTTTTAATAGGGAAAAATGTTAGAAAAAACCTTTTTTATCGTTTTTAGCGTATAAAAATTACTTAGGAGATATTTAAACACTATTCACAGTTAACTAAAAAAGGCCACCCCAGGTACATAAGTACCATTTTTTGCTTTTTCTACAATGTTTTTAACCATGGACCAGCTGCAAAAAACGTGAATTAGCTGCAAGACCAAATCAGCAGCAAAATGAGCTGCAAAAAGAAGGTTTGCCCACTTTTTTAAGGGCAAAACTTTTTTTGTCCCAGATTCACTTTTTGTCCCAGATTTCTTCATTTTTGTCCCAGATTTAGTCAAAACCACAGGGGGGACCAAGCACTTTTAAAATAGGTCAAAAATTTTTTTGCTCGTAGCAGCCTAATATTTTTTCTGTGACGTTTCTATCATGTTTTGAGCATTTTTGCTAAAAATAATTTTTTCGCAAAATTTTTTGTAAGGTCACATCTCAGGTAACAAACAATTTCGTCCTACCTTGTTCCCCCAAGGTAAAAAATTTTGCGAAAAAAATAATTTTTGGCAAAAATGCTCAAAACATGATAGAAACGTCACAGAAAAAAATATTAGGCTGTTATGAGCAAAAAAATTTTTGACCTATTTTGAAAATGCTTGGTCCCCTTGTTTTGACTAAATCTGGGACAAAAATGAGGAAATCTGGGACAAAAAAAAGTGAATCTGGGACAAAAAAAGTATTGCCTCTTTTTTAAACAAATGTTTTACACGCTAAAATTTGTTTTAAACGGAACATTATTATTGGAGGCAAAGCTAAATTCAAACATCGTCTATTGTGTTGATTTTGGCATAATATATTTGTCGCTTGAAATTCGGCTTGAATGCAGCTATTTTTGTTTCAATCTTTTTTGCGTTACGAAGACGCATCTGCAATATGAGCTCGCAAAATCACCAACGTGAAAAACTCGAAAGGTGAAACACTGAATCGTCGACGAAAAGTTTTCTCATCGCCAACTATTTATTAAAGGGGCATGCTCACCTGTTTAAATTTGTCTCCGCCAGTTCAAAAAATTTTCCTAATCATTGAACTTCTGTACGAATTTTTCAGCTTAAGCTCAAAAGCTCAAAACAAGGCTTAGAATTTAATTTTAGGTATAAGTTTATTAGAAACCAAGTTGAAAACCCCGTACAGAAGTGTAATGATTAGGAAAATTTAGGAAAAACAAATATTGAACAGGTGAGCTTTAAGAGACCTGTGGTTACCTTCAAATGCATCCACTCAACTACTGATTTTGAGACGTGTGAATTTTGAGACATGTGGTGTTATTATGGGCAGGAGAAGAGTGCGCCAAATAACTTTACGAAAATTCAATTTGGGCCAAAATATTTTGCAATATTCGGTAAATATTTGCCGAATATTGCAAAATATCCCAAATTGAATTTTCGTACCTCTCTCTCCTACCCGATATTGGTGTGGGATGTATTTACCACAGTGAATTTGTCCACAAGACAAGTATTTTTTTCTATTTTTGGATCTAAGAGTCCGGTAAACATATCTGCCCTCAAGCTGCCTAACAAAAATATGACAAATATTGCAAAGAAACATCAATCTAATTATAAATATAGTTGAAAATTTTTGAAACGTGGTCGAATTAACCGTGGAGAAATTGACCCATAGCCCTTTTGCCTTGATCGAGTTGAAAAGTCCCCATGATTGGCTCGATTTTCGGTTAAAATAAGCGTTTTGAAATAACAAAGCCCTTCTAGTTTTGAGTATTCCCACTCCTACATCTTTGAATGTCCCGTAAAAGTTTTACCCCCGTACTTTGTAGTTTGTCATTGCTTTATAAAATTATACAGTCGAACCTCGATATAACGACATTCCGATATAACGACACCCTTAAGCCGGTCCCTTGGGGTGTCGTCATATCGAGGTTCCACTGTACTTCAAACTTCAGGTGCAATGCGTGAAGAAGATTTAAGGGTCGTGGCTAGTTTGGTCGATTGGTCCAATTCGGATAAGATATTGAACAAAGTCTTCTACGAAAAGTATGGCAAGATATTGGAGGAGAAACTTACCAACTTCCAGGTAATTTTTTCTTTTGATCTTGAATATATATTTGGTTGTAAGACAGCAAAATTTAAATTGTAGGAATGCAAGGGTCAGATGAAGGAATGCATTAAGAACAACTATGGCGATAGCATGGTGGGTTGGAAATTTTGTGCATTTCTTGCTATTATTTGACAACTTCCTCATCAGGTTCCGCGCACACCGAAACGAGTGAAGCCAATGGCTACTCTTCTGGAACAAATTCAACAGTTCAAAACCATTTGCTTTGATGATGACGATGTGGAGAATAGTCCTTCTAAAAGCTTCGACTCACTTGCAAATGCTCAGAACGCAACGCCGCAGATAAAACCAAAAGAAGAGAAAGTGGCAGAGGTGAAAGCTACCGAAGTCGTTCTGATGGATGTACGTGCAGAAATTGAGAAACTACCTCCTGCGCAGGTGTGTTACTTTTTTCTTTTCTTTCTCATGTATGCAATAAACTTATACTTATTTTCAGCATGCCAATCCGTATGTGTTTAATGAGCCTAATGACCCAATTTCTGCTTCTACCAGTTCGGCTTCTGGCGCTGTGAAGGTGTGGTTTACTTTATTCCTTTAAGACTCTTTATTAGTCTAATGTTGCAGATGATAACCAGGTCAAAATTTACAACAAAGAAGACTGCTAAGCAAAATACTCGTGCTGCAAAATCTCCTAGTTCCAAAGTAATTGCTCATCGTTATTATTGTTCTTATTGAAAAACTGTTAAGGTGCTCCGCCATTCCGCAAGACAACAAAAGATCAAAAATATTGAGGAGAAGGCTAATCAAGCGTTGAAACACAAAGAGGATATTTTGAAAGAAAAAGCGGAACGAGCTAAACGGTATGTTTTTGAGCTGTGTCTTTAGAACTACGAAATGGCGCTAACCCGACGGGGGTAATTTCATCACGCCCCTCTTTTGGTGTTTGTTATTTTGATCCTTCATCAATTAAAATGTAACTGAAACTACTTTTTTGAACTAAACTCTCTGTCTGTCTAATTTTCGTTGGGCCCCATAAAATAATAGCTTTGCAAGTCATGCATGGTGTTGTGTTTGCCCAATCTAATGCCCATTTTAGTGATCGTGAGGAGCACCGTCAGCGTGTTGAGCAAAATAATCGTCTAAAGGAAGCAGAGCAACGTGAACGAGAGCAACAACTCCGAGCTCAAGAAAAGCGTCTTCAAGAATTTCGTCTGGAACAAGAAAAGCTTGAGAGAAATGCCGCCCTTTCCAAGAGTCCATTCCGTGCTGGACTGGGTGTATCTGCTTTGCCAAAGACTACCCCAAGACATCTTGCCATTCAACCTTCGAAGACCACTCCTCGTCAGCTGGTTGTGCCGTTAAAAAGAAGTAAAAACGCAGATAACAATCAAATGTGGGTTTTGTCGATTTGATTCTCATTTAATAAAATGAAGGAATTTTTAGTGAAAGCGGCAACCAGGGTGCTTCTGAGGAAGATGTTCGTATCAAAGAAGAGGAGAGGAAGCATGAGCAGTTGGGGAAGGAGCGTCAAGAGCAGGAGCGTCGCGATCAAGAACTTCTGGAGCAGGAACTTCGGGAACAAGAGCTTCGAGAGCAGAGGCGCCTTGAGATGGAGCGTCGTGAGCAGGAACGTCTTGAACAGGAGCGTTTGCAGCAGGAAAAGCAGGAGAAAGAGAGGCGTGATAAAGAACGAGCTGATAGAGAACGGCGTGAGAAGGAGCGACGTGAGCAGCAATTGGAGAAAGAACGACTAGAGAAGGAGCGTAGAGAGCAGCAACTCCGTGAGCAGAAAATAATGGAGAAGGAGCAGCAGGAGCGTGATCAGAAATTTAGAGCAGTGGTCACACAGTAATTATTTTCAATTTGTATTTATGTTTTCACCAGTAATTCTTTACATTTAGTACTTACGATATGACGCCCGATAAGATCTATCTGCCGAGCTCTGAGAACAACTACAATGTGGATGACCTGTCTTCTCACGATGAGACTGACAATGATGAAAAGCCCAGGTTATTGAGACTTTTTTTGATAATTGAAACCACATTACTCTAACTTTGCAGGAAAGAAGTGCCTAAGTGGGCCCAAAGTAAGTGGTTTGGTTAGTAAAAGCGATAAAACATTATCTTTAAAAAGACATACCTTATTCACTGTATTGACTCCTCTCCCCAAAATTCACAATTTCCTTTATTTGTTTTTCTTGTTTTTGACCGACTTTTTTTAACACTCTCAGAATATAACATGCCCAAATGTAGCTGGGAATTTGGGCTACATTTTGGTATGCTATATGCTCAAGAGTCTATGTAAAAAGTTGGTCAAAAACAAGAAAAACAAATAAAAGAAATTCCGGGTTTTGGGGATACAGTAAATACGGTAGGTTTTTTAAACATTCACACTTGAGCCTAGATATAGACATCCCGTAATGGCTCGTTCTCGGACTGCCACTTAGACTGAGAGGTAAACTCAAACTGAGACTTAGACTAAGAGGTGTTCATGTAGCCAAAATATTCTCAGTCTGACTTAAACTAATAAATCAGTAAGAACGACTTTGTCATACAAAAAAATCTTTCAACTAGTTAAAAACACCTTTGAAGCTGCTTTTTAAAGTGCTATTGCTGTCTACGTCAACGGTTGTACACCGCCGATTCAAACATTTTAGCCCAATCATTGAACTTCTGTACGGATTTTCTAACTTGGTTTCTGACAAAACTTTGCCCAAAATTAAATTGCAGGCCTTGCTTTGTTAGAAATAGGACTAAAAGGTGTTCACGTAGCCGAAATAGTCTAAGTCTAAGTCGCAGTCCGTGAGCGAGCCATAAAAAGTTTGTTCCAGCTTAGGGCATGACTATTTTCGAAAAAAAATGACTTTTTTAAAAATAAAAAATGGCTTTTTTGCTTGAAATACCTTTTTTGTCAAAATTACTTGGCGGATTCTATCGTTACACCAACTGTCTTGCGCATTCGCTTCAATAGATCTATATTTACCTAGAGATTATTTCAATGTGTGAGAAAACAATAACGCCCAAAAGTCCGTTTCTTCCGTTTAGTACGTATATAATTTTTAGAAAACACGCTCGTCAAAAAAGTTGCGGCCTTGCATAAATTGCTCTCAGAAGAACGACGTGAACGTCACTTTGGCCGGTTGCAGCAGCCGAACTTGTCAGACTTCTTTAAGAACCAGCTGAAGCAGTATCCTCTTCGAAACTCAAGTGCTATCTGGACATCACCAATGGGCGACCCAACTCCTGGAGAAAGTCGTTTTATGAATTTCCAAGTTGGCAACAAGAGAAAGTGATCCTCTTCTATCCTAATTTACTCTGTTTGATGTGTAACACGTTTGATGTGAACCCTATTGCGGTTTCACCGTTTAATCTATTGGAGCTGTTTGTGGCAAAAATAAATTTCTTGGTATTGTACAGCCTCTACCTATACTACAGGATGTGCCATTAATTTGTAGTTCCTGTGTCCTGTAGTTATTCCCCTCATAACTTTCTTCAGCCTGTATTTTGAGGGTCTTTTAGATGAATCGCCAATGTGGTATGGGCTGATTGTCGTTTGTTTATTATTTTTGCGTGCACTGTTTTTTCTATGATTTTCTCGCACACTTTGGATTGACATGTAAAGAATTGAATAAAACTGGACTAAAAACTAAATTATTATGTTGTTCGGCAAGTCATGAGATAAACCACGTTTTCATTTAAAAGATTCAGAATTTATTCGTTTACACATTTTAAATATTTTTAGACAAAAAAAGAGTTTGGTATAAAAATGTTGAAAAAAACTTTCACCTTGGTCCCCAAGCTGATTTTTCTATATTTTATATCAGCTTGGTAGAAAGTAAAAAGTTTTTTTAATTTTTACAATAAAAAATTTTTTGATCTAAAAATGATTAAAATGTGTAAACAAATAAATTATGAGCCTTTTAAACGACAACAAATTTTTGAAAAAAAAATTACGTGGTTTTTCTCATGACTTTCCTAACAACTTAATAGATAAATTGTTGATATAAAACCTCTTTAAACCTTTTCTGAGGAATTTAAGGTTTGGGACCAAGGCATATTATTGTCACATAAAATATCGAAACACTGCTTGTTTTTTTAAGTTTGAGTACATAGAAAATAGAATAGGGCGCATAAAAGTCTCCAAAATTCTCGGGACGCCCTAAATCACAAATGGTGGTGCCGGCTAGTTTTTAATTGTGGCGTGCATTGTTATTTATATGATTTTCTTGTGCACTTTATTTTTACATGTAAGGAATGGAGCAAACTCTGGATTAAGTTTGTTAAACAGTGTCTTTGTAACAAAAAGGGATAACTGGTCACACACATGGGCATCTATAACATGTCTAGCTCTCTCGAGGGCTGAAAGGTTTGGAAGCAATGCATCGAATCTGTGCTACATTCGACCCTAGGTTCGAGGATGATCTTTTTTTAGTGTTCAACAAATAAGTAAAGGAAAATTTATGTATGAAAAGCCTCGAAAGCAAAACAGATAGCAAGCTTTCTTGTAGTTGTGTGCGTCTAATAATATTATACAATGGAATGAATGAGAGTTAGCGTGTGCTTTCTCCCAGCAGTATAAACTTATTCAGAACAAAATGCTCAGAGCAAGGTTGAATTCAGTTATTGCCGATGGAAAAAGCTTCGATACTTTTTCAAGTAAATTATATCATTTCTTATTTTAATTCTTTTAATATTTTAAGAAATTGTTCGAATAGTCTCAAAGATATGCAAGAAGATGTGCGTTATTCGCCTGACTGCCAACGAGTTCAGGTGATTTCTTAGACAAATTTAAAATGCGAGTTTTGATACTCCCTAACCAATGCTGTAAATCCCGGCACAGGCTAGAATTCGGGCATCTGTTTGGAGCAGTTATTAATATCACCAGCCCGGTGCCGTAGCAAAATAAGGTAGCTTGAACATCAGCACCGGGTTAAAAAGTCATTTAACCCTTTCTATATAGCGGCATCGGCATGGTGCCGAAACAATTATAACGTAAAATTCCCTTGTAAATTAAAACAGCACCAGCCCAGTGCCACTACGTAGAAAGGGTTAAATGACCAATTTTTTTATTGCTAGCCCGGTGCTGATTTTAAGCTATCTTATTTTGCTAGGCACCGCGCTGGTGATATTTATCTCTGCTCGAAACAGATGCCCGAATTCTAGCGGGTGCCGGGATTTACAGCACTGATTTTAATTCTGGGCTCGGAAACGTTTTTTTATTTAAAGATTTGTCCTTCATTTGAGACCCTAAATCATTTTTATTTTTGAGATTTTACGTCGAAATTTATATTTTCGGTACTCAAAATGTAATAAGCACTGGATGAAACGACACATTTTTGACCAAATGTTCTTTATTTTAAAATTTTAAGTTCCGAGCCCTATGCTGACAGTATAAGTCTCATTTTAGCTTCGTCAACGCTCGAAATGCAAGAGAAGGATTCTCGTTAGATTTGCGAATCGATCAGGTGGTCAGCTGGTCGAATGGCAAAATTGCAATTTTTATATTTCAGAAGGAGCTGTTCACTTCTTACTCACTGGAAAGCGATTCCCAAATAGTTGATGCAATTTTTTTCGAGATTCAGACGGATGATTTGGTATATTCGACTTCAATACAAGATACTTTGGTGGAGATCAAGCTGCTGGGCAAAGATCTGATCCCTCATTTGGTGGTTGAACTCAAGACTCGAGGCCTAATTCACGAGATTCCAGTCAATCTGATACAAGTAAAGCAGACCTTTCTCTATAGTTATGTTATCTCGTCATTTTTTACAGAAACACAACTGGCAAGACTACGATCCTCCTATTGTTGGAATACCATCGGCAAATGACCTAAAGAAATGAATGGTCAAAAATTTTAGAACTATTTTAGGTTGGATTTTTTCTGCCACCGCTGAAAGTGTTCTACAAGATATTTTCTTCCATCAAAAATATCGGCTCAAAAAGCATTGTAACATTCCCTAATTATACCTCTTGCACACGTTGTGTTTTTTTTTTATTTAGACTTTCAAGGCTAACAACAACGGCGAGTTGTGGCTGAATGGCGTGATGGATCAAGCAAGAATGGCAAGCTCCCTAGTTCTCACACCTAGCTATAATATTATTGTTTTCATAGGAAATTTTCGTCCGGGACTTAGTGAATGTGGCTATTCCAGGAGGTAAGCATTAGAATATTTGTTTGCAAACATTTATGCCAATTGGGCTTCTTTTAGGAAACTCTCAAGATATGTATGGTGCTGATGAATTCTTTGAGGTCCAACTGGATTTGCGTGTTCTCTACTCCTTTCTCAGCCACCTTCATGTGCTATTTAGCAAGCTCTTGCTCAGTATGATCTGAATTTTTGCGCCGTTAATATTATAACTAAAAATTAGTCTTTTTTAGAAATCGTTCATGGTAGAACAGCAATATTTTCAGCCAAAGAAAGGGATTGTCAGTTTCACTTCTATGTCAACGGCCTCTTCGAAGCATAATTAATCAAGTTCTTCTTTGGTGTTGCATCATTGTTTTTGTTGAAACGTAATAAAGATGGTTATGTAACGACGAAGTGATTTGCGAAAAAATGTTCTCCAGGGTGTCCCAAGAATTTTGTAACTTTGATCGATCTTTTGAACGATCATAACTTTTGAACGATCATGACTTTTTCCATTCGTCGAGTTCCAAGATTGTGTGAACGCAATTCGGTACTTATACGGTTCCCCCCCATATCGAAATTTTTTCAAAAACAGGTTTTAACCATTTCTAAGCAATTCTTACACGCTAAACCGATAAAAACGTTGTTTCCGACCACTTTCCATCAAAAATTTTGACTTTTTTAGATTTTCTACCTGCCTGCCTTCGGCAGGCAACCTACTTCAATAGGAAGCCCCTTTGGGGGTACATGGTCCGGGCCAAGGGCTGACCCTTTATATATAAAGAAATATATATCTTGAAGGTATATGTCTATATCTCTTGGTGGTAACTGTAATAGGTGAAAAAGGAGCTGCCTGCTTGCAATGGAGAAGGGGTATAAAAATGATTAAAATTAACATTGCAGGGCTGGGGAAAATACTACATTGCTGCTACTATTGTGAAATTTTGTTCTTTTGTTAGGGCTTGGAATAATATGCAAATAATTTAACTGCCGCTGAACTTTTTATAAGCATTTTGACATTTATACAAATTTCATAAATTTTATAAATTTCCTTGATATATTTCTTTATATATAAAGGGTCAGCCCTTGGCCCGGACCATGTACCCCCAAAGGGGCTTCCTATTGAAGTAGGTTGCCTGCCGAAGGCAAGCAGGTAGAAAATCTAAAAAAGTCAAAATTTTTGATGGAAAGTGGTTGGAAACAACGTTTTTATCGGTTTTAGCGTGTAAGAATTGCTTAGAAATGGTTAAAACCTGTTTTTGAAAAAATTTCGATATGGGGGGGGGGAACCGTATAAGTACCCGCAATTCGCCTAAGCTCGGTCTATCAATTTTTTTGGTGTATAATGTCAAAAACACGATTTTCGCTTGGTACTTCCGGTAGTTTTTGTATTGGTATGTGGATGGGCAAGGTTAAAATCACAGGGGAACCAACAAAAATCGTGTTTTTAAATTATATACCAAAATGCGCGAGAGCGAGCTGAGCCGATCTGTGTTTTTTGAATTTTGGAACTTTCGGTGACAACAGTCAGTCAACGTTTCGTCATGTTTTTCCAGATGGAAAAAATGACGAAAGGCAAAAAGTGACGATACTATAACAAACCCCCCTAACTGAAAAGCTACTTTGATATATCACTAAGCCCAAAATGAGACTCTATATGCATTTATGATCGGGAGTACTTCTCAGAGTCATGTCCAAGGTAAGTGAGTGCGCGTCCCAACTCTCAAGGACCCTGCGCCTCCTTCGGGGGCTTGAAGTTGGGGTGCGAAAACCCACGTAACTTATACACAAATCACTCGAAAGTGACTCTGAATGCATAAAAAACATGCATAACAGAGTTCTTACATGCGGTAGGTCCCAGCATTCAAAGCTGTGTTCAACATCTTTACTTTATTTGCCAGTGGGACCTCCTTTAATGGGACCTCCTAAATGGTTTTTAAAAACGGTTTTTCGGACGCTTTTTATAGTCGAGTTTTTCTATAACGATCACCTCTCTATAATCACCTAGGGCAGAAATATCAATGGGGCAGAAATATTACTCAAAGCATTCTTTTTGTCCTCAGTCAAGCTAAATAAGTTTCTCCAGAAATAACTTTATGCTTATAACTTATTCATGCTTATATTCTCAAGATGTTCGATGGATATATATTCATATAAATAAAGCTTTCAGCAGCTTCAAAACGGGCAGTCGAAGATTGGGCCATTTCAAATTGGGCCACCGTAAATTGGGCCAATTTGAATTGGGCCAATTTAAATTGGGCCACCGTAAATTGCGCCAAATTCAAATTGGGCCAATTTAAATTGGGCCAACGTGTGAAACAGGTAAACAGACTAAAATGGACACTGTTCAAAAGCAAACACGGTAAAAATCGTGGCCCAATTTACGGTGGCCCAATTTGAATTTGGCCCAATTTAAGTTGGCCTAATTTGAATTTGGCGCAGTTTGCGGTGGCCCAATTTGAAATGGCCCAATCTTTGACTGCCCTTCAAAACAGCATTAATAATTTATGAAAAGAATGAAATGCATCATAAAAACTTATCAAGTGATAGTACAGTCAACCTGCATGACCCGGCACTTCCGATAACCCAGCACCTTAGTCTAACTGACTTTGGACAACCAGAAAAGAAATACAGTGAAGTGGCGCTTTGATAACCCGGCACCTTAAGGACGGTCCACAGGGGTGCCGGGTTATCGAAATTTGACCGTAATATTCGGAAAAAACTCTTAAATTATCTTCACATGCTTCTAAAAAGTAGAGCAGTGAAAGACCTTTTTCTCTATCCCATTTTGCTGTTGCCAACAGAACTTCGACCCGCGTAAATTCTGACACTTACCGCGCTGTTTACGGGTTCCGCTCACAAAGCTCATAGGATTTTTTTCCAACAAGATGATGAAATGTCGTAAAATAGTGTTACAAAGCTTATTTATTCTAATTTAAACTGGCGCAAATTCCTTTATCGTTTCAAAACTTGTGAGTTCGGCTAGATCGGTGGTAGTTGGTTTTTCGAAGTATTTTCCAAGAATAGTGGATTTCTTGTTGTCTATTTTTATCATTAGTTTACGATATTTTCACGTTGCTATTTTTTTGTTAGAGCACCTTTCTACTTGTCTCCTTTTGATTTTCCGTAATTTTTTTTATGAAATTTTACGTGAAGTGATTTTCTTTTGGTAATGTTGTTGAATCCACTTGTAATTATAAAATTTTCAGTCAATATTAATGGAACACGTGCAAAGCGTCGTTGAGCCGGGCAAGAAGTTCGCCAAGGATTCTATTAGACTTGTTAAAAAGTGCACAAAGCCAGACAGGAAAGGTCAGTTCATTTTTTGGGTTTGCCTTGGGTTTCAAAAAATTCAATCAATATTCTTCAGAGTACCAGAAGATTGCTTTCGCTACAGCTGTGGGCTTCGCCATTATGGGCTTCATTGGCTTCTTCGTCAAGCTCATCCACATTCCAATCAACAACATCATCGTGGGAGGCAGTTGAAAAGTCTGAGAGTACTGAGAATTGCATGTTGTGTTGTCCGTTTTCGGTCGCTTTGAAATAAAAGAACTATTTATTCAACACGTAAAAATGCCCGTGTTTGGGGAAAAAGTGCCCACTTTTTTTGTTCTGGTCAATAAGGCTAAAATGTGCCGGCTTTTGGATATACCATTTTGTATTCATTATGCTTTATATGAAGCGTAATTATTGAAACTGAAATCGCTGAATTTCACAGAATGGATAGTATATTATACGGTCGCCAAAATATGCCGACTCAGTCTTTGTTATAGAGGAGTTTCACAGAAAAGCGGGCACTTTTTCGCCTTTTTGATTAAAACGAACAATAATAAGGTCTGTTTTGATTTAAATTGGGCAGTTGGTTGATGCTTGCAATCGATGAAATGTCAGAAAGTCCATCGATAAGACATCATTCTACAAAGTTTTAAGGTTGTCTGTTTCAGCGATGCCTTATATTATTTTCACCTGAAGATCTGTGTCAAGTGGAGATGGTGCAAATTTGGTGATGATCTGTTTCGGATAAATATTTTAGATGGTAGATTCTGGTATCAGAGCATATAAGAGATAAAAAATTATGTTTTGAATGCATTTTCTAAACAAAATTGTCGCCTTGCCAAACCCTCCCCCTGGGTCAGTCCTGCTGCGATTTTATACTGTGCGTCTGCTCCATCATGATTTAAAATTTTTTTGATTGTGGGCTTTTTAATTGCAGTTTTTGTGATTTCATTCCTAGATAAGTTTTAATGACACGCACATTTTAAGGACTTCTTATGAGTGATTCGGTGACATCGAGTAATTCTATACCCTCCATAATTAAACCACCTAAATTGTTGATATGCATATCAGGAAAACGTAAGAGTGGAAAGGACTTTGTTGCATCTCGTCTCAAACAAATTCTCTACCGAAATTTTCTGAGCTGTTTTTCACAGCAAGTTGGACATTATCAAGCAGTTAAAATATCTTCTTGTGGAATTAGGTTTGATCCATCATCACATCAGTACCCACACTAGACTCACTAATTTTAGTCATCTGCTCAAGGAAAATTTTGCTAAAATACACGGTCTGGACGCCGAAAAACTCAAAACTGACGGTGTCTACAAAGAGCTTGTACGGGCCAAAATGGTTAAGTATGGGGAGGACATTCGAGCTAAGGATCCTGGCTTCTTCTGCAGGTGTTTTCTGAATTAATGAGTTTTCATATCGTGCGTAATCTCGAGGACGTAATGAAATTTCGGCTAAAAAGCATTCAGTCCAGACTTTTTTACTGGTTAATAATAAGCTATATTTTAGTAAAAGTAAAAATGAATTATGGTTGACTTTTGGTATGAAGATATATCAGAAATTTCGTTTATATCCAGGGTGAGGCACTATTTCACCCCAGATTTTGAAGGCTTCTTTGAGTTGTCTGTGGTGGATTTAAATCGAAAACTCTCAAGGATTCTAATTTCGCCGGTAGGATTTGTAAATGGCAATCTTTGATATTGATACTCTATTTTCCAAATAGGGTATCGTTATAAAGGGAGACTCGCTGGTCTCTTCGCCAAGAAATAGTGCCATTTACAAAAAAATGCCGACGAAATTGCTATCCTTGAAAATGTTTGAACTAAATCCACCACAGACAGCTCACACAAGCCGGCCCTATTGATTTTTAGGGGGCAACATTTTTAGCTTGGCCCCCTGTTGTTTTTCCTTGAAAAATGCCTTGGTCCCCTATGTTCATTATAGTTATATTCATGTTCACCTTAAAAACTATAGGGGGACTAGGGCAAAATGCTGCCCTCTAAAGATCGATAGGGCCAATACACAAGCCTTTAAAATCTGGGGTAAAAAAGTGTGGGAGCCCAGGCATGAACGAACCCTTTTCGAAGTGCTGTTATATCGATGGTCGGCCGTAACTATTCCATACAAAAGCAAAAATCTATGAAATATTTGGTGTCACTTACAGTATAATAAACATAGTGGCAGACGAGTTTCTTTTTGAAGGGACGGCACTTGCAAAAATTGATTTTCGGACTGAATGCCATTGCACCAATCTACAGTTAGTTTTAGAAGCGCTTTGCAAAGTGTATGCTGCTCCACCCAATCCACCAGTAACGACCCACTTCAACCTGCTACCCATATAGTTATTGTGAGTGATTGTAGACGGATGACGGATCTCGAATTCTTTCAAGCCTTCCAACAGGAGCATGGCTCTTATCCACCACTATTGATTAGGGGTTATTTTTTACTTGATACATAGTAACTGGAGTAAAAGGTAACTGTGCAGCAATTTAGTTAACTCTTCTGTGGAAACCCGTGAAAGTCGTGGATTTGTGTTCACCACAGGAATAGATGATGCAGAAACTGAGTGTGCACTAGATGAATATGACACCTGGTTAGTTAATTCATTTTTCCATTTTTTGCTTGAAAACATTAAACCAGGGTCCCTAAAGCCGACTAAATTATGGCTTTTTCACGTACATCGAGTTAGAGTTTGGGTTTTCGTAAAAAATTTCTTCTTTGAGTCAAAGAGGCGAATATTTTAATAAATTTTTGAAAGGTGCTAACATTATTAGGTAGCCCAAAGGCTCTAGTTTCTAATGACGTATCATTTGCTGAAACATGCTTGCAAAATATGGAACAAAAAACCAAAAGTATGAAACAGATCAGAATTTTTTTGTGCCATATTTTACAGTTAGTTTTAGAAGCGCTTTGCAAAGTGTATGCTGCTCCACCCAATCCACCAGTAACGACCCACTTCAACCTGCTACCCATATAGTTGTGAGTGATTGTAGACGGATGACGGATCTCGAATTCTTTCAAGCCTTCCAACAGGAGCATGGCTCTTATCCACCACTATTGATTAGGGGTTATTTTTTACTTGATACATAGTAACTGGAGTAAAAGGTAACTGTGCAGCAATTTAGTTAACTCTTCTGTGGAAACCCGTGAAAGTCGTGGATTTGTGTTCACCACAGGAATAGATGATGCAGAAACTGAGTGTGCACTAGATGAATATGACACCTGGTTAGTTAATTCATTTTTCCATTTTTTGCTTGAAAACATTAAACCAGGGTCCCTAAAGCCGACTAAATTATGGCTTTTTCACGTACATCGAGTTAGAGTTTGGGTTTTCGTAAAAAATTTCTTCTTTGAGTCAAAGAGGCGAATATTTTAATAAATTTTTGAAAGGTGCTAACATTATTAGGTAGCCCAAAGGCTCTAGTTTCTAATGACGTATCATTTGCTGAAACATGCTTGCAAAATATGGAACAAAAAACCAAAAGTATGAAACAGATCAGAAATTTTTGTGCCATATTTTGCAAGCATGTTCCAGCAAATGATACGTCATTAGAAACTAGAGTCTTGGGGCTACCTAATGATGTTATCACTTTAAAAAAAAATGTTATTAAAATATTTGCATCTTTGACTCAAAGAAGATTTTTTTGATGAAAACCCTAACTCTAACTCGATGTACGTGAACAAGCCATTAAAGGATTTGATTTTCGCGTCATGCCCAAAATTTGAATTGGCAACGGACAATGCTCTTTGGTCTTTTGAGTAGTGGTTAGAGCTGTATAATTACCCGGGTAATTAAGATTCGGGTAACCCGGGTACCCGGGTATTACCCAGTATTACCAGAATTACCCGAAACACGGGTAATTGTAAAAGGAAATACTTCTCTGCCATCACAGTACTCTACTGGACTACTGTATACGACTAGAGACTGAAACGGTCGGGGCCCCGACCCGCCCGAACCGATTTTGGGCCAAAACCCCGACCCGAAACCCCGTTCGAAGTTTTCTCAAAACCCCGACCCTGAAATTTGTATGAGACTCCGAATTTTCGGGGGCTCGATTTTATCAAAAAAGGTCATAAAACAATACCGTTTTCTTCATTTTTTTCAAGTTCATTTATTTGATTTGTTGTTTATTCGTTTTTAGCAGTGAGGAGAAAATTAATTCGTCCCATGTGAGACTTCAGAATAACGATAGAAAAAACCCCGCAATTAGGCTCGGGGCCCGCCCCGAAAGACCTTGAGAACCCCGACCCCGAACAGTACAACAGAGTAAAACCCAGACCCGAAACCCGCCCCGAAGGCACTTTTCTGTCTCTAATTACGACTACCAACAAGTGCTCGGAATTTTTGAATTTGGTGGTACTCGTACTTCGTGCCTTATTTTTTTGCTCTGTACTCTGTAGTCATTACCTCGTATCTCTTATTATTTGGTCTCGTATTTCGTATTCGTACTCGTACTGACCTTTTTTTTTCTCTCGTACTTTGTACTCGTACCCTAGTAGAGGTGATGAAACCGGTTCGGGCGGGATTTCGGGATGGGATTTTTAGCCAAAAATATTTCGGGATCGGGATTTCGGAAAATAAAATTCGGGATTCCGTTGGGATTAGGCTAATATCAAATCTAAGTGGAAAATTATTACTAGTCGCATCATTTCTGCACTCAGTAGCCTTTAACAACCTTTCTTTTACCCACGCACACACGCCATTTCAAAAATCATTTATTCACGCTTTTTACAACAATGAACATCACTTTATGAGCAAACATTCAATCGGGCGGCGCTACCGCCCGACATCTTGATGACATTGCCGAACACTCCACATTTTGCTTCAGTAGCTGACAGCTTTGCAAAAAGATCGATTCTCCAAATAACACTCATCTGAAAAGGCTGTAAGTGAATCGCAGCGGTAAAACTGTGAATTTCAACGGTAAATTAATTTTTTTTCAACGGTATTTTTAAATTTGCCATAAAACAATGAAATTCAAGGGTAAATTTGCGAAATTCAGCGGTAAATTTATCGTAAAGTCAACTTTACAGTCCGTTGCCTTATTTGTATAGCAACATTTCAGGCAGAAACAACTTTAGCACTATTTTAGATGCAATCTCAAGACGGTCAAAGGAAGAGGATGGAATGGACGACTTTGAAAGAGAGTAAGGAAGACGCAGATGTGTGGATGGCTGAGAATGGAGGATCCTGAACATAGTATGCTTAGCTTTAGACTTGATATAGCAAGTCGAATTATTATAGGTGAGTTTAGGAAGTGGCGCAAGTCCCGTCAATCCCAAGGAGTCTGAACTGCAATGTGCGAAAGGCAATGGAGGCTCCGAAGGAGGAGAAGAGACCGGTCATTTACTTCGTTGAAGAGGAAGAGCACATCTGGCTGATCGGCTCGAAAGACTACCGAGATGACTGAATGACTGCCGAGGGATTGCGACCAATGTGGGAAGAGCTGGAGCAAGCCACACGATTGTTTGACAGAAGGTTGACAGAAGGAATTAAGCAATCCTATTATCCGTTATATTTTAGATTTTCCTACACTAGTTGGGCACGCTATAAAGAACTGCGAAACTCTTTCTACTCGCTGAAGAAGTCAAGCTGTTATGCCGGCTAAATTTCCTGCACGTGCCCTGAGGGAATCATGGACGTCGTCTGCAAACACTCGCTCATGCTGATGGAGGCCGAGAAGCTGATCGATCCATTGCCGCAGTCAGTGGAGGGAAGGCAGAAGAGAGGGAGGAGAAGAAAGATTGGCCATGCCCTAGAGAGAGTCTAGATAGAGTCTGAAAATTTGTTGTCTGGTTTAGTTGTTTCGCTTTGTTATTGTTGTTTCTGAATAAAGGCAGTGTTGTGAGGCAGGAATGCGTATTTTGCTTGCTGGTAATAAATGTAAGGAATTCATCTGAAACGAAATTCATGCTTTGCGCCCACGATTCACCCTTGGGGTCATTTCTTGTCATTGTAAAGTTGACTTTACGATAAATTTACCACTGAATTTCACAAATTTACCGTTGAATTTCATTGTTTTATGTCAAATTTGAAAATACCGTTGAAAAAAATTAATTTACCGTTGAAATCCACAGTTTTACCGCTGCAATTCAATTTGAGCCATCTGAAAATGCAAAAAGATAAAGAGCGCGTTAACGTACAAAAGCGGAAACGATGCAGCGGAATTCATTAAATAAATAATGAATAATTGATGAAAATGCTATAAAAAATCGTGTCGGGATTTGACGATTTTCGGGATCGGGATTTTGGGAAATGGTCGGGCGGGATTTTGGGACGGGATTTTGGACCAAAATCGGATCGGATCCCGACGGGATCCAGTCCCGTCATTACCTCTACTTTCGAGTCGTTCAAAATTACTCAAAAGAGTTCAGTGCGAGGCCAAAGAGCACCGTTCCCCGCCAATTTAAATTTCGGACTTGCCGCTGGGCGCAAAAACCATGGTTCTTTAAATAAATTTCGTTGGATCAGAGGAAGTTAGTTTGCTAACTTTCTCTGGTCATTTGACCAACTTTTGATCAAAAAATGTTTTTCTTGAAGGGGGGACTTTATATACGCATCGCCTAAGTTACAGGTTTGAGTACCACTGGGTGCACATCATCTTTTATTTCCTTTTATTTACAAGTTTGGTGTCAGAATGATCCTCACACTCTTGGCTATCCAACAATATCATCAGCGCAGGCTTTACACCTACTGGAGGATGTATCCAGGCTAAAATATGCTAAATTTCCGAAAATCGATGGTTTTGGGGGTTTTTCTTTGGGCAATACTTTTTGTACCAAACTTTTTTTTATTATTTACTTCTTTTTGTACAAATTTTTTCTTTTTGTACCAAATTTTTCTTTTTGTACCAAATTTCCTTCTTCTTGTACCAAATCTTTGTGGGCCATGATCCTGTGGTCTTTTTTATTTTTCCTTCGTTGCAAACTCATTTATCGTTACTTTTTTTAGAAAATAGCCTTCTACATGTCTACGACCATTCAAACCAGTACGTTAAGTCAAGAAATAAATTATTCACTAGGAAATGCAAAATCAATTCGACTGGTGTTACGCACATGGTGTGCCAAATCGATAAATTTATCGATTTTGATAAAATCGATTCAAACGAGAATTATTGAAAAAAAAACGATAAAAAATCGATAAAATTTTTATCGGGTTTTTATCGATTTTTGTAGCTTACAAATCCTTGGGGTTATGAACCCCTTTAAATACATACTGTGAAATTTCAATGAGAATTTATGATTCAAACAGGCTGAAACTGTTATTGCCAAAATACTTTTAAATTAGTATTTTATTGCAACATCACAAAACTTTAATTTTGATGATTTTCAGCAGAGCTCACTGGTATAGCAGCGCGGTTTAGTGATCGTTGCTCTTGGGCTCAACTGGGCCTTTCCTGTTATCTGTTATTTCGATCAAGATCATTAATATGTTATAAAATTCAAAAATCTAGAATAGAAAAGTGTCGCGCGCATTTGAATTTGCGAAATTCCTATTGTCATCAACAAGTATGGTCCTTTAACATACTCTACTCTGAAATTTCATTAGTTTATGATTATCAGGCTGAAACTGTCAGTGTTAGCAAAAAGTTTAAAATTGTTTCACATTGCAACATCACCATTTACTTTATTATTTTTATGATTTTCATTGAGAGCTGTCTTCCATTCTATGCAACAAGTCATGATTTACTAGAACAATGATGAACAGGCGCTAGAAGCAAACCAAAATCTCGAAAAATGAAAAAAAGCTAGACGATCAAGGTAGGCGTTAATAGAAAATTAGTCGAGCTTTAGTGTTTCTGGCAAAATTCAAAATTCTGCATTCAACAAGTCTGGATAGCATTAGCGTTGGCTATCGCTTTGACTTACCCTTAGAAAGATGAAACAAAATATAAATTTGGTACAAAAAGTTTTAAAAAGCGTGGCCTTTATTGAAAAAGCGTGACATGCCACAACACATATACATATATGTAGATGTAGCCAAGATTCTGGGCTTTCATTTGAGCTTTAATACAGACAAAAAGGTAGTATGTAAATACAACTAAAATTAAAAAAACATTCAATTTATGTCCAGTTCCATGCCATTCTACCCAGGACTGTACCGGAACTCTTCAGTATTATTCTTTGAACTCACGTTTTTTGCAATTTTAATTCACATGATCATTTACAACCTTATACTCAAAATTCTTTTACAATTCTTAGCGTTATATTCAGTATATGATTGTAAATGTTCATGTAAACCGAAATTGCAAACAAAGTCTGTTCAAAAATAATACCGAAATCCTACCCCTCAAAATACTTACGTCTTCCCTGGTCAAACCTTTGCTAGCTACCTTATTTTTTGAAGTTACTTTGGTGTGGAAAAATCTCTATCTGGTTCCCCGTGAAATTATGACTTTAGAAAGTCACTAAACGCGCAGACAAATAAATAAAATATATATAAAAATAAGTACGCATCATTTTGGTTAGTTTCTTTTAATTTTGATGGTTATTTGCATGAAAACCTAAAATCAGGGCATTTTTTGACGGTAAAGCAGTGCTGAAATGGTTGCAATCATTGCTCGATGATTTTCGCCCTCAAAGTCATTTAACTTACTGAAAAATAAATAAGATTTGCCCCTAACGGGATTAGAACAGTCGACTTAGGGCGATGAGCATATGAATTTTCTTCCACCTTTAGCGTTTGGCCCTTCGTAATATTTTTCGAATTCGCGCCTTTCCAAATTTTTAGTTTCTAAAGATATTTCCTTTGCTTTTTTATAAAAAACCTTAAGCACAGGGTAGACGAGCGTACGTTATGACGGGCTCAACGTGTTTTCCCAACTATAAAATAGCTCTAAAAGTGAAAAATCAATGAAGACGCAAATTTAAAAAAAAATGTTTGGCAATTTATAGTCATTTTTAGGGATTTCCGCATTCAGAACGACGGAAACCAGTCGTTGGATAAAGAATTAAATCTCATTTCTGATTGTGTAATGTCTAGACTGTTTCCCAGCAGCATTAGTATTTATTTTGTTAACTTTGTTGCAAGTTCAATTGCTAAATTTATTGTTAAGGCCACATCCCCCCGCCAATTCAAATTTTTTTCCTGATCATTGGACTTCTTTGCGGATTTTTCAATTTAGTTTCTAACAAAACTTTACCTAAAATTAAATTCTAGGTCTTGTTTTGTTAGAAACCAAGATAAAAAATTCGTACAGAAGTTCAATGATTAGGAATTTTTTTTTGAATTGACGGGGACAATCGTTGTCGTAGACGGGCATGTTCCTTTAACTAAATTTAGCCAAGTATATATAGAATGTCCTGTCTTTTCAGCTTTAAATTTATAAATTAATTTATTAATAATGACAGATTTTACATAATAAACTTAATAAAATATACCCGTATAATAATTTGCAACTAAAAATTACCGCATAACCTCTGTGAAAAATCACCTCTTCAAAAGTGACAAAAATTAGTGCGTGGACATTTCCCCGATTTAATTTTAATGAATAAAATCCAGGAAACATTCCTTTACCATAAAATGTGCGGATTTTCATAAGATTTTTTTTTATTTTCGGACTGACTATTTTTTTGGAAGTTTATGTTAAAATTTTATGGTTCTTTTCTGTTATCGACAGGCCACTTTATTTTTTCTCCATATACCCACCAAATATCCCATTTCATATTCCTTCAAAATAAAGTGGCCTGTCTATAACGGAAAAGAGCCATTTTATTTTTTAGCACAAAACGATTAAAAAGCATTGCATAAAATAGCATATTTTGCCAAAATATCCTTGTTTTTGCAAATATCTATAACTTAAAAAAATTTTCCGACAGCGCTCGCCTATTCTAAATGCCTTGAAAGCTTACAAAAATATATGGTTGGGTGATGAAAATTTTCCGAAGAAATTTTCCGGAAAATATTAAGATATTTTCCGGTCAAAGAAAAATTGGAAAATGTCTTTTACCTTTGTTATTTTAAATGTCCAAGCAAAAAAAGCAAAATACTTGCAAAATCGAAATCCTGACACCGGATTCAGGTTCAGCATGGTTGATTTAATTGAGAAACTGCTGTTTGAATTCCGAGGTCACTAACAATTCTCAAATTATCTTCAAGACAACAAACATTTAAACTTGGAAAATTTTTGAAAATATTCAATGTTTGAATGTTTATTGTCTTGAAAAGAATACTATATTTGACAGTGACCACACCCAGTGTAGACCTCTTCTAAGCTATTTACAAGTCCTGGTTCAGATTTTTCTATCCAAGTGATAATGTTCTGACAAAGTCCTTGAATGATATGCAGAGATGGAGGCGTTATGCTTACCGGTATTTTCACTAGTGGCTTTTTTGCTATTCACTTGCATTCTTGATGAAGCAGCAGTTATTCTTTTGCGGAGATTTTCGGCCGATTCTGAGTGAAGAAAACGTATTTCAGGAAACATTGCTCAATGGAATACCAAGTCCGTCCTTGATGAAATTGGACCAGTTGAAGAGATTCTTTTGGAGAGTTACAGAGAACACACGGATGTGTCGAGCCAAGGTGACCATAGATTCCACTGAGAAACTTGGCATCTCCAGTCACATACCTAAGAAATTTGTTATTTGGTCACATTCACTTGAGTACTGACACAAAGGTAAAGTCAAGTTGCAGGAAGCGTGGCTTCAAGTTTTTCAAATAAGAGTGTGCATCATCATCGTCGAAGGTGGTAATAAGAATTGCTTGGACTGCTGTTCACTGAGTTGTGCTGCTTGTTTGCGCTTGCCTTAAGTCGAAATAGCAGTTAAGCATAAAATAACTGAATTAACAAACCCTACCTAGTTGGGATATTCTCGCAGATGTTAGTTGAAGTACTTGGGCTTGCTTTCGTTCATTTTTCTTCTTCTTTGCACTTTTTGCAGCTTCTGTTGTATTCGCTTTCATCTTCTTCAGTGAATTATCGACGGTTTTCACTTCTGTTTGACGCCTTGTTTGGACCATATTCATATACCTGAACGCAATAAAACATTTAGTCAAAGTTTGAGGCACAGAGAAAAAGCCTAAAACCACAGTTTTTTGCAACACTTGATACACTAAAATGTAGCGCGAGATCTCTACTACAACTTTTTCATAAGCCACAAAATCTACGACTAGAATTACTTTACAGCCAACAACTCATTTTTTCTAGTCGAAAATGGGCGTTTTTGACAGTTTTTTTATTGGCCTCGCAAGAATTCTAGATTTGACAGTGACTTTCTACTTAAAAAAGAAGTTTGTCAAGTAAATCAATCATTCACAACTAGAATCCGGTGTCAGAATTTTGATTTCGCAAGTATTTTACGCCAAACTGTCTTTAGTATTAAAAATATTTCGGAAGTGTCTTTATTTTCCGATTTTAGGAAAACTTCCGGAAAATTGTCTCAAAAGATATTTTCTGGAAAATATCCCAATCCTACAAAAATAACAAACAAAAGAGAATGAAAAATTGTAGAGGTCAAGGGTCTTTTGAACAACACCAAAAAACAACCGAAGGCATTTATTGAATCGGTTGGGATGCCAAGAATTCAAAGAACTCTAAAACAGGCACATTCTGTCACTTTTAGGGGAGGGGCATATTAGAGGATATATGGCACACACAAACATATAATATACAGTATGCCCAAGAAATTGGGCAATGATTGCCATAACTTTATAGACGTCAAATTTTGACAGTTTTTGCAGGTAATTCTTAGAAATATACATTTTGTTTGGTATATGATGTCAAAACACGATTTTCCTGTGGTTGGGCCTTACCCTCCAGGGCCTTACAGACCCATGGCCATCCACAGACCCATGGTCTTCCACAGATATTTTTGATCCACAGACCCCTGACCTTTGGTCTGTTGATGGCCTCTGGATAGGTAAGGCCCAAACCACAGGGGGTACCAAGCGAAAATCGTGTTTTTGACATCATATACCAAACAAAATGTATATTTCTCTAAGACGATGGCAAAAAACCGTTTGTCGAAATTTGACGTCTACCAAAAGTTATGGCCATTTGAAATCGGCCGAATTTCTTGGACCATACTGTATCACATCTAATATGCTGTTCTTCTTGAGAGTAAGCTGAATTTGTTTGTGGATCTATGTACCCGATGTTCCTCTTCTTTCAAATAAACCGTAGATCAGCGGGTTAACTATGGGATTTATCACAATCTGAACTGGTTTGGTAAGAGCTTTTTTGAATTTAACTTGTAACTTCACCATTGAGTTGAGAAATGGAAGGGTCATTGAAGCAATTTCCTTGAGAGCACCTTCTTTAGACGAAAATGCATTGACTATGGCCAGCAGGTTATAGGGTGTCCAGAAGGTCAGATAAGCCTGAAAAATTTCTTTAGTTTTGCAAAGAGACTGTAGTTTTGTTGAAAATTAGGTTTAACTTATACGTAAAATTCTCCTTTCTTATAAAGACAGCTAATTCTATAAGCTGCTGATGTGATTACAAAGTCCAATTTTTTTTCTAATTACAAATATTAAATTTAGAATTTTCGAGAAAAACACCAAATGGTTCTACTGGAGAATCCGTTTATTTTTTTGTTAGTTCCCTCTTTGTTTTTCAACAAATATGCCTTGGTCCCCCTGTTAGTTTTTTCAAAAAATATGCCTTAGTCCCCCTGTTGATTTTGAAAAACAACAGGACCAAGCGTATTAGTTTAAAAATTACAAAAAAAACAACAGGGGGACACAACGTATTCGTTGAAAAAAACAACAAGTAGAAAAGGAACAGGAAAAAATGGGAATGGATTCTCCAGTAGTGCCCACTAAATTCAGATCTGTCACTTCAAAATAGCATTGATACACTCGACCTGTCATTACAGTCAGCTCTCGATGCAACGTCATTTAAAGAGTAAGCTTAGGATTCGATTTGATTTTTTGAAATCCAATTAGAATTTTCCAGGGTTGAGCACTTTGCATTCTTGTAGCATTTAGCCATTTGTCCTCTACCCTCCTTCAAAATTTACTAATAAAAAGGGAATTTTTCTTTGACTCTTTATTAGGGTTGGCGGTTCGGGTACCCGTTTTCAATTTTTTTACCCGAAACCGTAAATTTCCCAGTTTCGGGTTTCGGTTCGTATCGGTTATGTTCGGGTGACCGAAACCGAAAATGTCGGTTACCCGCCAACCTTAGTCTTTATCTTAATTTTATCTGTACTATTGGGTAGCGCAGGATCTCAAGCTATCAACTCCACTGAATAATTTAAGAAATACAAAGATTTAGGTGTTTGAATGTAGTAAATTTTATTTTTTCAAACCTCTAAATTTCTACATTTCCGAAATTATTTAATAGAGTTTGATAACTCGTTGGAGCTGAGATTCTGGGCTACACGACAATGTTAAAACTTTTAAAAATTATTACAAAATTAGAGAAAATGCAAAAACAAAATAAAAAATGAGCGGAAAAAGTGGTGTTCCGTGAAAATCCTTTGAGTTTGCTTATATCGAGAGTCAACTGTAGTAAAAACAAAAGCTACAAAAACCACTGACCAGCAAAATCAAAGCCGCTTGGCGTTTGGTTTTCTGAAAATATAAAAAAATTAATAATAATTTTACACTCAAAACTAAATAGTATACCTGACGAGCCTTCAAAATGGTCTGCATTGCAATGGGGCCAACCAGTGTGGCACTTCCATTGCTTCTGTGTTCTCTGCCATTGCTCTTGGGCTTGTCGCCTAGTCCAGGATCTGCGTCCACCACCGAGGGTCCATTAGGAGTGAGACTTAGACTGCACAAACTAATCCTCTTGCCCCACTTCTCAAACGAGTTTTTGCTTTCCAGAAATGCATGTGATTGCTTCCTTTGGGTCTTCATAGACGAGGACTTGACACGAATAATTCCGTTCGCATGCCAATTGGATTGAAAAAAGCTAAAAAATTTAAAATATAGATTCTGTGTGAGTGTCAAATACACTGGAAAGCAACTTACTCGTTCTTTTCGTCCGAGAAATCGGCTGGACTTTGGACCTCCGGTGAACAAGATTTTTGTTCACTCGTCATATTGCCATCCTGAATCTTGTCCATGCTGGCGAACATGAGCTCCAATCGTTTTTCTCCATTGAATAAGGGTCTGGTTGAACTTTGGGTGGTTGTGGTCAGGGAAAGGCGATTGGCATTTCGAAAACTGACATCTGAAAATAGCAGTGTTCAGAAACTGTAAAAAGGCCATAACGGTTATCAGAATACTTGAGATTTTTGAAACTAGACAGGGAATATTTTTTAATTAAAGAAGATTTTAAAATACAGTCGACTTTCTGTCTAAATGTACCCTATTTATAAAAATGTGTCCTTATATATAGAGCAGGCCTTTTCGAAAAAATTGTTGCCATTTACAAAAAAATTAGAATTCTTGCGATTCTCGAAACCAGACTGACCTAAAAATGTTTAAAAAACTTCTAAATTAGGGATGATGAGCATACGGTTGTCGCAACCGCAATAACCGCGCAACCGCACACATTTCTGTCATTTGGTCGCAACCGCACAACTGAATATCTGATTTTGAAATAACCGCGCAACCGCAGCATAAAAATTTTGCAACCGCAATTTTTTTTAACTTGAAATTTTCAAGCTCTTATCACTCTTATAACACTTTGATCTGTCATTTAATTATTTATATTGACAACAGCCAGCGTTTTAGATGTCTCTGCTCTGGTCAATGAAACTCGACTATGCCGCTGGTGGAGGTTACTCTTTACAAAGCTATCGACAACTGAGGTTAGATGTAATGCTTGTGACTCGACAAAACCAACCTTGAAGCTTGCTCAGCAAAGTACTATGCGATTGATAAATCATCTTCCCGTGAAAGAAATGGAATCTTACCTGTCAAAGCGATGTATCCAACCTGACGAGGAACCGCTAGAGTTTTGGAAGGTATTTTCTTCAAAGAAAAAACGCACCACTTTATGGTAAAAAAATTGTTCAGGAGCATTAGAAACATTATCCTTGTCTGGCAGAAATCGCTCGTCGATACCTATCCGCTCCGGCTACAAGTATTGCAAGCGAAGGAACGTTTTCTGAGGCACCATATGTGTTCGACTACAAGCGGACCGGTCTCACTCCAACTAATGCCGAAATGCTCATTTTTTTGAATAGAAACCTTTCTTTGATTTACTTCGGGTACTAATATTGTTGATGTTTGTCAAATAAAGTTGTTTTCCGTCTGTTGAAGGTTATTTATTAGACATATTTAAATGATTTCTTTGGCTGCTTAAGAGATACTCGAACAACCGCACTTTAAATTTCAGAATAAACCGCAACCGCAATTGATTTTCCACAAAAAGTCGCAACCGCATAACCGCATTTTGGCAAATCATCCCTATAGAGTTGAAAAAGTGTCGGGCCCTAGGTGGGAACGAACTTGAGCGGTATCCTTATATAGAATATACATTTAAGAATTAAGCTTTTTGTTGTAATATTTTATAAACTTTTGTACCATTATGTATCCCTGGATCTCAGTTTTTTTTAACACGCACGCTTTCGTTAAATATTCTAAAATTATCTAAAGTTGGAGAAAACAGTCTTTGAATAGACCAAATTTTTTGAAAAATAAATAGATTTTTAAGATTTGATGAATAAATAAACAATTTTAGGCGTAGGCTACAATCTGTCCTTATTTATAAAATTTGTCCTTATTTCGAATATTTATTTTATTACAGATTTTCAGTCAATTTTTTAGCAACAAAAAAGCAATAAGTACTCGATAAAATAGCATATTTTTGGTAAAGTAGGCTGGACTCCATTATACCAACTCGCCCAAAGAGTGGTTTTAGAGTATTATTTCAACGTTTTAGCACTTAAAACGTGCAGAAAACATGTTTTTAGGGCGCGGAAAGACATTTGCACAAAAAAAATTTCGAAAATTTTGACTTTTTTCCTCGGGGAACCAAGGCAAACCACCTGGAGAGGGTACCTGGACACCTGGTCTTGTTCATTTTAACCTTGTTTTTATTACTGGAACAAGGCAAAAAGAGTCTCTATATGCATTTATTGTCAAATGTCTTCTCGGATTCATTTCTAAAGTATGTGGGTGCGCGCATCTCTAACTCTCAAGCCCCCTACGCCCCCGAAGGCAGTCTTTCCGCGCCCTAAAAATATGTTTTCTGCGCGTTTTAAGTGCTAAAACGTTGAAATAATACTCTAACTAGAAAGCGCCAGCCGCATTCGCGGCTCCAAATCCCTACTATAGGGTCCTGTAAACGCTTATTTCAATTAGAGATGATGACGGGACGGGACAATTCCGTCCCGTCCCGTTAATTTTAGAGAATCGTCCCGTCCCGGAATCCCAACCGGAAATTTTTTGGCACCTGTCCCGTCCCGCGTCCCGTCCCGAAATTTTTAAATTTGAATTCTGCCCCGTCCCGTCCCGAAAAGGTCAAGCCATCATCTCTAATTTCAATATAATCATGTAAGTAAAACTACCTGGGTACCTAAGCCTAAAAATCGATAGCCAGCCCTAACGGAGCATGATCTCGGAGCGAACTTTTTTCAAAAGATAGCTAAGATTTTGCGCTACAACGTAACAGAGCGCTTTTTTGAAAAAGCTTTATTGAAATAGAAAATTTCTCAAGTG
>JAMRYI010000616.1:0-98703 GCA_029231635.1 Ditylenchus weischeri
TCGTTTTGTAATTTTTGTCTGTTTTTGCACACAGTACGCTGTGGTAATACTTTATTCATTTCCTTGTCTTTAACAATAAATCGACGGTTGAAACTCACTTAAGAACTTTTCGCTTTGCCAATATCCCATTAGTTGGGGCCTTATGTCCGGCTGTGTGAAGTGTTAGTGAGAAAACATCCTCTACCGCTCCTGCATGAGAAGGTGATGCTAAAACAGAGAATGCTAACACGAAAGTCTTGGATAAGCCTAAACGAGAATTGTTTCGAAAAATGCCTGTGTGAAACCTAACATACTTTTTATATTTATTCAAAACGCAGCAGCATTATTTGGCGTTGTTGCTTTCCATTTCTTTAAAATAAGACTCAATTTCAAAGTTTAGACCAGTTTTTTGTAACTCGTGTTACTGGACGCATATTTTGACCATAAAAAAAGTCAAAAAGTGGTTTCTGGGTCGGTTGATATGTGGTGCTTTGCTGAACTCGGATTTTCATTTCCATTTTCAAATTCTGCTGCAAACTTCTGAGCCTAGATTATGCGTTATAAATAATTGGGCTGAAGTAAACTTTAAGGTTAACAGAAACACAATAGAGATGAATCGCCTCCCTTGCTCTATCTTCCATTCCCAGAACCACGTTATGAAGACACACTGGGATAGAGAATGTGGAAGGGCCTGTAACTTTAAAAATTCGAAAGACACAAAATTCCAGGAAGCCAAAGGGATAATGTAGGCCGTTGATCTTGTTTGTAATTCGTCAGTCACTCTTCTTAATGGTTTAATGATTTCTACAATCTGACAATAAGTCCACATCAGATTTGAAAATTGTTGGCCTAGAGATATTTTGTTGACATCCTCAACTATTTCGAGAAGCCTTGAATGTTATCTCAAGGGATGACCAGCGCGTATTGCAGGAAATAATATCAATTTACCAGCTTTTTTCAATGCTTTGTTGCGACATTATTTAAAAATTATCGGCTCTTCATGTGTTGGTAGAAACGTTGAGTGTAAGCTGTGATCCTGCTTGCTGCTTTCATCACCATTCTTTCGCTGCGGTCATTAGCACACGCTTTGTCAATTGATTCCTCAATTCGATTAGATTCTTAGGTCTCTGTTAAAGCTCGTCTCTGCGGAAGTATAATAAGAACAAAAATAAAGAAAGATAAGCTTCATGATAATTCATGCAACACGAAATTTTCTACACCCTCCACGGCCTCCATCAATCCTTGCCGAGCAATAAATTAGCAGCCCCCTCTGGAACTACTTTCGAGCTTAGGACTCGAGTCTGACTGAAGCTCGAAAGTTAGTGAAAGGGTAAAACCCCAAAGGTCCAGAACCCAGAACTAGCGAAATAAAAGCGTTTTTATTTAAGGAAAAAGCTAATAAATATTTTACAAAGGGTGTTTTAATGGTCAAACAGTTAAAAAATTACAATTCTGATACCGGATTCCTGATCAGCGTACCCGATTGCTTATAAAAGTATGCTTAAAATTTAAAATTGACTACAATATTTCAAATTCCTCTCAAGACAAAAATATTTGAATTACAAAATAATGAGCTTTTTGAATGTTTTTTGTCTTGAGAGGTATATGAAATCTTAGCTACATTTAAGCACAACTCTTGTTTTTACAAATTTCTCAAAAAACATCTACTTTTAATGAATTAAATAAATTTTTGGAAAAAATCTTCTCAATCTTAAATTCTCAATTCTCATCTTAAAAATTCTCTTTATTTTTGCCTATTTTCCAATTCTTTACAAAAGTCAATTTCAAAGTTAATTCTTTATTTGAAAGCGCAAATAATAGCGGTTCGAATGAGTAATTAATTTGGAAAAAATAATATAGAAAAATTAGTCAACTAGCCGTTTAAAATCATAGCCGTTTTTATGACCAAATTTTAAAAGGTGTTTGTCAAGCTTTCTGACTCGAGACACGCAAAATCTGTTTTGCAGAGTTGTTCAGTATTAAATTCTGTATCAGATAATAAACTTGTTCCAGACAGTGCTCGGGGTGTGAAAAAGCAATTTTTAAGGAGTACTGACAAGAGGAAGGAGTGCTAAAAATATGAATTTATGCTCAAAATATGATTTGGCTAAAGTGCCTTATCTCACCTCCCCCCAAAACAACCCAAAAGTATGTTTTTTCAATGTATTAGCACCTGAACCGTGTAGAAAACATGTTTTTACAAAGACCACAAGAATTTATGCTTTGGAATGAGTTTGTATGAGTTGCAATATGTCTAAACAGCTGGAAATCAGTGTCTAGCGCACAACATCACCATTTTTTCACTAGTCGAATTTCTACTGAAAGCCGCTCAAACGCACGTCATAGCTGTGTATAACTGCTCAATGCTTGCTACTCAATTAAATTGGTACTCAATTAAATTTTGTACAAACACGTTTTGTACAAATTAATAAAAACATAATTTTTGCGTTTTGGGCGAGTTCCGTAAAGTGCATTCCGGTCTTATTTTATTATAACACTGAAATAACCGCGAATAAAAAGCCAGAGAACATAGTGTTCACCGTCAGAACTTCTGGGCCACAAGTTAAAGTTATAATGAACATAAGCATTAGGTCCATAGCTTCAAGCCTATCAATGCAGTGATCACTAATTTCCACCATCAGACTTGGGATTTTAAGTTGTTGTGTAAATTAGAATATTGACTCATTGATTGGCCCATTATGAGTAAATAATAAGATAAATTCAGTCAGCAAATAGTTTTTCAAAACTTGAATTACGATGCTCAAAGGAAAACTTTTTGATTGATTAGATTTGAAAGATAAACCACTCAATCTAGATAATCGCAAGGCTCTTATTGGGCACCTTCCGAGAAGATACAAATTGCCTGTATTTATTCCGTATTACCTCTAATAGCTACCTCTGCTCTAATAGCTCTCACGAGCTCTACCAATCTTTATTTTAAACCTACCATTTTGCCTTAGTTCTGTTACGCTGTTCACGCTGATCATTTTTCTATATTGCTCTCTCAATTTTCTTTAGAAAGTCGGCCAGCAATATGCCAAACCAAGTATCCTTCAAATTCTAATACCAAGGGAAACAGCTGGTTTCACCTCTTCTCCTGTGGTTGAGTGAATTTTGTGAGATTATTGTGCTTATTTTCCCCCCATCTTAGCTCTTGAATTTCTCTACAAGTATTTACCAAGCATCAAGCACTTATTTCACCGCCAACCGTAAAATTTTCGGAAAACTTTTCGGCTAACTTTCGAATCTTTCTGTCCGGAAAGAAAAGCAACCCTATTTTTACTATCTTTATTTAATAAGAGTCTCCTTTTCTGAGTCTCCTTTTTCAAATGGTATATAAAGGGGTTAACGGGGGTTATAAAAGGGGGTTATAACAGGGGTTGACAATGCTGCTATCAAGGTGACTGGCCGCAAACTCTCCTGACCTGATGTGGATTATTTCGTGGCCATATCTGCAGTCGAAAGCGTGCTCCAAGCCCCACAAATCAATCCTTTCAAAGCTAGTGAAAGAATGGGATGCAATTCCGCAGAAGATGATCAGAAAGCCATTGACAATTTCCAAAAAGACTCTGTTTATGTATTGATGCCAATGGTGGTCATCATACATGGGGCAACGCCATGGCGGCGAGCGGCGGGCGGCGAACGGCGAGCGGCGCCATCTTTCGCGCTGTTTTCGAGCAGTCCGCTAATCCGCCGCTATTTCTTTTAGTTCCATCGCTTCTTTCACCCTTGTTTGAACCTTCAAATAATTTCGATGTTTTCATCTTCTTTCGACAATTGACGAAACTGCATTACAGTAAACAATTTCGGTTATTGGTGTAAACATAGCCAATTCAGCATATAGCAGTTCTTTTTGGGATCCATGCAAATGAGCTGTGGTATTTTGTTTGTACACTACAATTTGAATACTTTATAGCTGGACCCTTCCTCACACTATTAGGTTAATAATTTATCTTAGATGGCGCCGAACCACTATCTCGGGCCTTTAAATGAAACGCCGCGACGACTACTACGGCGATCCTTATCCTATTTTTTTCGCCAGAAACTCAAAACAGTCCTTAACACAATAATTAAGGAAATTGGAACACACTTAGAATTGGATTAAGTGATCCTAAGATCAAGAGCTATATTACAATATGTAAATTTGATTCGGACACCCTACTCTACAAAATTGAAACGGACAAAATTTCGTCGGACCGCAATTTTGTCGCGGTCATAATTTCGTCGCGGCAATTATTTGATATGATATTTGCGTCATTATGTAAGGTTTTGCTTAGTTTTTGCTATTTGAGCTTTATTTTAGGCTACCCAGAACCTTTGGAGCCCCACTCGCCAGAACCTTTGGGGTCCCCAGTCATTTTTTTGCCAAATTTTTGCGCGATTTCGCGCGTCATTTCTTGCCCACAAAGTTTTTTATTTTCAATTTTTTTTATCCTTTTTGGAGCAGAAGATTATGAAGTGTTGCGAGTAATTCACAAGAGAATGTTCAAGACTCCGGCTTCTTAAGTTCCGGAGCATATTCCCGAACAAATGAGAAACTTTAGATTTCATTTTGCTTCACCATATCAGTTCCGTTACCTTGCAGCTATTCGTGTGAGTTTTAGGCTGTCCACACAAACGCTATTTAGTCAACATGGGACGTGGCAAAAATTTAGATTCTTTGATTGAAAAAATATCAATGGATGTATTTTCATAATTTCAGGACAAAGGGAATCGAGCAGCAGAAGATCGCTGAAGAGATTAAACTTTCTACTCACGGCGCAGTGCCTTGGAACCATTTCTGCAGACGGGTGGCTTACTGGGCAGTTCAAAAACGTGCTAAGCTTCGCCATATCAGTTCCGTCCACACAAACGCTATTGAGTCAACACGGGGTGTGGCAAAGAGGATGGTGTTCCGAATGCCAGGCAATCATAACCGTACTCATATGCCGGGTGATTTGGCGAAGTATCTGTTTGTGAAGCATTGTCGCGTGAAAAATTTGTAAGTTTTTGCTATTTTGTTCTGAAAACACGTTATATCAACTTTTTGCAGGAATCCATTCCTGCAAATGCTAAAGGATTGCCAACAAGCTTATGCGAGCGGAGAAGATTTGAATTACACCATTCTTGACGAAGAATCGGATGTGGAAGATGTGCTCAAAGTCGTCAACGAAAATAGGCAGCGTTCAAGTAATTCAGACAGGAGTGAAGATGAGGGTGATGCGCAGTTGGAACTCGTACCGGAAGCTATGATCAACTTGGAAAAAAATGAGCAGTCAATAGAAGAGGTTTGTTTCTATCTTATTTTCAGTTGATATATTAATGTGCAAAGCAATGAATATATTTAGTTCTTTGTGGGTGACGAGGTAATGGCTCCATGGTATCTTCTGCAAGGGCGTGAGGAGAATCGAAAATGGGTTCGCTAAAATAAGAAACTCTATCCTGCTGTCATCAACAATGTTTTGAATGGAGGAGTCCAGTTTGCGGTGGTTGAAAAATAATGAAAAAACTGGCTTCATTCCTATCGGTAAAGCGGAAGAAAGTGAAAGAGTGAATAATGATAAGCTTGTGTTCAATTAAATAATGTAAACCTTGTTTGTGTGTAAAAAAGATGTCTATAATAAATACTACTGGTAATTAAACCTCTATTTTGAAGAAGAAGGAGGTCGGGTTAAATTTGATATGACGACTAAGGTTCTGTTGCTTCTTGTTTTATCATATTTTCACGTAACTTCGCTATAAAATCGCCTGCATACCTATGTACACCTATTCTATAAGAAAACTTATAATCTAAAAAACTTTAACATAAATTCATGTAACGAATCTTTTATTACACCAGAAGAACGAAAAATTAAATCAAACAAAAACAAAAGTGATTAACAGCAACGCTGATTTTACTGATCCATGATAAGGTTATGAACTAACCCTCATAGATATTCTATCAAGCTCTTCTGACCAAACGTCTCAACGAAGTCTAGAATTCTCACGTCTGCTTTCGAATATGTTATTCTCTTGCCAACTGGAGTAACTCCACCTAAATGCTTTTCGTAGTTGAAGTCGTAGAGCTTTTGCACTTTCATCAGTTCAGTAAGAAAACGACCAATTGTGGGATGATCCACGCCCAAGATAGTATGCAGACGTCGATGGCAGCTTCAGCATAATTGTTGGTTCGATCTTCTTTTGTGAGAGTCCTGCCTGATAAACTGGAAACGGAGGAGGCAGTGTGAGTGTACATGTAATAGAAAAATACCGTATTTTCTCTATTTATAGACCCCCCCTTCCCCAAAATCAGGAACTTTTTAAAATTTGTTTATCATTTTTACCCTTTTTTGGGTACCGACCCTCAGGCATGTTACATAGCAAAATGTAGCTGGAAAGCTGAGCTACATTTCGGTATGTAACATGTCAGAGGGTCAGGTCGGTACCCAAAATAGGGTAAAAATGAAAAATAAATTTTAAAAAATTCCCGATTTTGGGGAATGGGAGTCTATTAATAGAGTCTATTAATAGAGAAAATACGGTAGTTTGGTTTTGACAAGATATCTCTTACCAACATAATTGGCCAAAAAAACAATTAAGCGCAGGTTCCAGACTAGGCTCACGAACAAGCAGATAGTTTTGAAGTAGGCCCAATGCAGTACTTTGCTTTTAAGCAACGCATAGAGAATGGGGAATTCGTATTTGCCACCGTTCAAAGAATTTGAGTTCTTTTCAGCCAGAATCACTTACACCTAAATTAGATATTAACTAACTACTTGAAATAGGAATTTCACCTGAGCAAAAGGAGGATGCGTAATGTTGAAAGGGACTTTGACAACGTCCACGTAGACATGCTCCATTTCGGAAGCGTATTCACGATGACTTTGTAGTCCGGAAAAAAGCACTCTAAATGTGCTGTTCAAGAAGTCAAAATAAAATGCAAACACTTTTCAGGACCCCTCATATGCTCACCAGAGTCTACCAGCAAAAACTACTGTGTGCCACCGTCAGTATTGTAATATTTGAAATCTTCGGGAATATGAACACGAGCAACCAAATTAGCTTCAATCACAGGAGCTTGCAAAGCAACGCGAAAGCTAACTTGCTTGTGCACTGAACTTTCGCTGAGCTGAAAACGAAAACATGCTGGTCAAAGATTGCAGTTCGTGAGTCAACAACCGGATAGGCTTCTAAAAATAAATCATTGTGTACAACTGTACAATTCCTTTCAACTTCATGAGTTTCAGCTGCTCTTCTTTTGAGACTTGTTGTGACCACAGTAATAGAAGCAGCCACTGGGTCAACGGCATGATTATGAGACTTCCAGAGCTTCACGAAGGCATTGCCAGGAACGGGAGTGTGCAAACAAGCTGCGGATTTTCCATCTTTTTAGCTGAAATTGTCGCATCTCCAAAATTGCTTTTGATCATCGGGCTTGCTTCGGCCATCCGCTACAAATAGAAATCCTTGGTACTTTGCTTTGTCCTTTCCCTTCGCTGATTTGATAGTAGCAACAACTTCTTCGATTACACCCTAAATATTAAAATTGAAACCAAAATGTGAGGAAAATTGGTGACCTCTTCCTCCAACAGGTCATGTTCAAATCCCATTTGGTCCATCTTCCATTGGCAGATTTTTACTATTCGCCTGTGAAAAAGTAAAAATAACACGTATGCTAGATATCCTTTTACCTGATTGTAATGGTCATGATGAACATCCTCGTTATCTTCCATCTTTTCACCGAAATTGTTTTGCTGACCATTGTTACCGACTACATTGAGAACTCCAGCAAGCCAGTTCATATTCAAACTCATCTAAAATGAATTATTTTTAAATTTTTTCCCCGATAAAAAAAGTGTGAGGTCGAACTCGCCAAATCCCAAGGAAAACAAGCTTTTTGAGCGCTGGCACAGCAAAATCCAGCACTTTACCTACTGCGCTATGAAATCCAAATAAATGTTCCCTACTGCCCATCTTTGGCTATTTTTAAAGGCCGTGGTATTCTCTAATTCAAAATCGTGTTTTTGGGAAAAATTTGAGGGCAGGAGCAGCTTAGGGAAATTCAAATCGGGGAAAGTAACATTAGGGAAAAATCATTCAGCAAATATTTGCCGAATAACGCCAATGATTTTTTCCCCATTTGACTTTCCCCAATTTGAATTTCCCCATGCTGCTCCTGCCAAATTTGATTAAAATTTTAACCCTTCTTTGTTATCATTTAAAACCGATAAATACACTTAAAGAAAGCTTATATTGATTATGAAACATGTCCATTCAATATGAATATAACTCGTTATGAGTACTAGCCAATATGGATGCAAGCCAAATAATTTATTGTGTAACGGCACAAACCTTGGCCGTAAACAACATAGAGCACACAATTCAGAACTCCATTTAGAACCAAGATGTTTCACTTTTCGAAGGTACGGAAGCTTCAATAAGACCTGCCAAACATTGAAGGAATTCTTGCTCCTCCTCACAGTTGTTTTCATCGACTTCTTGATCGGGATATGACTTTAGCGATCTTGGCTTTACATCAGCTGTCTCACCGAGATTGAAGATGTCCATTTCTTTTGCTAGATTAGGGAATTCTTCCGCAGTAACGTCTTGCAAAGGAACGGGATATGTATTGCTTCGTTTGGCATTCAATTCAGTCAAGAGATTTTTCCTGGAACATAAAGAATAGAATGAAAAAATTTAAGAAACAACAAATACCACATGTCACTTTAAAGATTTATGTTACTTGACCCGAGAACAGGATAGCTAATCTAAAATAATAATCTGTTATCACAGTTGCGGAAAAAGGGTGCGGTCCGATCAGAATTTTCTTCAGTTTTTACGTTAAGTGCTTCGCATAAAAATGATTTTTGAATAGAATTGAAAAGAACAGGTAGACATTTTTGTAAGGAATTCCTGGCTGCATTGATTTTTGGAATCTTTTATTGTGGAAATGTATGAGCTGAAAAAAAGAAGGTTTTAAAGATAGCGAATTTAAGAAGTGGTTGTAGGTAAAACAGATGAGAAAATATCCAATTCCAAAATGTCCAATTCCGTTATAAAACGTATGTAAAAATGTGAAGACTAAAGCTTTTGAATGTGTCAATGCATTCGACGCCGTCCCTACCATCATCCCTTTAATCCCCAAATAATTTACTTGCGTCATATAAACAACTTTTTTTTCAAACAAAAATTTTGACCTTTTTTAAAGGGAGAAAGGGCTGTATTTCTATGCGAAGGTACAAAAGGGAGCCACTTGTTTTAGAGGGCCCTCGGGAAAAAATAGACAATGTTGAACGTAGTTGTGAATACTTGGGCGTGCCATGTAAAGAAACTCTGGTATGCATGCTTTTTTCATGCATCCAAAGTTACTTTCGAGTGATTTGGTGACGTGGCGGCATTTGCTCCACGACAGTGGCGTGCTCATTTTGGCAGATGCGACAAGTAAGGATCGACATTTTCCCGCTTTTATAATATGATAGTTTTATGATAACATTTCAGATGAAATCCGTAAAAATGTCCGCAAATATCGAACCAGTTGAAGTCGTGTTCGAGAAAGTCACGTCCGCAAATGACTATCGGTATTTGCCGGACCATTACTGGTTTTTACCAGTACATTACTTATTTCTCCGAGTGAATTCCTCTTTCTTTCAGAAAATTACTGAATTTCAGCATAAAATTTAGTGATTTTGAATTTACTGGTAAAATTCAGTAAATTACTAGCATTGCTGTAATTTATTACTTTTTTGAAAAGGTGGAATTTTATGTGATTGCTCACGTCGATTCATTCACCACTCCGTTTTTGTCCGACAATTAATAGCGAACGATTTCTATTTAAGCTGATTGATTTTATTTTTTCACCTGTTTTGTTAGTTTTTCAATTACTGTTTGTAAGCCCTGTCTCTCAGCTACAATTTGATAGGTCAATCAGTAATGACAGTGATCAAACTTTTTTTTTTGATTATTCAGGGAAAAGTTATGACCATCAACATAAAAGTGTCGATTTGTAGTCAAAATAAAGAAAAATGTGAGGAAAATCATTGTTCCACCTCATAAAACGGTAAAATACCAACTGGCAGCCCACAAGTGGCAGCCTTTTTTGAGTCCTTGTAGTAAATGAACTAAACCAACAAATTTTGACATCATCGTGTAGCTAACATTCCAAGCTTTCAATCATTAAGTAACATGAGGGGTATGTTCTGAAATTGAGTGAGGGGGTGTGTTCCGAAATTGCTCCGTTCTTTCATCCACACTCAATAACGATGACCGAAAGTGACACAATTTGGCAGGAGTGCACTATACCGCGTAGCCCAAAACTGGCTTAAAGCGTGTTTTTTTGATGTGTGAGCAATTAAAACATACTTAAAACGTGTTTTTAGAGTGCGGAAGGCCATTTTTGGAAAAGTCAAATTTTGACCAAAATTTGACTTTTTGCCTTGGGGGACCAAGGTAAACCACCTGGAGAGGGATTTTTTACCTCGTTTTTCTTACTGAGACTGGGCAAAAAGAGTCTCTAGATGCATTTTTTGATCAAGAGCGTTGCTCGGATTCATCTCAAAGGTAAGTGAGTGCGCGCATCTCTAACTCCCAAGACCCCTACGCCCCCTCCGGGGGCGTAGGGGGCTTGGAGTTGAGATGCGCACACACACATACCTTAGAGACCAAACACTCGGAAAAACTCTGGATGCATAAAAACAATGTTTTTAAGCCAGTTTTGGGCTACGCGGTATAATGCACTTTAGCCCACAATTTTGCCGGACGGTTATTTCGTCGCGGCCACAATTTCGCCGCGACCTTTATTTTGTCTGATATGGATTTTGCGTCATCTGATAAGGTTTTTCTTAGATTTTGCTAAGGAATCTACATCCAATCATATTTACCTGTGATGTCTGTAAATTTGTAAATTTATTCCGTAAATTTAAGCAACCAACTTTGGTAGACGGATCAATGCTCTACGTTTTTTGGTTCAGTACATCCCTCTCATCCGAATGAACGATTTTTCTTGCTGCTTGCTACCTGGCGAATTAGCGAAAAATCCAGACATCTGTTAGTTAGTAGGGAGAGTCGACCGTCGAACTAACCTTAACGATTACCTTCGTGAACTGGCTCACAATTTCGTGATGGATCAGTAGAATGTTCATGTTTGTTGTTGTGTTTTTGTTTCGTTTTGATGTCGCATATGATATACAAAATAAAAAATAAATAAAAAATTGTATAAAAAATAAAAAAATAAAAATAAAGTTAGTTATAACCATTTATGAAGCGAATTTTCCTCAGCGGTAGTGGGTAAAGGATGGGTTTTTTTAACATATAAACTAGTAACAATTGCAGCTTTTATACCGGCTTTTATACCATGCCGCGAACAGTTGCCCCTTTTATATAGGTCGGGAACAATCGGCGCCGGTAACAATTGGCCGTACGGGCACTACGGCCCCATAACACTAGGATTGGTTAAGCAGGTATCGCACGAACCGGAAAACTTTTCAAAATTTTCAGGAAGTAAGTTAATAACTGGTATATCAATATTTTATTCTTACATCTTTCTAACAACACTCGAGAAATAATAACAGATCGCAACGACAACAACCGTAACAACTAATAACAATAAGGGTCAAACATATCTATTAAATTAAGAGAAGAAGTATGTAGAATTCCTGATATCCTTGATATCGAGCGTTCCCGGCATCACACGTGAAATGAACATCTGCGACATTAACTCTTTATCTTCTTCGGATATCGGTAACTCATCCACATAAGTCTTGATAAGAAACTAAAAAATAAATAAAAATGACTCTTATTAAAAGATGCACATACCTTTGAGAGATTTTCGATGATAGGATACTCGTGAAGTGCAACGCTAAAAAAATTATTTTAGCTAAGCAATATCAACAATTATGTTAATTTACAACTGATCTCGGCAAATCTCGTTCATTCTGTCCACATCACAGGCATGAGTCCAGAAACAGTCGTGGACAGCAGCAAATGTTAAACCCTCTTTGTGGCAAAACAGTGTCGTCAACATCCTAGATAACAACAAATAAGACTTTTCACTGGACACCTGTAGATCACTAAAGGTCCAAACCCCACCGGTCAAGCGTCTGTGTCATAACACTTCCAAAACTTCAACCCTATCAGATCGACACTTTATTCCTACAGAAATTGAATGGTCAATCTCAGAAAAAATCTGGTGCGTGGATGTTACGCCGATTTTATTTATTTGAACGATTTCGGCGAAACGCTTCGGAGAATATATAACTAACAAGTAAAAATTCGAACAATGACACTAATTTTAGAAAACGGAGTGTCAACTTAATAGAGTGTCTGCATAACAAGTTTTCACCTATAAAAATCGAAAATTTTAAAGCTTTCGTACGACAAAATTGAGATCTTGCAATTTTTCGGACCTAAACGACCAACCAATTTCTGCAAAAAAAACTCAGAACCTTGTCTAATGAAGTGTTAAAGATATTAAGAGATTAAATTATAAAGGATATAATTAATATATTTATATGTATTCATACCGAGAGTATACTTTAAAAATACTCACATGTGAGTCGAATCGAGAGAGTGTACGAAATTGGGCGGAAATGCGTTCACCTAAAAAAGTCACATTAGCAACGGGAATTATGGTAGTGTCGTCGTTAATGCTCTGGAAAAAATTGTCTTAAATATGTATATAAATAAATAAATATATAAATATTTTCTAAATTGTTCATACCTGCTTAGACCGGATTGGCGCCAAGTACAAATGACCAGACATGATCTGAGCGTTCAAATACGGCTGACAAACCGGCATACCCAAAGGCGTCTCCTAAAAAGTAAAATTATAAAGTATAAATAAATAAGAGTACACCACCCATTGCATAGTCTGATGTAATTTAGACACATGTGCAGCACATTCCTGAAACCTACAAAAACCCGGCAATCAAACTCTGTAAAATTGATTCCGGTAGTTGACTTACCATTTTTTTAGCATCCTAAAATTGGCTTTATTATAGTCTTATTTAAAATTTCCTTGAATAGCTTACATTGAGGTTGCAAAAGCTTTGTCAAGACTTGCAAACGCATTCTTGGCCAAATATCTAAATTTAGGGTCAAAAATTAGAAGGTAGGGTCCACAACTAACCCAGGAAATTTTTTTTCACAAACGATGTCCATAGCTCTAAGCTGCCGTTTTATTTGCTCTTGAGCACCGAATAGAGTAACACCATAGACCTTAACACAATTTTTTTATCATCATACGATTGTATACCTCGCCTACAGTGGTCATTACGGTCTGTTTCAATAATTTCCTAGTTATCGGTTTCGGCATGGCTTTTCTCAAGGCTACTTAAAACAAGACTAATAAAAATAGAAAAAACTTTGCAGTGCAACTTTACCTGCAGTATCATGACGCATACTGCTATCGTCTTGCTCATCTTCCAGTCTCATCTTCTCAGCTCTGGAAATTGTACAATTTCGATAATTTCAAGCCTCAAAGTTTTACAACTTAAATTATACATACCTTTCGCAGACGCTAGAGTAAACATCCATAGGCGTATTATTTGGAACAAGATTAACCTCGATGGCACCTTCATAATCTCGACCAAGGGCAGCATAATGCTGGAAATGTAATCTATACGAATGCAATTTTACAGTAGTAATACCTGTAGCCCGTTACAAGATCCATCTTGGTGAATTGGTAGATGACTCACAAACTGCTCAGGATCACCACTTTTTATTGCATCACGGATTTCAATACAAGCTGCAAGAGTTTGCCATGGTTCATCTGATTTCTGCCACCATCCCTTCCCTAAAGTTTAAAATAACTATAAATAATTAAAATAAAATAAAAAATAATTAACCAAATTAAGGAAAGGCAAACAATTTTTTAAATAATGAAAGGCAAATAAAACTAACTTTACCTTCAAATGGATTTTCAGCAGAATCTATGATCTCTGTCATCATCGAGTCTGCAAATTCCAAGCGGCACTTCAATGGGTCACGCTTCTTCAAGCCGGTGAGATTAATGCAATGGATCTTCAACCAATCGAAACCTCTGCTGCCTAACTTCTTCCCTAAGACAGAATGAAAGTTTTGAACAGTCCAAAAAAGTAAAAAACCTTTAGCAAAACGCAATAATCCGCGATTTAAGTCGTCCCCTAAAAGTCTTGAATAAGGAATTCTCTCATAAGGTTAAGATTATGATTACCCATATGGTTTATGAACGGAGATACAGGATAAACACGTCCTCTAAAATCCATATTGTGCTGCAAAAATGAAATTTTTTATTTGAGCTATGGCGAAAGACCTACTGGAAAGTAGAGTAGATCATTTCGAAAATGCCAAGACATAGCTAAGCGATATAAGACCCAAGTGTGCAGAGAGCATAATTGATTCCTTAACGTCGAATTTATAAAACAATTGATAAGAAACTACATGAAAGAACCTTTCCCGAGTGGCTTTCTGCTTATCTTTATCGAACTGCTTCTGGCTAACAATATAACTCTGGTATTCATCCTCAGCGACTTCAGCTCGTTTTTTACCAGGAAAACTAGTTTCGAAGCTCATTTTTTCTGGTGTTACATAGATTGTAGACGGATGCGCAGGAATTTTCAACGACTTGAGCAGCTCCTTCTTGCTCAAATCTTTTGAACATCCGAAAATTTTCATAATATGAGAAAGCATTGGCTTATTAATTTTCCATGGAATAGCCTGGAACGTATAAATTTATGCTGAAGTTTGACGCGCAAAAGTAGCAAGTTACTTACCCCTAGATTGTTGAGAGAATCAAATACGAGGCGTGCTTTGCTTTTCGTACCAGACTGAGCATCACTAAATATATTAACTTGATCAAAAATTTTAACTCATGATAACCACAATAATATAGGAAATCGTTTGCCGAGTTAAATGAGCAGCAATTATAAATCAGTACATACCTCTCAAGTAAACGCTTGGAAAATTTTTCGTTCATGAATACATCCCTGGATTCAAACGAGTCACGAATTATTTTCTGCGCAGAGCCAAAAAGAGGACCACATGTGCCATGGTCTAGCCAAGGACGCGGTGGCAACTAAAATTGACAGTTATAGAACTTAAAAAGATCTCGAACAAGTTACTTTCATCGGTAGATACGAGCTTTCAAAGTAAAGGTTCTCGAACTCATGTGCAGCAATCCTACTTATTAAACGCGGACGACTAAATTAGGTAATAAAAAAAAATTACGACGAAAAAAATACTCACAGATGCAGCATGTTTACATTAACAGTTATCTTTTCACCAGTTAGCAATGCGCTTTCTTCCTCGTAGCTGACGTCTTGCAATTTAAATGCTTTACTTTGGAACGGAAGCCCTAAAAAATTAACACAACGATAAGTGTCAGAAAAAATGCAGTGTGAAATTGAGAACAGCACACACATTTACGCAGAAATTAAATCATGTACAGACAAGAATAAGGATACGTACCAGCAGCATCATCAGTACTTTTACGAGGCATTGTGCAAGAATCAATGACCACAGACACCAGCAGGGATCCTAATTTGTCAGGAGAACTAAATAACTTATTTATTTGTTTGTAGTCTCAAATTCTCCCCACAACGCTACGGTCGCAATTCATCTACTTTCATTGGTAGATGAATCTACCGCAATTACCATAGCAACTAGTAACTGATTTCAACCAAGACCACAAAAAACGTACACGAAATGTCTAGTTACCTCGTAATTAGCTTCGCAAACTAAATATAGAAACTAAAACAATGCCAGGAAATAAAATATTTACTTACAGGTGCATAGAAGTCTGGATCTAGATTACTGGCAGAAGCACACTTATGCCTAGTAATTTAAAGCATTATCCTCACTACATCTCTTGTTAAAAATTTGACTCACCACCACTCACGAATGCTACAGTTGGCATCAGATGACTTTGCTTCACCAGTGAAGTACTCAAAGTATCTAGAAAACATTTCTTCGAAGATCTAAAAATTAATCGTCACACAATAACGGGAAATGCAATATTCTTTATATGACATAACATACCTCACGATGTTCTAGACCCATTTTTGCAAGAAACTCTGCGCGGACAAGCTTTAGCAATACATGACACATCTGGCCTTGAAATCGACTCAAGGAAACGACATTCTGAGATCTGCTCAAAATTGAAAGGACGCAATTTATTAACTGATCAGCGGCAACGTCCAAATCAATGTGCTCCAGAAAACTTTTCACTAAACAATTTATTATTTATAGCATAAATTTTATACCATCAAAATTTTTGCTAGAATTATTCGGCTACGAATAAAAAGCACACTAACATTCTTCATCTCCAAGAGCTTCACGTTTTTCAACCAAAGCAGCTTTGATTTTTCGCCGCCATCCCCACAGCTCGATTATTTCTTCCTAAAAGTAAAAAGATTGGTTAACGGTTAGAATGCAACCTACAAACCATCGAACGCAACGGAGAAGAGCGGGAGAAATTCTGTATTTTTACAAAATTCTGTTCTTCTGATTTCATCTGATCCGAGAACAACTGCATATAATCATCCTAAAATTACGTACATTAATCTCTCACATAAATGTTTTAACCAACCTTAGTTTTGAAGGGCAACACGAATGGCGAATCAGAAGGCGATCCATAAGCGGCTGCTTGGCACAGACCTTTTGAAAAAACAGAAAGTGACTCGCTGTAACCGAGATCACATTGATTCTCTTCAAAGCTTTTATCAGGATTCCAGTCCACTTGACACATATTAGCAATCCGACAGGCTATGGCATATTCTTCGCTCGAGAACACCATTCCTAATAAATTAAATTAACAAAATGTTACGCGTTTAATTAAAAAGTACTATTTTTCCGGGGTTGTTTAGGATCTTTCAACAGCTGAAATACTCGATAACTTTTATTATAATCTTTTAAATAGCATTCAAATAATACCTCAGCAGAAAATTTCCTCTTTAGTTCCATCAATATCGGTAAAAATTCATCACGGACTTCACTATTGCTTTCTAACCTCAGCCATTCATCCAACCAATGTAGACACAGAGCAAATGCGATTTTAGACTGCTCTCCAAGAGGAACCATGCTCATCAGCGTAAGAACATCGCGGAAATTGGGGTCGGTTTTCGGATCCGTAAATCTAAATTAATGCAAAAATTTAAGTGAGCTACTGAGCAATAGTGAATCTTAATTACCTCGGAAAAAAACTTGTCTGCTCATTTACTGAAAAATTTTAAGTACATATTACGCCGCATAAAAACAGATACTTTGAAACCAACCTGTCGTGGCAAATGTGCAATCCCCCTTGTGAACAGAGGAAGCGTAATTTAAGATCACAGCGCACAGCTAAAAATAAGATAAACTAAAGCATTAGATGTGAAAAAGACTACCTCGTCTTCAAACTTGTCTGGCTGCGATTTGCCGTGGTATGTTTCATAAAATGTGTTAGCGTATTCTATTAGATTGGAGAGGTCTTCTTGCCGAATGAAGCTAAAATTTTTACTAGTAAATGAGGGTTATAATATAATATAATTATATAATTTAAAAAACCAACTTTGCTACAGAAGCCATGGCTCGACTCATCCTATTCCTCCGAGTAATGTCCTCTTGTTCTTTTCTCAATTCGGCAGCAAGTTTCTTGATGATGCTTTCTTTAACTGAACTTCGGATTTCTTTTAGTCGCTGCTCTTTTTTTCCTCTTCTTCTTGATTCTTCATCCCTTGCTTTGCCGCTCTTTTTATTAGATGTACATGCGAGGGCCGTTGAGGAAGCTGGCACAATTTGATGGCACAAGGATCGTATGGTTGACAACCAATAGTGGCTCTTGCGAGTTAAGCGGATCATTTGTCTTCTAAATTTTTTTTATCAAGACCATATATTTCTCAAAGAACATAGCACTGTAAAGAGTGATTTTTCGTAGGACTGGACTACGAGTTGCCGATAGCCACAAAATTGAGTTCTGAGATTTTGCAATGATAAGATTACCTTTATTTGACCATGCAACTAACGATGGCATTTTTAATTTTCTTGATTACGAATACCATTTTTAGGTATTCAGCATTTTAAAAAGGGGTGTCAACCACTTACTTAATTTTGACAAACCAACTTTCTTTTTCTGCCGTTTTTTATTTACACCCGCAATTACCATACACTATTAGTAAGCTGAGAATTCGCGTTTTCTAATGGGCCATAACATTATGGGCAGGAGAAGAATATGCAAAATAAAATTGTGCAAATTCAATTTGTGCAAAAATCATTTGCAAAATAATAATAGGTAAATATTCGCCGAATATTGCAAATTATTTGTGCACAAATTGAATTGGCACAATTTATTTTCCCAATTTCAATTTCCCCACTCTTCTCCTGGCCCTCCAGCCATCCAAGAACCGGAAAAAATTGGGTCGATCTCAATATTTTCGGGCGTTCAACCAAAATCGGAAAGGCTGAATCGGTAGGGCTCATGGTAGCTAAAAAAACAAACAAAACAGCTTTGCAAAGTATTTGCTCTACAGCGAGATAAAAATGCTTGTTGAGGGAGGACTATTATTAGAGGGTCTATAATAATAGAGGTTTTATGGTAAGTACTTGAAATTTGACAATTATTAGAAGGGCATACTTACAAGGGACCCGCGCGAACTGTCAACTCACTCACGGCATTTCTGAAAGTTTTATCGTGTAGACCATAGTTGATTTACTTAGTGTGGCCGCGAGGGATTTTCCGGACAGAAAGAAAAATTTTGAGTACGAGACTAAATAAATGTGTAAAAACGTGAAAATTTTGCCTTGGTCCCCCTATGTTTTTTTTTTAATTTTTTAAAATTGGTTTGGTTTTCGAATAGGCTTATTTGAATAGGCTCAGGCTTAGGTTTTTTCTTGGATGTGCATTTCGCTTTCAGCACTTCATTATTAGCAATATGGATGCAATGAAGCAAGAGATTATGGAGCAATTAGCGAACGGACTATCACTGGTGCGATGCGATCTAACTATGGGTGATATATTATGAACCGTCATCGTTCAACTGTGGGTGATGTGTTATAAAGTTATAATGTGCTATATAGTCTTTAGTCTCGTACTCAAAATTTTTCTTTCTGTCCGGAAAATCCCTCGCGGCTACACTAAGTAAATCGACTATGGGCTACACGATAAAACTTTCAGAAATGCCGTGATGAGTTGACAGTTCGCGCGGGTCCCTCGTTAGTGCACTGAACTCTTTGTGACCACTTACAGAAAACAAAATTTTAACGCCGGATCAGAGAAAAAACGAGCATCACTCTCTTTTTAACACTCGTGCTCAACATGTTCGATTTGCATGCAAAACTGCTTTTTAAATTCAGAACACACTGCCATATTTTAAATTCCACTCGAGACGACAAATAGTTAAACGATCATATATTTAATTTTTAGAGCTATCTTAAATGGACGATACGTAAAACTGCCATGATCTGGAGAAAAAGTTCCACGTTTTTGTGAAAAAGTGCCACTTTTTTGTGAAAAGTGCACGTTTTTGTGAAAAAAGTGTCACGTTTTTATAAAAATATGCTACGTTTTCTGGAAATCAGCTTTCTTATATCAATCAATGGTTTACACCCCAAATGTTGAAGATTGCCATCAGTTTGCCTTTTACGTCCTTGCAAACACAGCGGCTATTAAAACCAGCCGAAAATGTGCAAAACTAGGCACATTTTCACAAAATGTGACACATTTTCACAAATCGTGGCATATTTTCACGGAAACGTGGAACTTTTTCACATAAACGTGGCACTTTTTCTTCAGATCGTCGCATATTTCCGTTTTATCCTATTTCAAATTTAGCGTTTCACATGCAAATCGACTATTCTGAGCAAAAATCCAGTGTTGGAATAAATGGTTTGTACGAGTGGTCGCTCAGGGTCCGGAGTATTAAATGTGCACAATTCAAGGGGGGAGGAAACTTTATGGTTAAACGGAAAAATTCACGCGTTTGGGGAGAAAAGTGGGTACAATTGCACTCTAGGCATCCTTAACCACTTTAGGCATCCTTGAAAAGTTTAGGCATCCTTAAATATTTTAGGCATCCATAAAAAGTTTAGGCATCATTAACTTTATTCGATAAAAAGATGTTTAAAACTTGAAAATTTTTTGAAACAAATAAAAATTTACAAGGATTTTGAAGCCGCGAATGCGGCTGGCGCTTTCCTTTTCCTTGTTTGAAACGACAATTTAAGCACCGAAAAATACCGAAAAAACATAACTTTTATTGGAAAACTCGACAATGGCCTGCATACTTTTGTCAACGCCCCTCTTACGAATGCGAATTTCTCGCCGGTCTTTTTTTTAAACGAAAGCTGACATCAAGGCAAATCTAAAAAATCTTGCAACAGAAATTTTCGAGCCTTTTATGACCATATTTTTTGATAATTCATAAAAAGTGTGATCCATCCACCCACCCGACCCAAATACTATATAGAGATTAGACATCATATTGAATGCGAATTTCTTCCAGAATTCTTTGGAATATCTTTTTTGTTATCGTAAATTCGCCGGAAACAATATTCATAAAGATAGGTGGGAAACATGGCCTGATTAGTGCCAGACAAGTGGTTAAGGATGCCTAAAGTGCAATTGTACCTATCGCTCCCCAGCTTGCCTCAATGGATTGAGTATGGATAAGTGGGCCATCTGGATCAACGAAGTTGATTCAATGATTTACCCATTGATGTTTGTATGCTTAAAAGTTTTAATAATAAGGGTTTGGAGATGTTAAAAGTTAAAAGATGACCGTTGAATAAATTAGCGACTCCTCCATATGCTGCCCAACCATCTGACACTATAATGCTACCTTCGTGAACATTTTCAGCAATCAATGGAAGCAGGGTGGCATGCCTAAAGTGGTTAAGGATGCCTAAAGTGCAATTGTACCTTGGATTTGGCTCAATTGCAGTTTAGGCATCCTTAGGCATCCACTTATATAAAAAAGACCACAAGCAAAAACAGAAGATGTTGAACATAGTTTTGAATACTGGGGCCTACCGCATATAGAAACTCTGGTATGCATGTTTTTTCAGGCATCCAGAGTCACTTTCGAGTGATTTGTGTCTGAGGTATGTGGGTGTGCGCATCTCAACTCCAAGCCCCCAAGCCCCCTTCGAGGGCGCAGGGGGCTTGAGAGTTAGAGATGCGCGCACGCACTTACCTTAGACATGATTCCGAGTAGTACTGTCGATTATTAAATGCATATAGAGTCTCTTTTTGCCACGGCCCAGTTGAAAAACATGCTGAAACATCCTAATATAATCAAAACAAAGCTTACAAAGTTTTTAATATAATAATCTTAATAATCTTTAGATAATAATCTTTATTTGCTTGTGGTGTGACTTATTATTATTGCATCATGTCATGCAATTTTTTATGGATGCCTAAAGTATTCATTGGATGCCTAAACTTTCTATGGATGCCTAAACTGCAATTGAGCCGAAAAGTGCCCGCTTTTTTGTGAAACCCCCTCTATAACAAAGACTGAGTCGGCATATTTTGGCGACCGTATAATATACCATTTATTTACTGCAAAATACTGCGGTTTCAGCTTCAAGAATAACGCTTTATATAAAGCATACTGAATGTAACAGAATTTATCCAGAGTTTATCCGGGCACTTTTTCACAAAAGCGGGAACTTTTCCACAAAAAGCGGGCACATTTTCGCCTTTTTGACTAGAACAAAAAAACGCGGGCACTTTTTCACTAAAAGCGGGCACTTTTTCCCCAAACGCTGGCATTTTTACATATCGTCCAAACGTTATATACGCATCGCCCTAAGTCGACTGTTCTAATCCACTAGGTGCACATCTTATTTATTTTATATTAAGTTGACTGACTGGGGCGCAGTGATCACGGTGGTCAGGGTCATTTTGATCATCTTGCACTCAGTAGCTTATTATAATAATAATTTTAATCAGGGGCGGTTATAATAATCGATTTACCTTTACCTTTTACCTTTACCTCTACCCGTTATAACAAAGAATTTTTACCCCTACCTCTACCCGTACCTTTAACCCTTACCTCTACCCTTACCTCTACCCGTTATAATAAAAGCTGCAGGTAAAGGTAGAGATAGAGGTAAAGGTAAAAAACAACAGGGGGGACCAAGGCATATTTTTACCATGGGTGGTAGCAGAGTAAAAATTTTACCCCCAACTCGATTTTTTAATTTTGTCCCGCAATGCATTTCTAAGGTAATTCTGGGTCGCTGAACACGAATTCGACGTCCGTTTTTCATTATTCTGTGTTGTTTGTTGAGATTTGCTCGCTTTGTTGTACACGCACTGTTTGTCGTATTTTATCGCTCTCATATCTAGTTATCGTTATGTTTACGCCTGAGATGTGCAAACGTTTGGTTGAGCTGGTCGCCGAGCACCAAGAGGTTATTCCGTTATTTCGTTTTCGAGAATAAAGTTGAAGGTAGAGGTAAGGGTAAAAGTTGAAGGTAGGGGTAAAAGGTAGAGGTAAGGGTAAAAGGTAGAGGTAAGGGTAAAAGTTGAAGGTAGAGGTAAGGGTAGAGGTAGGGGTAAAAGGTAGAGGTAAGGGTAAAAGGTAGAGGTAAGGGTAAAAGGTAGAGGTAAGGGTAAAAGTTGAAGGTAGAGGTAAGGGTAGAGGTAGGGGTAAAAGGTAGAGGTAAGGGTAAAAGTTGAAGGTAGAGGTAAGGGTAGAGGTAGGGGTAAAAGGTAGAGGTAAGGGTAAAAGTTGAAGGTAGAGGTAAGGGTAGAGGTAGGGGTAAAAGGTAGAGGTAAGGGTAAAAGGTAGAGGTAAGGGTAAAAGGTAGAGGTAAGGGTAAAAGTTGAAGGTAGAGGTAAGGGTAGAGGTAAGGGTAAAAGGTAGAGGTAAGGGTAAAGGTAGAGGTAAGGGTAAAAGGTAGAGGTAAGGGTAAAAGTTGAAGGTAGAGGTAAGGGTAGAGGTAGGGGTAAAAGGTAGAGGTAAGGGTAAAAGTTGAAGGTAGAGGTAAGGGTAGAGGTAGGGGTAAAAGGTAGAGGTAAGGGTAAAAGGTAGAGGTAAGGGTAAAAGGTAGAGGTAAGGGTAAAAGGTAGAGGTAAGGGTAAAAGGTAGAGGTAAGGGTAAAAGTTGAAGGTAGAGGTAAGGGTAGAGGTAGGGGTAAAAGGTAGAGGTAAGGGTAAAAGTTGAAGGTAGAGGTAAGAGGTAGGGTAAAAGGTAGAGGTAAGGGTAAAAGGTAGAGGTAAGGGTAAAAGGTAGAGGTAAGGGTAAAAGTTGAAGGTAGAGGTAAGGGTAGAGGTAGGGGTAAAAGGTAGAGGTAAGGGTAAAAGTTGAAGGTAGAGGTAAGGGTAGAGGTAGGGGTAAAAGGTAGAGGTAAGGGTAAAAGTTGAAGGTAGAGGTAAGGGTAGAGGTAGGGGTAAAAGGTAGAGGTAAGGGTAAAAGTTGTAGAGGTAAGGGTAGAGGTAGGGTAAAAGGTAGAGGTAAGGGTAAAAGTTGAAGGTAGAGGTAAGGGTAGAGGTAGGGGTAAAAGGTAGAGGTAAGGGGTAGAGGTAAGGGTAAAAGGTAGAGGTAAGGGTAAAAGTTGAAGGTAGAGGTAAGGGTAGAGGTAGGGGTAAAAGGTAGAGGTAAGGGTAAAAGTTGAAGGTAGAGGTAAGGGTAGAGGTAGGGGTAAAAGGTAGAGGTAAGGGTAAAAGGTAGAGGTAAGGGTAAAAGGTAGAGGTAAGGGTAAAAGTTGAAGGTAGAGGTAAGGGTAAAAGGTAGAGGTAAGGGTAAAAGGTAGAGGTAAGGGTAAAAGGTAGAGGTAAGGGTAAAAGTTGAAGGTAGAGGTAAGGGTAGAGGTAGGGGTAAAAGGTAGAGGTAAGGGTAAAAGTTGAAGGTAGAGGTAAGGGTAGAGGTAGGGTAAAAGGTAGAGGTAAGGGTAAAAGGTAGAGGTAAGGGTAAAAGGTAGAGGTAAGGGTAAAAGTTGAAGGTAGAGGTAAGGGTAGAGGTAGGGTAAAGGTAGAGGTAAGGGTAAAAGGTAGAGGTAAGGGTAAAAGGTAGAGGTAAGGGTAAAAGTTGAAGGTAGAGGTAAGGGTAGAGGTAGGGGTAAAAGGTAGAGGTAAGGGTAAAAGTTGAAGGTAGAGGTAAGGGTAGAGGTAGGGGTAAAAGGTAGAGGTAAGGGTAAAAGGTAGAGGTAAGGGTAAAAGGTAGAGGTATGGGTAAAAGGTAGAGGTAAGGGTAAAAGGTAGAGGTAAGGGTAAAAGTTGAAGGTAGAGGTAAGGGTAGAGGTAGGGGTAAAAGGTAGAGGTAAGGGTAAAAGGTAGAGGTAAGGGTAAAAGGTAGAGGTAAGGGTAAAAGTTGAAGGTAGAGGTAAGGGTAGAGGTAGGGGTAAAAGGTAGAGGTAAGGGTAAAAGTTGAAGGTAGAGGTAAGGGTAGAGGTAGGGGTAAAAGGTAGAGGTAAGGGTAAAAGGTAGAGGTAAGGGTAAAAGGTAGAGGTAAGGGTAAAAGGTAGAGGTAAGGGTAAAAGGTAGAGGTAAGGGTAAAAGTTGAAGGTAGAGGTAAGGGTAAAAGGTAGAGGTAAGGGTAAAAGGTAGAGGTAAGGGTAAGTTGAAGGTAGAGGTAAGGGTAGAGGTAGGGGTAAAAGGTAGAGGTAAGGGTAAAAGGTAGAGGTAAGGGTAAAAGGTAGAGGTAAGGGTAAAAGGTAGAGGTAAGGGTAAAAGGTAGAGGTAAGGGTAAAAGGTAGAGGTAAGGGTAAAAGGTAGAGGTAAGGGTAAAAGTTGAAGGTAGAGGTAAGGGTAGAGGTAGGGGTAAAAGGTAGAGGTAAGGGTAAAAGGTAGAGGTAAGGGTAAAAGGTAGAGGTAAGGGTAAAAGGTAGAGGTAAGGGTAAAAGTTGAAGGTAGAGGTAAGGGTAAAAGGTAGAGGTAAGGGTAAAAGGTAGAGGTAAGGGTAAAAGTTGAAGGTAGAGGTAAGGGTAGAGGTAGGGGTAAAAGGTAGAGGTAAGGGTAAAAGGTAGAGGTAAGGGTAAAAGGTAGAGGTAAGGGTAAAAGGTAGAGGTAAGGGTAAAAGGTAGAGGTAAGGGTAAAAGTTGAAGGTAGAGGTAAGGGTAGAGGTAGGGGTAAAAGGTAGAGGTAAGGGTAAAAGGTAGAGGTAAGGGTAAAAGGTAGAGGTAAGGGTAAAAGGTAGAGGTAAGGGTAAAAGGTAGAGGTAAGGGTAAAAGGTAGAGGTAAGGGTAAAAGGTAGAGGTAAGGGTAGAGGTAGGGGTAAAAGGTAGAGGTAAGGGTAAAAGGTAGAGGTAAGGGTAAAAGGTAGAGGTAAGGGTAAAAGGTAGAGGTAAGGGTAAAAGGTAGAGGTAAGGGTAAAAGGTAGAGGTAAGGGTAAAAGGTAGAGGTAAGGGTAAAAGTTGAAGGTAGAGGTAAGGGTAGAGGTAAGGGTAAAAGGTAGAGGTAAGGGTAAAAGGTAGAGGTAAGGGTAAAAGGTAGAGGTAAGGGTAATCTTTATTATAACCGCCCCAGGTGTTATTAAGTTAATTTGATTAACGACATTTTAATACTCAACTTCAGGGAGTTTATTTGTAATATACAAGCATGAGAACATAGCTTAACCCTTAAAAAACCCTTTAAAACAATGAGGAGGACCAAGGCACATTTACAGAAAAAAATATTGATTTTCTTTGTTACATTTTTTAAAATTTTCATTATTATGCTTAGAGAAAAAAAACTAATACTTGTAGGTATTAAAAAACTAATCATTTATTGCAAATTTTCAAAATTGGGAGGGGGGCCTATTCGGAAGAAGTACTGAAAATTTTCTTTCACATGACTTTTGTGTGTTAGAACTTCTGTTTGTCGTCATATTTGTTTCTGTCCATTTATTACTGTTTTTTTAATTTCAGGCAAAATGGTTTACAACATATGGAAGATCGATCTAGTGCTGGGGTTTTGGGGTGCGGTCGGGATTGCGGGACGGGATTTGCCCCTTCTTGCAGGATCGGGATTCCCGCACTGTCTTTTTGCGGGAATCCCGCGGAAATGCGGGATTCCCGCAAAAAGTAAACCAGTGGATCAGAACTCATCGGTTCTGTAAGCTTTGAGATTCTTCTGTGCTGGCAGGCTTCTTTAACAAACGATCGATTTGCTTCCTTGACTCTGCTCCGACTTTGTTGCTTGTTTTCCAGCCACAAAAATTGCAGGTACCGACTACGACCTGTTTTCCATTTGCATCTACATCTTCTGTTCGCTTGAAATAACTCCAGCTCCAAAATAAAGGCTCATCTAAAAAAAGGAAATAAGCTTACAATCTGTAGTAATCTGCTAAAGTCTGACTTATGTAAGTGAATGAAAAACCTGTCACAACTTTAAAAACTTTAAGTTTAAATTCAAATTTCACTCTTTTTGAAAAATGTTTATAGTTACCAATATTTTAATGATCGTGGTAATTTGGATGGTAATTACCGGTAATTACCTGGTAATTACCATGGTAATTACCAGTGGTAATTACCATTGTACAACGGATCATTTCAAAAAGTCTCAATCACTTCTGCTTCTTTGAGCTGAAGCTTCTTTGAGCATTTTTGGGGGTTAAAAAGTTCTTTTTCCTATAAAAATGTGCGTTCTGAAATTTGCCAAATTTTTCAAACCGAACGTTGAAACCCCGTGACCATGTTATACCTGGTATTTGCTGTCGAAATTCAGACATCAGATGTGAATCAAATTGAAAACCTCCGGCAAATCCGTGAATTTTCTCGGCAAATTCGTTCTAGGTGATTTTCGTATCACCTTTTAATTTTTTTACCAGCGTGCAGCCCGGGGTCTAAGCTTTTAAACAAGCTATCAGCTAACCGAATGAGATTTAATAAATAAATCGGTGTTAACACTTGAGAAAATTTGGAGTCGAATGGTATATAACATGTACGGTAGAAAATAAGTCGAAAAAATCACGGTGACAGGAAAACCTTCAAAATTACACATTATGTCTCTTCAAAAGTTTCAGCAAAAAGCCTTTGAATGGACCAAATTTTTTCAAATTTGCTTTATTGAAATACCTTTTTTACATTTTTTCAAACTTTCATTTGTACAGTTGATAACTAGTCAGAAAGCTGAGATCCAAAGCTACACGCCGGTCGAAAAAATTAGAAGCTGATTAGAAATTTATCGAGAACAAAGGGTTTTAAAAATTCTGAAAATTCATTAATTTGCCGGGACACTTCACACACAGTCATTTGTTGTCGCACTTTAGTTGCAATGATGTTTTTCTGTGGTTTGAGTGTTGTCAACCTGATTTTGCTTTCTTTATTAAATCAATTATAAAAAAACACAATATTTATAAACCATATTTGGACACTTCCATAATAAAAAACAATGGATCACACCGAATATATGTATGTGGGTATGTGTTTATAATTTACATACTAGAATTACATTAGTTCTCTGTTTATATTACTTCAAAAACATAGATATCTTTTCGAGTAAAAGTTCAACACTTAATGACTTATAAATCTACAGCACACAGTCGCCAAATCATCGGGAATAAGTGGAGTAAGACAATAAAGAAAACGTAAAAGAAGCCTTAACTGGCTGGCTATAACATATCAAAAAGTAACCTGATTAAAAGGATGATAATCCAGCTTTTGTCCAGTCTTGTTGTTTCGAAATTTTCGAAAATTAATTTCTTATAATTTGTGTAAAATTTGCTTGCTCCCTAAATTTGCAAAGGGCAGTACTAAATTACAGTGTTCAAAAATGCTGAATTTTATTATATAAATCGAAAAGAGAAGTTCTGTAATTTTGCAGTTAGGTCGGACCTCGGGTTGGCCATTGTCGGACAATTGTGTGAAAAATTGCAATTGTCCGCAAAATGACTGGACACTTGTCCGCGTTTGTAATTGTCCCACAATTGCCCTACCCTAGTCGGACCCTTCAGAAAATGGGAAATTAAGTGATTGGGCTCAAACGAAAGCCTACGATAGCACCAAATTCGACCACTTTTGTTGGTAATTCGCCGAGCTGTGGCCTACATACTCAGAAAAACCAATAGATTTCTTGAAACAATTTATACTTCGTGAAAATTCAATGACGCACAGTCATTTAAAAGCTTATTCGACGCAAAATGAGTTGTTCTTTCTAACGAGCACACAAACTTCACAATCCGTTGTGAATTTTGGCAAAAATGTGTTTGTTCAAAAAATCAGCATTTTTCAAACACCAATTTTTGGCGTAAAAACCGCCATAAAAGTCGGAAATCGGACTGAACCCTACAAAGTTTTAATGCATCTGAAAGATTTAATTCTGAAAGATTTTATTGATTTAATTCTCCATCTTTCTGAAAAAGTTGGGATAAAAAAAACCTTGGTCCCCCTGCTGCTTTTTTTTTTGAATTTTTTTTTCTTAAAAGTCTCAAAAAGTGTTTATATACACTTTTAAATCATTTTTACGAAAAAACTTCTTTTGGTAAAAAATTTTCTAACAAAAATTTAGCCTTGGTCCCTCGAGCTGATTTTTTCGGAAAATTTTTTTTCCACCCTAAGGGCTCTTTCACCCTCTTTCCACCCTTTTAAAAAACTATTAAACCATTTATTTATTTATCGCTTTTTTCTTATGGGCTGTTCACAATGAGCCGTATCCGTGTCCGTAAAACGGGCCACAAATACGGACCACAACGCGGATAGTTTATTTTGGTTCTGTTTTTGTCGTTTGTGTTCTTGTTTTACTATTTATTGTCGATCTTTTGTGCTGACGGCTGCCCTCAATTATTTTCCCTTTTCAGCCCAATATGGATATTAAAACGAAATTGCTCAATGATGATCTGATCACTGCCTCCTTCTCTAATAAGCCCCCTCTTCCTAATAGAGCCCCCTCCAGCAATTGATTGAAAAATATAAGCCCCCGGGGCTCCATTAGAACATTTACGGTATTGTAGGAAATCCAATTATAAACAAAAAATTGGCAGTAGATGAACTTTTGTCTAAGCAGATCAAGGCATCCTAACTTAAAGAGGTACGGTAGATAGTCAAACTTAGATATATATGTCATTCCAATAAAAGGACCCTATAAGCTCAATTAGGTTGGTTTTATCTTCAACGATGCGAGATAACCTCCCAACAAAGTGTGCCTCACATATAGCTCTATGTGCCACCTAGCTATTTACTCTAACTAATACCCCAACCCTGACTGATAAAATTAATCAAATTACCCCTTTCAGTCAAAAAATTGTGGAGGTATCTGCGTAAGTACCTTGGTGTTAGCATAAGGATCGGACCACCTGAGCATCTCCCTACAGCCATTTCAATAGGGTTAATTGAGTACCTTTGTATCACCTGCTTTAGACCACCTGGGTGCTACCTCTTGTGTCCGCTTACCTAAGTACCTCATTGATAGCACCTGCATTATTCGGGTGCTTGGGTATTACCACCTTAATCAGTTTATCTTTGTTCGAAATTGCTACCTTGATCAAACTATCTGAAGCACTACTATCTAGATGGAAACATTTAGGGACCCAAGTACAGGGTGTTCCAAGAAATTCCGACACTTTCAAATACCTATAACTTTTACGGACATGGATACGGCCCATTGTGAACAGCCCATAAGAACAAAGGCTATAAATGGGTAAATAAGTAAATGGCGGGAGGTTTTGCATTTTTTAGTAATTTGTAAATCATGTTTAAACGACTTCTAAGTGATTTTTATATGCTCAAAACGATAAAAAGGTTTTTTTCTGACACTTTTCTACATAAAATTTTTTTGACTAAAATATGACTTTTTGCCTTGGGGAACCAGGGTAAACCACTAGAAAAGGGTTCGTGGATACCCCAAAACTTCTGAAAAGATAGATTTTGAACATAGGTTTGTTAACTGGGGCCTACCGCATAAAGAAACTCTGCTATGCATGCTTTTTTCAGGCATCCAGAGTTACTTCCGAGTAATTTGTGTCTGAGGTATGTGGGTGTGCGCATCTCAACCCCAAGCCACCAAGCCCCGAAGGGGGCGCAGGGGGCTTGGTGGGTTAGAGATGCGCGCACTCACTTACCTTAGACATAATTCCGAGGTAGAGCCTTGGTTAAAAATGCATTTAGAGGCTCTTTTGGCGCAGCTCCAGGGACCAAAACGGGGTAGAATACCTTTATATAATATGGTTTACCTTGGTCCCCCACGGCAAAAAGTCATATTTTAGTCAAAAAAATTTTTAAAAAATCCTTTTTTTATGCAGAAAAGTATCAGAAAATAACTTTTTTTATCGTTTTAAGCATAAAAAAATCACTTAGAAGTCGTTGAAACCTGATTTACAAATTACTAAAAAATGCGCAATAGAGCACTACCCTCTAAAAAATTCAAAACCACGGAGGAGGTGAGCCATGTTTTATTTACACAAAGTCAGAAAAAATTGGAGTTCAAACAGTGGAGCACCACGGTATCTTTTCGAATAAATACGGTATACTGGAATCTCTTTTCGCATGTTCGGTTCTCAGTCTACTCATATTTGAAATATAGACTGGAAATCTATTTGTAGACTTTGAACGTAGATTGACTGAAGAAGCATTACTAAAATTCTTTAACACTTCGCAAATGTTTGGTAATTTACTCTTAAGTAATTTAGGAGAAGAATAAGACAAAATATGGAGAGTAAGGATGGAAAATAGTTTTTGTACAACCTTTTCGCATCTCAACTGGCTAGTAGAAGTTCATCAATCAATTAATTACACTCATACACACACGTGAGGAAGTTTTCAACAACAACAACAGCTATGCTCTAATTCCCGATTTTGAGTTGCAAAGAGAGGCTCTAGAAACCCTCATCCCAGCCCGAAAACTCGTCTGGTGGAATGTCCTGAAAAAATTGTGATTTGAATTTGAAATTTTTTGGTTTCACACTCTGTAAGAGACCGATTTTTGAGCTCGGTCCGCCGGCTTAGGAGTAAGGCAGGTCATTGTAGGTTAGGACGTACTCAAATATTATTTTCTGACTTTTTTTAAATTTGGGCAACACCCTAAGTCTGTTTTAGGGTTGTCGATCAATCAAGGTATCGAAAATCAATCGATTTTCTCGATTACCGATCAATTATTTTGATAGATCATTGATTGACAGCTTTGATCGATAAACCTAGTTTGTTCCACCCAAAAAAAAAATAACAAAGAGACCAAGCTCGAAAAACAGTAACGTATACAGTATAGGGCTAATTTTTTTGGAGTTAGTATAGAATGCAACAACCATCTCCCCCAAATCTCTGTAACTACAGTCGAACCTCTATATAACGAGTCCCAAGGGACAGCTGAAAACATTCGTTATGAAGAGGTACGTTATACTTGTTTAACCAACCAAACCAAAAAAATCGTTCGTTACGTAGAGGTATTCGTTATATAGGGGTTCGTTATATAGAGGTTCGAATGTATCCTTTTTTAGACTGAGGCCTCAGGCTCAGGGTAGGCCAGCGTATGTTAGCTAGGACTAACAAATGTCTTACGCACTTTTTCCTGGGTCTGGGACTAATATTTCGGTACTTTTTACGGTGGTCTTATAAAAAATATGGAAAAGGGGTATTCCGTACTAGTGTCTTTTTTTCTATCAAAAATTATATTACCTGATCTGGTGGATAGTTATCGAAATTGCTGACATCTGCTGGATTGCTGACTTTTGGAATGATGGGTGCCTTCAGACTTCGAGACCGTAGACCTTCCCAATCAAAACCCATGAACCACCTAAAATTCAATAACAATAGAGAAAATATATTTAAAAAAAAGAGAGATTTTGACTTTCATCCGTCCCAAAAAATTTATATCTTGCAACTAGATTAACCTAGCTAATGAAAATTATACCTGTGCTTGCGGATGTCGTTAACTCCACCACTGCCAGAGCCCAAACGCTCTCCTCCATTGTCCCTGCACAACTTTTTAACCAATGCCGTGGCAGTCTTGCCAATACGCCGGTTGGGAATCTCCAAGGCATCAATACCTTTTAATATCAAGGTGTAGGTTTTCATTGGGTCAGAAGCCTAAGTAAAATCTCAAGTTAGATTAGTTTATTATAAGCACTGAAATTAACCTGGAAGGGAGGGCGTCCAAGCATGAGCTCGCAGATGTAAATACCCAGTGCCCAATAGTCAGCTGCCTGATCGTGCCCTTTGTTTAGGATAATCTTCAAATAATAAAAAAGAATTAGTGTAATTGGCATGCCTAAAATTAAAGCTGTGAAAAAGCTGGAGCGGAATCTTTTGCTGGTTTATTCTTGAGAATATTCTTGTCTTTTTTCATGATCATTCAGTGCAAAAAAGCAAACAGCTGAAATGTATCACAAAGAAGATCATTTCTGCCACGCAAGAAAATTTGCCGAGGAGTTTTATATGGCGGGAGTTCAAATTTTGAAATTAAATTTAAAAAGATTCCGCTCCATTGTTATACACTCCGTATCATAAGTATAACCGCACCCATATTTTGTGGTATTTTAGCGATTTTCGAAAAGCCAAAGAAAATGTTTGGGTATGAAGTGATGTAATGTGGCTAAAAATGTTGTTTGAAACAAAAAAAAACGTTATTTCAAGAGCGCGTTCAGATTACTTCCTCGGAAATCACAAAATCAGGCGTATCATAAGTATAACAGCAGTTCGGTTTCGTTCTAGCTACACGATGTTTTAGATAAGTTTCGAATGTTTAGCGAGTTATTTTTATCATTTCCAGATAATGCCGCGCGGTGCACACTTATCTGAGTTTAAAAAAGGGCAAATCGTCGCGTTGGCTAGTCAGGAAATAGAGTTCAGAGCAATCGCTCGTCAGGTGTCTCGTTCCGACCGTGTTGTCCGCAATTTTCTCTCTAATCAGCAGCGCTACGGGAAGAAGAAGCGAAAGGGACACAAGAGAAAGCTTAGCAAGCGAGATGAGCGGCAAATTGGTAAGCGAGCCTCGAATTCTAGCAGCAGTCTCAACACAATCAAAGCGGATCTCGAGCTGAATGTGTCGAAGATGACGATCCGGCGGTCTCCACAGCAAAATTCCAATATCATTTGAAAGAAAATGATGAAAACACCGCGTCTACTACCTCGTCACATCATTGCCAGGCTCGACTTTGGGTGAAACAACATGGATCGAGAGTGGAAAAATCTGATTTTTTACAAAACTTATTGACTACTTCAAGTGTCATTTAGGTAATTTTTTCTGACGAGAAAAAGTTTAACTTTAACGGTCCAGATGGGTTCAACGGCTATTGGAGGGACTTGCGCAAAGAGCCTCGGTACTTCGCCAAAAGAAACTTCGGCGGTGAAAACGTTATGGTGTTGGCGATGTTCAGTCATTACGGAAAGGTCGGAATTGCCTTTACTTCCTCCAAGATGAAGTGTCCGGAATACATCGAGGTTGGTAATTTTCGAAAATTCAAGTTGAAATGATGATTTAACAGGTTCTCCGAAGACATCTGCTGCCGTGGATCACTGCTGTCCGTCATTTACAGTTCGTTTCTTAACAGGACAACGCCTCAATCTACAAGAGCAAAGAAACATCAGTGTGGTTCGCGTCAAACGGGGTCGATGTTCTTCCGTGGCCAGCCTGATATCCTGATTTGAATCCGATAGAAAACTTTTGGGGAATCCTTGTGCATCGTCTCTATGCCGAAAACCGTCAGTATGTATCAGTGGATGAGCTCAAGAAAGCAATTCTGAAGGGGTGGCGTGAGCTGGACTTCGAGCTGCTCAAAACGTTGGCTGCAAGTATGAAAAATAGGATCTTTGCTGTTATAAATCGTTCTGTAGGTGTTACGGACTATTGAAATGTTGTTCTTTGCCTAAATAAATTTGTTTTGTCATCATAAATTGCTTAACAAATATGATTCTGTATTGGAAACCGAACTGCGGTTATACTTATAATACGCCTGATTTCAATGTCTTCAGCTACACATTTTTTTCTCGCGCTTTCCAACTCGGTTTTTTGCACCAGAACATGTTTTTTCGTCACGAGGTATCTCGTTATAAAAAAACATTGCTCACTTTTAGTCAAAAATCGCTCAAATATCACAAAATATGGGTGCGGTTATACTTACGATACGGAGTGTATGACATGTTTTTTTTTCTTGGGGTTTTCTGTTTTATTCTCGAGAATATACTCATTTCACAACTCTACTTATAATTGCTGAAAACACACCTCAGGTGAGACGTATTCAGGCGTTCCACAAAACGTCCACGTTTTCCGTCCACTTGCCAACTTCTTGGCAAACCCGAAATCAACTAGTTTCAAATAGCCGTTCTGGGTGAGCAGGCAGTTCTCTGGCTTCAGATCCCTGTACACTATGTTCTTGCGATGCAAATACTCCAACCCCTCCAGCACACAGGCCACAAAGAAACGGGCAGTGTAGTCGTCGAAATGGCCTCTATCACGCAGTGTAGTCCACAGCTCTCCGCCAAGACATGCCTCCAGTAACATATAGACGTATTTGCTGTCTCGGAAGGTGGTGTACAATCTACAATACACCACTTAGGTTTGGGGAAATATGAAAAAATGTCAAACAAACCTTACAATCCAATCAGTGTGAGTTTCCTGTAAAAATAGTAATCTTACAATTTTTTATTAAAATTTTGTTCATCAATTTTGCAGAATAAAACTTATTCTTGCCGCCGAAGAGCCACAAATAAATAAAATTCAAAGGGCGCGAGTTTAAACTAGAGAACCAAAAGCCCCTATGCCCTTTTTACGGACACGGAAAATTCATCGTCCCTATATGAAAGGGACAATTCATCGTCTTTTTTTTTGGAAATTTTAGGCTTGGAAGATATGTCTGCCTTGTATCGATCATTCTAGGGTCTACTGCATATAGAATCCATGGTACGCACATGTATATCTGGGTACTATTGCCGTTGGGATTCTCACTCTTTTGGTCCACAAGAGTGGTCTCCCCGTGTGTTTTTTAAGCTTAGGCTTAGGCAAGAGTAGGCCAGCGTGTGTTAGGATGGACTTAATTTTTTTTTACTTTTTTAAACTTTGAGAAACATTTTTGAGTCTGTCCTATGATTCGCTGGTCTACATTTGCCTAAATGTAATGACCCACCAAAAAATGACTCTGAAAACACCTAAGAAGACCATCTACCTTTAAAGGACCAAACTTGTTGATTACAGTGAGAATTTGGCAAACTAGGTGAGAGTACGTGAACAAGCCATCATTGTCATCAACAAGTATGGTCCTTTAAAGAATTAAAGTCAATTTTTTTTTAGTAAAGTTTTAACGTTTACATCAAAAACTGTTTAGATGTGTTTCTTGTATGGTATTGAGCAGAAAAAAGTAGTTAAGGGCGTGTTTTCGGGTCACTATTAAAAAACTGGCGGGTGGCGGGTAGGGTTGGCGGGCACCCGAAATTTTCGGGTACCCGAACCGATACCCGAAAACCGAAAAAAACCGGGTTTCGGTTCCAATTACCCGAAAACGGGTACCCGAACCGCCAACCCTAATGGCGGGGGTAAACGGGATAAGTACCTTAAATCTAGAACACGCAGAAGAGACGATGAATTGTCTTTTTTTACTAGGGACGATGAATTTTCACGTACCGCCTTTTTTACAGGGTATTACGCGAGCAGGTACCCGACCGTTTTGATATTTGTATACAGGTGGTTTTTCGGAAAATTACCTGACTCGTATGCTCGAGTCCTATGGAGTTAATTTACTTCACTGAAAATACTTTCTGAAATTCCTATTTTCTGGTCCAAACATTGACTCTGACTAAATAAGAAATGTGCTACATGGTAGTTCTCGCCCCCACCTCGAGCTACATGTCCACCAACATAAAGGGCACGAGAAACACCGGTATCCATTCACTTAAATCAATGAAAAAGTGACCAACCATCATGATATTCCTCTCAGCAAAGATGTGTTCCTGCTGCCTTGTGTCTATGATGTGTTTCTTCTTTAGTGCTTTCAAAGCAAATGTCTTGGACTTGTCTCCATTTATGCACACCTACAATTCCAACATCAATTTTACAGGGTGTCCCAAGAATTTCCCCCACTTTTGAAGGACCATAATTTTTTGTGGAGATCGTATTTTGCAATTCTGTTTTTGCCATTCGTCTTAGAATTTCGTAACAATTTTTTTGGCATACCAGGTGAAAAAAGTCAAAATTTTTCATTTTTGCCTTGGTCCCCCCTGTTGTCCAAAATATGGGTAATTGAATATGGGTAATTTTCGGACAACAGGGGGACCAAGGCAAAAATGAAAAATTTTGACTTTTTTCACCTGATATGCCAAAAAAATTGTTACGAAATTCTAAGACGAATGGCAAAAACAGAATTGCAAAATACGATCTCCACAAAAAATTATGGTCCTTCAAAAGTGGGGGAAATTCTTGGGACACCCTGTATTATGAATTCAATTTAAATAAGAACGCACCAATTCCACCCTTCCGAAACCACCCACACCAAGAGTGGCAATTCTTTTGAGTTGACGCAACTGCACTCCACTGTACTCATTCTCCTGGGCTATCTTGGTGGGACTAGGTGGTTCATTGAGAGATCGTGAAGACAAGGTGGCGCGCCTTTGCAGGTCGCCATAGTCTCGTTTGAGGGCTTCTAGGTCGCCGATAAGTTTGAGGAAGGACTCCCTGTCCAGGGTCAGCACTTCCACACCTGGCGACATGGCAATTACATTGGCAGTGCGCACTTCCTCGCCTGCAATCCAAAACATATTTCAGTTTATGCAAAAACACCCGCTCTTTTCGAGCAGAAAATTTGTATTTTCGAATTTTTCTATTTTTCTCTCTAATTTGTACAAAAAGTTATTTTTAATGTTCAACTAGCGTGTAGCCTTGAATCTCAGCTGTTCAGCAAGACTTCTTCTCTCGCTAAAATATTTTAAAAAATAATGAAAATAATGAACGGAGGAACTTGGTCGAAAAAGTTACTTCATTCAAAGACCGAAATCTTTATATTTTTGAAATTTTTCACACGAGTTTGAGACCTTGTTAGAAAGCTGAGGTTCAGCGCTACAGTTGCTCAAGTGTCGGAACTTGTTTACTTGGGGGCCTTTTTTGGTCAACTGTGAATAGTGTTCAGAGTAATTTTTATACGCTAAAACCGATAAAAAATGTTCTTTCCAAACAATTTCCGCACTAAAAAGACATGTTTTGAAAAAAAATTTGGTTATCGAAGGTTGACCAACTGCCTTTTAAGTAATCCCAAGGTAAAATATGTTATTTTAAGGTATCCTACCATGTTTTCATCACTGGAGCTGGGCAAAAAGAGCCTCTAAATGCATTTTTAACTAAAGCTCTACCTCGGAATCATGTCAAAGGTAAGTGAGTGGGTGCATCTCTAAGCAACCAAGCCCCCGAAGGGGGCGCAGGGGGCTTGGTTGCTTGGGGTTGAGATGCGCACACCCACATACCTTAGACACAAATCACTCGAAAGGGACTCTGGATGCATGGAGGGGGCTTAGGGTTGAGATGCGCACACCCACATACCTTAGACACAAATCACTCGAAAGGGACTCTGGATGCATGGAGGGGGCTTAGGGTTGAGATGCGCACACCCACATACCTTAGACACAAATCACTCGAAAGGGACTCTGGATGCATGGAGGGCTTAGGGTTGAGATGCGCACACCCACATACCTTAGACACAAATCACTCGAAAGGGACTCTGGATGCATGGAGGGCTTAGGGTTGAGATGCGCACACCCACATACCTTAGACACAAATCACTCGAAAGGGACTCTGGATGCATGGAGGGGGCTTAGGGTTGAGATGCGCACACCCACATACCTTAGACACAAATCACTCGAAAGGACTCTGGATGCATGGAGGGGGCTTAGGGTTGAGATGCGCACACCCACATACCTTAGACACAAATCACTCGAAAGGGACTCTGGATGCATAAAAACAGTATGCATACCAGAGTTTTTTTATGCGGTAGGCCCCAGCTAACAAAACTATGTTCAAAATCCCATTTTCCGATATTTTTGATGATATGAAGGTACCTTTTTTGGTTTATTTAGCTTAGGGGACCAAGGCAGTTGGTCAACCTTCGATAACCACTTTTTTTCTCAAAACATGTCTTTTTAGTACGGAAATTGTTTGGAAAGAACTTTTTTATCGTTTTTAGCGTATAAAAATTACTTAGGAGACGTCTGAACACTATTCACAGTTGACCAAAGGGACACCTGCCACCCCCCCAAATAAACAAGTGCCCAAGTGTCAACGAAAAAAAGTTTCAGTTCAAAAAATATTCTTTGCAAACTGAATTTTGGTACTAGAAGGAAGTAACACCCCATAAAATGACCCACCTAGCAAAGCCTTCTCTCCAAAGAAGTCGCCCTGTTTAAGGATGCGGATCTCTCTGGGCTCCTGCTCTCCCTCAATGGACTGGGTGACACGCACCTGGCCATTGTTGATTACAAAGAAAGTGTCGCCCTTCTCGCCCTCCCTGATGATGTGGTGACCAGCTGCGTAGTAGTCCTGGTCCATCACATCGGCCATTTTGGAAATTCGGTCTTCTGACAAATTCTCGAAAATGGAGACCTTGTGGAGGAAATTCATGAGTTGAGCATGCCTCTCCATGCCCAGCCGCATGGTGATCATCTGGAAGGCAGAACGGTCGAGCACCCACAGTAATACATCAGTCATGGCTTGCACTGATGCAGTTCTACAATACATATACGCTTAGTTAAAAGTTAGATTGAATTCGAATTTTGAGTATTTTTAAAAATTGGACTTGGGGCACGACTTATTTTTACTTTTTTTTTTTTGTCTCTAATCCTGATTTTTTAGGTAAGTGAATAAAATTCCTTATCTAAATACACAATTTTCGATTTAAAATTACCCCTGAAGCCCGACACTTTTTTACCTTTATTTCTAAAAGTCTTTTGTCATTACTCTTTGGTAGAGACGATGGCTTGACCTTTTCGGGACGGGACGGGTCAGAATTCAAATTTAAAAATTTCGGGACGGGACGCGGGACGGGACAGGTGCCAAAAAATTTCCGGGCGGGATTCCGGGACGGGACGGGACGATTCTCTAAAATTAACGGGACGGAATTGTCCCGTCCCGTCATCATCTCTACTCTTTGGTCTGTTTAGTCCAAAATCTCGCAAGGATTAAGATTTTACCGATCATTGTCGTGAATGAAGACAGTTATAGCTAAAGGAATTATTCTCGAATTAACGTACACCCATTTAGTATTTAGGTGTAGTACGTTCAATCCAGAGTCACGGACCTTTTTGCTAAAACTGTTGTCATTCATAAAAATGATCGCTAAAATCCTAATCTTTGCGACATTTCGAGCTAAACAGACTAAAGACTACTGAAAAAAAGAATTTTTAAAATAAAGGTTAAAAAGTGTCGGACTCTAGGCAAGGACGAACTTTAGGAGCAAAAGCATTGAAAAACAGAAAGATTCAATAAAGTTTTCTGGTCCCTGAGATCTTTTCGGGGTTGCGCACGGACATCTTTACGCATGGTCTCTTTAATTAAGAAATCGAAAAGACCATCAAAAAGGTAAAAAAAATCGGGCGAAAAAAGTAGTTCTAAATTCAACACGCGAAAATTTTTTTGATTTTTGTGGTTTTTGCGTTTGCAAAATTTATTGTAAAATGATTTGCTTATAATACAGTCAAACCTCGTTTATCCGACACCCCCAAAAGTTCGTTCCCCACTTACTTTAGCTCAATTTTCGAAGTCTTTTGCTAAATGTGATTCGCCAGTCTAGTCCGAAATGTCGCAAGGATTCTGATTTTGCCGTTCGTTTTTTCAAAATCTTTAAATTTCGTCATAAAGACCCGCGGACGTCGGTTATCCGGTACCTGATTTTCAAAAAGGGGTGCCGGATAACCGAGGTCCGCGGGTCTTTATGACGAAATTTAAAATTTTGAAAAAACGGCAAATCAGAATCCTGCGACATTTCGACTAGACTGGCGAATCACATTCAGACTCCGAAAATTGAGCTAAAAAAAGTGTCGGACCCAAGGCGGGAACGAATTTTTGGGGGTGCCGGATAAACGAGGTTTGACTGTGCCTTTTTTGAACGAGAATTTTGAAAAGTCGAAAGGGTCAATATTTGGAAATTATCGATATTCTTCAAAAAAAGTTTAACATTGCGTTTCCTAGACATTGTCTTTTTATATGAAGACCGTAAATATATAGCCTAGAGACGAGATTTTAACTGCTATCTCTTTTAATACTTATTTCTTATTTTTTAGAATTAATCTTACAGATTTAAGGAAAATATTTTTGGCTCTGCAAAAATATTTGACTATAGTGAGGCAATCTCAATCACATTAAGGCGTGACTAGCCCTACAGTCTATTTTTGCCAATAAATCCCTGTTAGGTGTTGGAGATTTGCAAAACAACGGGGGAGACAGTTGCTAATCCACAACACACCATTTAACAAATGAAAATACCTCATACCCTTCCCTTCATCACATTATTTTAGAAATTTTTTAAATAAAAATTGGTTCTGACAAATAAATTTTTTAATTTGAAAACATCGATTCCATTGAACCCAATTCAATTTAGGGCTCACCCGTTTTTTCCCTTAGGCTTAGGTATTTCCAAAATAGCCACATCCCAAAAACTTCGTTCCTGCATAGGGCCCGACACTTTTTTACCTCGATTTTTCAAAACTTTTGCTAATTTTGTTCTTACACTCTGGTCCCAAATATCGCAAGAATTTCGATTTTGCCGATCGTTTTTCAGAAACCTAAAATTTTTCTTTCTAAAAAGGCAAAAACTCGATTTAGCGTAACTTTTTTATACCAAAATTGGTTTCGTTAAATCGAGTTTTTCCTTGTTTAGAGTGAAAAGTTGGAGGATTCTAAAAAACGATCGGAAAAATCGGAATCCTTGCAATATTTGGTACCAGATTGTTAAAAAAAACTTACGCAATTTTTCAAAAATCAAGGTAGAAAGGGACGGAACCTAGGCAAGAACAAGCTTTTGGGTTGTCGTTAAATCGAGCATCGACTGTAATTTAATCGAGATTTATCCATGTAGTTGATGCGGATCAGAAATTTGGTAAGATCAGCTTTGTCACCAATGGAAGAAATAAAAGTATGGGTGTCATTTGTTTTTTCAAAATTTGTAAATTTGCCTTACCTTGTGCAATTGTAAAGAATGGCGAGTTCGCCCATGACCACTCCAGGACTGACCACCCCTAGAGCCTGGCCCTCTCTGGACACTTGCAGTTGACCTTCAGCCACCACAAAGAGTCTGTCACCGGGCTCGCCCTCCTGGATTACCCATTGGCCAGCTCTGGCCCTCATCTCGAACATGCACTCCACTAACTCTATCACTTGCTCTTTGGCCAGTTGACGCAGGAAGTCGTTCTTCTGGACAGCGTCTCGAATCAGTTGTTTCGAACTGAAATTCACAACATTAACATTGCTCTAAGGAAACTTTTGTCAAGAATATTTCAAATCCCTAAATAATTCTCTCCCGATTTTCATATATTTTATTTTTTTTATCCTACCGTATTTCCTCTAATTAACGCACTCCCCTTGATTCAAAATCGTGTTTTTGGCATTGTGTTTTTGACCCACTTTTTGATCACTTCTCTCAGGCAAGTTACCAACCATTTAATAGCTCATCTTTCTGGCTACAAAATGGGCGGTAACTTGCCTGAGAGAAGTGATCAAAAAGTGGGTCAAACGCAATGCCAAAACACGATTTTGAATCAAGGGGGGTGGGGGTGCGTTAATTAGATTTAAATATTTTTATATATTTTTAAATTAGAAATACGGTATGTACTACAAGAGAGTTGTCTGTATCGTTTGTCCGCACGTTTTTAAATGTCTTAGTCAGCCTGAAACCGATCGAATGTTCTTTCGAGATTCAGTCCTGAGAGTCTCATTATTTTTACTGTTCAAAAACGCAATGCCAAAAACACGATTTTGAATCAAGGGGGAGGGGGTGGGGGTGCGTTAATTAGATTTAAATATTTTTATATATTTTTTTAAATTAGAAATACGGTATGTACTACAAGAGAGTTGTCTGTATCGTTTGTCCGCACGTTTTTAAATGTCTTAGTCAGCCTGAAACCGATCGAATGTTCTTTCGAGATTCAGTCCTGAGAGTCTCATTATTTTTTTTTACTGTTCATCAATGATTTTATCTTAAATCATTCGATTTAGTCTTTCTCTTCTCTTCACGGTGTATCAAGTGGATCACACGAAGAATCAGCTACTTAACCTGCATGGTGGACTTCTATGCAAGGTGGTATCCTCAGCCGGCCGAGGTTAAACTCAGCCTTCAGCCGGCTGAGGAAAATTTTCAGACCTCAGCCGGCTGAAGCTGATGGCTGAGGTAATCGCCGAGTATACCACCCTGCTTCTATGTAACTGTAAGTGTTTCTTTTTTTCTTTTCTTCGACTGTAAATCATTTGATTTAGTCTCTCTCTACTCTTCACGGTGTACTCCTCTTCATGGTACAGAATGAAGATTTATTATGGGAGTAAGTAGTGTATTTATTGCTTTTAGTGATTCTCGCTTTCACGGAGTCTCAGTGATTGTGCTCAAATGCTGAAGAGGGAAAACCTGTGTGGTGGAATATATCTGTTGAAATAAAGTGCATAATCAATATTCATTCTGTGATTCAGTAATGTATTTATTGCTTTAAGTAATTCTTGCTTTCATGAAGTTTCAGTGATTGAGCTCAAGAGAGATGATTTGCATGGTGGTCTCAGTCATAGTACAGTCGGGTATCTTGGTTCTTCAGTGATTCAGTAGCGTATTCAGTGCTTTCAGTAGTGCTATTCAAGAAATATTGTTGTGCCGTCCATATTTATATTGTAATGCAAGTATAAGCAGTATCAATAAAAATAATTTTGTGCCATAGGCTTAAGGAAACTTGAAAGCATTAGTTTTACAATTTTCACAGCTTAGTTTGAGTCAAACAGTAAAACAGTGCTTTGTTTTTGTAATACATGAACGTTGCAAATCTAATATAGTTTGTTAAATCTCAGTTTGTTGAATGTGATTAAAGCGTTTAAATTCTTTTGGAATCACAAAAAAAAACAAGCAAACTTTTTTGTGAATCTTTAAATCCTTTTGCGTGAAATGAGAAAATACCTTTTAAAAAAATACTTTTGGAAAAAAATCTGCGAAATTGAAATGGGATGTAAACCCCGGCCGTAGGGCGGGCAAAAAACTAGTAGTTCGTTAATTTATAAAAATTCTATTTTTGTGTTAGCTAGCAGTGCCTACCCAGCAGTCTTGGTGTGGTGCTGTAATGTGGTCTTGTGGGCGTCCAGTTTGGCGGGTTCTGCGGACACAGCCATCTTCTTGGCTCGAACACTCTCCTGGGGAGGATGGCTGGAAGTTTGGTGAGTGCCATCGCTGGCCGGCAAGACAGCCTTCTGCAACAGCGGGTCCTGTAGTTACTTGATTAAGCACATTGAGCAGACGGGGACACGCAGGAAAATGATAAAAACACAGACTATGCTCATGGTATAGACTATGCTCCTGGATGTTAATTTTATCCGAAATATAGGTAAAAAGGATCATTTTTAGCCAAAAAGAGATTTTTCTTTGAAAATAGGAGTTTTGCCTAAGCTACAGGACAGGACAGAAAAAAGAGTAGTAATAAGGGCGGTGGATTACCTGCTGCATTTCGGTATGCAAGTCTTCTGACCGAGAACTTTTTTGCTGAGGAGTAGCAGGCGAGGCAGCACTTTCGGCTTTTTGGACAAGCACTGAGCGTAGTTTGTCGCATTCCGACTAAAAACACATTATTATTTTTTGCTATAAATAGCACCACTGCAGATGCGTTGCACCCTGAAAGGGAATTTCTTGTACTTTGGATCTTTGGACTTGATTTTTTCGGGTTCATAGAATAGCTTAAAATCTCAAATCTTTATTTGTCGACAGTTTGTTTACCTGGTTCCACCCGGTTGTTTTTTTTTGCTTGTGCTCAGAGGCAGAATAAGTTAGCTTAGGTTAGGACTTACGTGAAAATCTTTTCCAAACTATAAAAAAGTACAAAAAGATGTCTTAATCCGTCCTAATATACACTGGCCTACCCTTCGCGCAAGCCAAAAAAACAACAGAGTGGCCAAGGCAAAAAAAACTGTAGCCATGTCCAATAGGGCCGAGTTTCTTAATAAACTCAATTTTAAAATTACTTAACTAAAAAAGTGTTCATCGAAAAATAAATTTGAACGACCAGAATTCTTTTATAGATGTAAGCTTAGCCCACCTGAAGACATTTGACTTCGCCCTCAAGCCCAGAGATGCGCTTCACTTGGGCTTCTATCTGCAACTGGGCTTGTCGCAACAAACGGTCCTTTTTCTCAACTGTCTCCTCCAGCTGAGGGATCAGCTTCTGGATTTCCTGAGCGTCATACACCCTTGTGCCCACTTGCACCTATAACAACTTGATTTAATAGACTGTTAATGGAAATATTTTCAATTTTCTTCCTACAGAAATCACACTTTTTACATTAAAATTTTTCCAAAATTGCTATTTTTGACATTTTAGTTTTTGTTCCTTCAAATTAAAAAAAAAATCTAAATATAGATTTTTTGGCAAGTGTATTATACTCCCCGCCCACCCCGGCCCTCAATAATTTTGGCTTAGGTCGATACTTACAAAGTATATTCGTAAACTCTTTCGTCTAAAATTAGTAGCCCAGACACTTCCTAAAAACTATTGGGGGTGGGGGGTATACAACAGTGGCGCCGATTTTTTTCTATGCTTCAAAATAAAACTAGTAAAAATATAATTTTCAAGCAGCAGCACCACTTACCGACCATGGATACTTGAGGAAACTTTTAAGCATAATTAGTGATGTTTGTGTTTACAGGTGGAATATACAACAAGGCAGTAGTGCCAGCAGTCACATTAGTACTATCATCTCCCCTATTATATCAATAATATAGGAATTAATGAATGTATGGTAATAGCCAGATACCACCACCACACTTGTTGTTGTTGACGATAACAAGATAAGGCAAAAATGGGGGGAAGGAGACCAAAGACTGTCAATAAAATGACTCTGCACTACTTCCTGTTTCCCTCTCTTGATTTCAGGGTAGACAACCATATAGATTAGGGGAGGGGGAGTGTGGCCCATCTAATTGATTGGGTGATTGGGCAGGCAGGGCATCCAGACATTCCCTATTTACACCCACTAACTGATGAATCTCGAGCGGATTATGCTTTTAAAGGATAATGAAATTTATGATATTTATACAAAATAAAGCGGCTCGTAGTATCAGTTTGCAGTAGCTCTGATGACTTTTTGTCAAAAAAAATTCAGAAAATTAGGCTAGTCTCATTTTATAGCATTTTGTGACAAAAATTTGAAAAAAAAAATTCATTTAGCGTAGCTAATCGATATTTTACCCATTTCGTGGCCTATATGAGAAGCGGGATTTTTTTGACTTGGTTCCAGTGTTGGTTTTTTGTTATTTTCGGCAGGGTTGACCAGTGTCTGTTAGGACGGACTCAAGCATGAGTCTGAAATATGTTTGAGTCCGTCCTAACATACGCTGGCCTCCCTTGCCTAAGCCTAAAATCACAAAAAACCAACAGGGGGACCAAGGTCCCTTGACTTAAGGTCCCTTGACCGAAAACAATAACTTCGAATAGTTGGACAAGGAAACAATTCAAATAAAAAGTTGGAATCGGGCTACCGACTTCCTACCTCCATTGTGGGCTGTCCTTTTCGGCTGGACAGGAGTAGCATTACAAACTTTTCAACGGTTTCCTTACCAACGATTTCAATTTGAGCTTGTAGATATCTTGTACTCAAAATGACCACTAAAATCTATCAAATATTTCAAGAACAAGAACTAGCAAATTTCATGTAAAAATATTTTATAAATCAGTAAAAGCAAGTTCCGTAACAGCATGTGCGCGGGTTACATTATGTAACACGCTGGTACAGAACTTTTTTTTGTAGATTTCTATAAAAAAAATTAAAAGTTTTTGCTACCAATATGTTTTCTAGATTCTAGCGGTCATTTTGGGCATAAAATATCTTTAAAAAAAATTAAAAAGATTTGCCTGAATACATTTGAGAGTTTGTTAGGCGACTCGTAACGCGTCAGAATATGTAGATGGATTTTGTAAGTCACACCCACAGCTACATTCCTTGCTTATTTTCTGAGCAGCTTCAAGGGTTTTAGTGCTTGCCTTTTGTATTTCCAAAAAAGTGTAATTTTTGGTTATAAATTGCCGAAAATTGATCAACAACGTTTGTCTTTTCCCTTACTATTAGTTCGTCCAATAAGTTTTGAGAAAAAGCATGTGGATTCGCTTTAATTTTCAAAGTGCATAATTTGGCACATGTGACAATGATGTCTCTACGTGTCATATACCATTTTGTAGCCCGTTCTCTGTTCTTTTAAATGTGATATTGAACAATTCTTTGTTATTGAAAAATACGATCAAAAATAGGAGAACAAAAAATGTGCATGAATTTACCAAACTTGAGAAATTATTTGTTTTTTATTTTTGGTCCAATTTTGTTATAACAAAGAGCCGGTTAATACGACATTCAAAAAAGGAGAGAACGGGCTACAAAGTGGTATATGACACGTAGAGACATCATTGTCAAATGTGCCAAATGATGCACTTTGAAAATTAAAGCCAATCCACGTGCTTTTTCTCAAAACTTATTGGACGACCTAATAAATCATCTTTTAAATTTCTTTGTTCTTTTTGTTTCCAAACATTTTTTGAGAAAGTAAAATAATCAATTTAGCCAGTCTAAATTTTTGTTCCTTGTCTCAAGAATTAAGCCAACTTGCTAGCAGCTATCCTCCCCCTCCAACCCCCACTAAATAATTGACGTAAAAAAAAGAAAAAGTGCAAACTCTGGAAATTGGCTTTTTTAACGCACTCTTTTGTTAACGCTTTTTTTCCTTTTTTCCGAAACATTTCACAAAAGTGCAATTATTTATTTTCATATCTTGCAAAATAGAATAAAACAAGCAGTTTTTTTAATACGCGTCAAAATGAAGACCTCTTTTAGTGTTAAACAAAATAAAATAACCAAAAATTTGAGAAATTCTGGCTAGACCTTCATTTCCAAAAAGCACTTTTGAGGTCAATAAATTTTTGGAGCTGCATAAGTTTAGTAAAACATTTTAGGCAAATTAAAGAGCAGAACATATTTCTTATATATTTTTGCGCTTTTTCAATTACAGAGAAAATAAAATTTCAAGGTATGGAACCCAATTCGGTACTTATACGGTCCCCCATATTGGAATTTTTTCAAAAACAGGTTTAACCATTTCTAGCAATTCTTACACGCTAAAACCGATAAAAACGTTGTTTCGACCACTTTCCATCAAAAATGTTGACTTTTTAGATTTTCTACCTGCCTTCCTTCGGCAGGCAACCTACTAATAGGAAGCCCTTTGGGGTACATGGTCCGGGCCAAGGGCTGACCCTTTATATATCAAGAAATATATCAAGGAAATTTAACCAATAAAAATACATGCGCTGTCTCAGCTGTTTATTTTTTTCCAGGAGAAAAATATATATAAAAGAAGAAAGAACATTGTAGACAAACCTGGTAAATTCTACAAATTTAAAAAAATGGATTATATATAAAATTATTGATCATTGTTATGGAAAAGGTCACGAATTTGACTCCACAAATTATTATTACAGTTACCACCAAGAGATATAGATATATATCTTCAAGATATATATTTCTTGATATATAAAGGGTCAGCCCTTGGCCCGGACCATGTACCCCCAAAGGGGCTTCCTGTTGAAGTAGGTTGCCTGCCGAAGGCAGATAGGTAGAAAATCTAAAAAAGTCAACATTTTTGATGGAAAGTGGTCGGAAACAACGTTTTTATCGGTTTTAGCGTGTAAGAATTGCTTAGAAATGGTTAAAACCTGTTTTTGATAAAATTCCGATATGGGTGGGGACCGTATAAGTACCCCCAATCCTATTTTAAGACTGTCTTTTTTATTCCTAAACGGATAAAGATAACTAAAATACAGACCGCTTGTACTACACCCCCAGCATTCAATTGTACTATTTTTCTTCAAAATTCTTCAAAAAAATTATTTATTTGCACTTTTAAATCATTTTAATGCAAAAAAAATTTTTGATTGAAAAATTGGTAAAAAACCCCCCCAAAAATCTTTAATTATTAGTAAAAACTACTGCAAATCAACTAGTGAACACAAAAAGAGGAAAGTATATTTTACAAGCTAAAAACAAGGCGTGATTGGTGGGTGTGTCTTCCCCCTCCCCAAGTGGATTAGCATGCAAATTAGGAGGGTGGCGCATGGCATGCAAATTGGAGACTTCCCCCTCCCCTTTCACGCCCCCAGCTAAAGGTACGGATTAGCAATGTTTCTTCCATTCAGTTATATATACAAAAAAAATTATTTCTGATTTTAGGGAGGGGGCAAGGATTGTTTTTGTCCGGTCCAGCAAAAATTTCAAAGTTTTTGACCGGATAATAACTGTGCTCAAAAATAAATAACTGTAGAATTTCTCGTATATTATACGAGAAGTTCTACAGTTAACGATAAGTCTCATCCTGACTCAGGAGGAGTGGGTGGTCATCTTGACTCAGTATGAGTCCAATTTTGGCTAAACTTCATCTTACCGGAAATCCGAAAACGGGGTTTCAAGGGCTCTAAAGTATTTTTTATGGCGTGAAACACGTAGAAAACACGTTTAAAAGCATGGGAAAGCCATTTTTCGAAAAAAAAATTCGAACCACAGGGGAGGTATCATGGTTTTTTTAGTGAAAATTTGAAAAATTTAAATTGGCGCCTTTTGAATTTTAAAGGGATTAAGGGCTGTATTGGGAAAATTTATAAAAAAAATTGTAGCTTTAGATATTTTATGCAAATTAATGTCTAAATTTTCGTCTTTTTACCATGTTTTTCAACTGGGCCGTAGCAAAAAGAGACTCTATATGCATTTTTGATCTAGAGTACTTCTCGGAATCATGTCTAAGGCAAGTGAGTGCGCGCATCTCTAACTCTCAAGGCCCTTCGGGGGCGCATGGAGCTTGGAGTTGAGATGTTTTCTACGTGTTTCACGCCATAAAAAATACTTTAGAGCCTTTGAAGGTACTTATACGGTCCCCCCCATATCGGAATTTTTTCAGAAACAGGTTTAAACCATTTCTAGCATTTTAAAACCGATAAAAAGTTGGAACTTTCCATCAAAAATGCTGACTTTTAGATTTTCTACCTGCCTGCCTTCGGCAACCTACTTCAATAAGAAGCCCCTTTGGGGGTACATAATAAAAACCAATAAAAATAAAGATACATGCGCTGTCTCAGATTTCTCAAATTTCCTTGATATATTTCAAATTGATATATAAAGGGTCAGCCCTTGGCCCGGACCATGTACCCCCAAAGGGGCTTACTGTTGAAGTAGGTTGCCTGCCGAAGGCAGGCAGGTAGAAAATCTAAAAACGTCAAAATTTTTGATGGAAAGTGGTCGGAAACAACGTTTTTGTCGGTTTTAGCGTGTAAGAATTGCTTAGAAATGGTTTAAACCTGTTTTTGAAAAAATTCCGATATGGGGTGGGGGGGACCGTATAAGTACCCCTTTGAAACCCCGTTTTCGGATTTCCGGTAACGTGAAATGCGGCCCCAATTTTCAAATGGGACAAAAACGCCTTACTCTCCCCACCCCAAAATACATTTACCAATCGCTTCCAAAATATAAAATACCAGACATATTTTTGGGTTTAGTTGAACTTAAGGTTTTGTTTTTATTATCTTTTTGATGGGAAATCGATGGACTCGATGTTTTCCAAACATTTTGTTTATTGAGTGGCGTCTGCCCACCAACCAACTGCTTCTATTATTGGCTGGCCGGCCAGCCAGCTAGAAACCCATGACTAGAAGACAACATTAGAAAAGACAATTGTAATGTTCTGCCTTAACAACAGACAGGCTAGAGTTGTTTTTGGGCTTAAAAATATTTAAAGACAGAATTTTTCATTGACAAGTCCAGATTTGTTCAAAACTTCGTTAAAAAGTTCTTTATGGAAAAACAAACAAGATACTTCTGACCACGCCCTTACAGTTAAACGTGATATACCAAATTGTAGCATTTTCATGCTGAATCTCATGTTATATCCAGTTTTTTGCGAACGGCAACAAAAATTGCTGGAAGCCCGATATTAAAAATAGACTTCAAAATTGAAAATATTTAAAAAACATTTCTTAAAATTTCTTATTTTTAGCTCATTTGCAAGAGGGGACAATTTTTAGCGAGTTTATTTTTACAAATAAGCAACTTTCAATTTGGATCTAGTTAAAAAACCACAAATTTAAAACCAGGAAATTGAGAGAAGACCGAAAAAATTATTTTGAGCTCCGAAAGATTGGTAAAATTACCCTCAAATTTATGTCCCCGGGATGATGATTTTCGGTCTCCTCTCAATCCTCTGGTTTTGGATTTGTGGTTTTTTAAATAACAAAATTCAAAAAAAATTTCGAAAAAAATCGAAAAAAGTAGGGGATGAGCATTCCGAAGGAGTACCGATCTCGAGGTATGACCAATTCAAACTTTCACCTATGTCGAATGTCTGAAATGTGATTATTTTCATTTTTTACGTGCACTTTTTAAGTTTTATTTTTAAATTATCGCTTAGTTATTATTACCTATAATTACCAAGCTTACTTATTGCTAAACCTATTACATTCTAACTCTTTTACACAAAAAAGGCCAACAATTTTTTTATCAAACAATTAACTCTACTAAAATCTTAATAAATAGATACACGACGCCTTTAACCCAACAAAAAGGTTTTGTTCAAAAAAAATCTGTTCTAAAAGTAGATTTTATTGTTAAACATTGGTTTTTTACAGGAAAAATGTTAGAATGTAATAGGTTTAGCAATAAGTAAGCTTGTAACTTTTTTCTGGGCGGAAAGGGGAGTCAAGGTTCTGCCAAATGATGGTCTAGGACATTGGCCCTACCGGAATATATCGTCGCCACAGGTTTTTTGTTCTCGTATTAAAAGCTTTTAATAGTTTCAAAAACATTTCAGATTGCTCTTCAAACATATTGCGAGCTCTTCATTATCAACAAACCTGTGTGTTTGCAGACGCAAATATGAGCGGCTATGTGTTTCAAAAACTGAGCTAAGAAATAAAGACCAAACACACTGATCCACAATCAAAATTTCGAAAAAATCTTTATACGACAACAAACGAGTGGAGTGATAACAGAAACATGTAGCAATAACACAACAAGATAAAGTCAATGAGAGAAATTTTGCATAATGTGTTTTTTGAATGCACCTACGTCACCACTTTGGTGGAATTACAATCACGAAAAAGGCCAAATTAAAAAGTTTGCTCAAAAAAGTTTTATTGTTAATTTTTTTTAATTTTTGCAACCTTTGATCGGTAAAAAAATATTTGGGGTGTCTGGAAGTCGAATTATAAAGTCCATTTAAGAATTTAGAGTTGATGAGTCTCTAAAAAATAGAGTCGGACTGAGCAACCCAACGGAAAATAATAGGAATTTTACCCACCTTTGTTGGGGCGGCAGGTTCTCTGGTGGAGAACATGCCCTGCTGCTTGTCCTCCACTTTCTAAGTGAATATTAGTGGTATTGAAAGGTAGCGGTAGATCAGGTAGTAGTGCAATAGCAATGTCTGTCCCTCTGGGGCATCTGCTTAAATGGAGGAGGAACAGCTGAACGAAGTTAGGTTGAAGACTGATCAACAACAACACCAATTTCAAAATAACTGTGGCGACAAAACAAAGATTAAAAGGATCTATAGGTGAATGAGAAATAGAAGAATGGTGATTAAGAGGGTTTTTCAAGCAATATATAGGACTGAAAACACTGTTTACACATTTGTTTGTCAACAATCCCAATAGCTGGACAAGCAAACATCTCGAATATATCTAACACACACTTATACTTCAGCAATTTAAACGAAAAACTCCCACTGAGATCGAATTCATTTTTTCGAGAAAATATGTGATTTTCGGGTGGTGGGGGCAGGGTGACCAGCGCCATTTTTCAGAGTCAGGGCAGTGTTCCGATATGTGCTTTATCCAGAACTTAAAAAAACTCAAAATCTTAAATTTTTTTGAGATTTTACGTTAAATGTTTTATTTTTGGCTCTCAAAAATTTAAAAGTGCTGGAATTTTTTAACGAAGTATTTGATTTTAAAATTTTTTAGGTAAGAACCCTGAGTTAGGGCCAATGACTTTAAAAGTAGGGCGGCACAAAGAAACCGTCTACCTTTTTAAATTTTTTGACCTTTACGACCATTTACTAGTTCAAAGCGTCCAAACATACGCTGGCCTACCCTGCGCCTAAGTTAGAAAAGGAAAGGAGCCGGTCGGTTATTGTAGCCCATGAGGTAGCTGATGTGGAGCAGGAACTTGGTAAGCCGGTCGTCAAAGTCGTCAAGCTGGGCTTGCTCATTCAAAACGATGGCGAATTCTTGCTGAGCACTTGCGATCTTGGCTGACAGTTCTGCTGAGTCCTGAGATTGTTTTCTTGGCGGCTGCCGACCATGACTCACTTCACTCGCGATTTCTTCCTCGGTGAGAACAAATAAGTTAATTGAGGATTACTCAAAAAAACAGTTACCTCCTTGAAATTGACAATCCACTCTCCCAGTGGCGAATCGACTCGGAAATAATGCCTCAGCTGGTCGTTCTTTGGCCTTGCATTCCATATAGAGAAAAGAAATCGTTTAGCGAGAGCCAAGTCTGTCTGAAAACAAGTTAAGGTAAACACAAGTAAGTTCAAGATAAAAAAATTACCTGAAGTATTCGATGATTTCTTTTTTGGCTTACAGTTGGGGGCTGACAGCTGGGATAGCTGACCTTTGGGGGCTGACAGTTGGGTCTCGTTCAAAAATTTAACAAATAACTGACAAAAAGAACCAATTGCAAAAAATTCAGATTTGTGTAGAAAAAACAACAGGGCGGACCAAGGAACTTTTTTGGGAGTTATTTGAGCACAAACAGGACTCAACGTTTTTCTCTACATCTTTCAAAAAATCAAACAAAAATCTGATTATTCAATAAAAATAGTAATATAAAAAATTAATTTAGAATTCTAATATGTGGTCATAACCTTTCACACAGCAAACAAAACTTATTTACCAACACAGATTTTACTTCCAAATGGTGTTGCCGCAAAAGTAGACTATTAATACTACTGGTGTTTTGCACGCACACATATTTAACCATCAATGCAGCGATTTTGCAGCAGCAGCAAATGGGCAAATCAATAGTAGGAACGCAGCACGGGGAATGCTGTACTCCTATAAATGTTTATCTCCATTTCTGCAAATCCACGTTTTGCAGCAGGCACAAATAATTTTGCGGCAGCAGGAGCAACAACAAAAAGCAAAATGCCTTGTTCCTAACATTCACACAAAAATACGGAAATTATCATTGATTCATTCACGTTCCCCTTCACACACACATGCAAGTGGCGCATCTACCTGCCTGCCACCACCACACTATCTCCCTACATAAGGAGACAGGCAGGCAGCGCCTATCTACTTGGATGGCTGGTTGCACAGACTGATTGCAGCAGCAGCAGTGGTTGTTGGTATTATCAATCGATTTGCAGGTTGTACAGCTTATCAAAAGTGCGAGAGCGAATATTTTTGAACAAGAGAGAAGAGTCCATTATTGCTGCCAAGTTTATAGAATAGGCCACCAGCAGAATCCCCAGGGGAAGCCACACGTGTCAAAGATGGGGCCATATTTAAAAACTTTAAGGCTTACTTTTGAGCCTTGCCTATTTTGACTACAATTCAGTGTTTCCGAAACTCAAATTAAAAGTTGAGTTGAGTAAACTCAAGATCATTTTTCTCGATTTATGTAAGAAAAACGGGTCCTATTTTTCTTCTTCTGAATTCATCCTAAAGTTAAGATTTTGCGCTGAACAAGACTTACTTTTTTTTTCCTTTTTGTGGCAGCCGGACATTTGTCACTTTTTCGTTAACTGTTTTAGTCATTTTTGTCGTCTTTGTGGCAAGACAAACAAATTCAAATTTAAAAAAGTCGCAACCAGGGTTGCTTAATTTGTAAAATTTTTCCGGCAAGTTTTGGAAAACTTTTCAGTCAAAAGACTGAAAATAATTTTCTGGAAAGTTTTCCAGAATAATAAAATAAAATGAATAATAAAATTTTGTTAAAAGTCACTGCTTAAGTTTGCTCAGTGGTCTTGCTTTACGTAAACCGTACAGTCGTACGTAACCTGGAACTTGTTCGGTTGGGGGCCCGTTTTTGTTGAATATTAGTCCGAGACGAGATTAGTCCGAGTTGAGTCGAATAGTCCGAGAACTCAAAAAAGTGCGCAAGATGTTTTTTATTCCCGGCTAACATACGCTGGCCTACCCTGAGCCTAAGTCTTAAGCCTAAAATAAAGGCGAATAAAGTGTTACAATTGATAGAAAGTCAGGTTTTTTGAAGGGGGACCCGAACCGAACAAGTGCCGTGACCTTTTCGTCAAATGTTTGTTCTACGCAGCACTATTATTCTCCTTGATTTAAGTTTGCTCGAAATGTCTTCGAGAAAGAACGGAGATGCTGCCATTGAAAAGTCACCGTTGCCTCAAACAGCCAAGGAAAGAGGTATGATGAGTCCGATTTCCAATGCGTCTTCGTCTCAAACAGCTATGGAGTCGGAGTCTATTGCGATGCGTCCACTGTCAAATGCGGCTTCAGAATGCAACATGCACACTATCCCGGATAATCTGAGTCTTGGCACAAGTCGTTCTTCGATCTTTAACCGCAAGTCTTCTGTCAGTCGAGCGGCTACTGCTGAGACGGCCAGGTAGATCTTATTTCAGTTGTCAAACAGTTATATTTTAATCTTGTCCAAAATTTAGTATTCGCTTCTCGACTTCCATTCTTGTGCTTTTGTCGATGAATGTGTGCTTAGTGATCGCTTCACGGCTTACCTTGTGGGATTCTGTGGTTTCTCGTATGCTCGCTTCTCTTTTGGCTCCTTTTGTTACCTTCTTTGGATACCAGGTTGGTATTTTGTATTGTCCTAGTAATTTTATTGCTCTAAAATTTCAGTGGTGCCACTACTATTCTATTGCTCTGACACGCAAGAAACGTGCTTTCTGGGTGGAACCGAACATTTTGCTTACCTACCAGCCACGAGCTCGCTATTTCGGTCATCTGTTCAAGGTCAGTGGCTAATAAAACTGTTTGTGCCACTAGCGTGATGTTTTAGCCTGATCCTCCGACTCCTGGTGTTACAGATCGAGATATTGCCGGCCTTACTCCTGTCGATCAACTGGCTGCGTTGCAGAGTCAGGAAGATGAAACGAAAAATTCGGAAGGCGGAACTGAAGAGGAGCTGAAAGAGGTTGCGAAGCGAAAGGCATTCCTTGAAAGTCGCAAACAGGTTCATGTTTAATTCGATGTATAGATATTGTCATACTAACGGTTTAGTTCTACGGTGGAGAATGGGCTGCTGCCATGAAGGGTATGGAAAATCGTACGGGCATTCCTTCTCCTCAGACAGAGTCGTTGTTTGATCAGCCGTCCAAGGAGGTCAAGAACAAGCATTCTTCAGCCGCTTCTACGTCCGCTGCTTCTTCAAATATCGCTTCTTCGGTGCCATCTCAGAGGTTGGACGAGCACAAGAAAGAGAATGAAGATAATGCAACCAGCACGAAATGATGAAAAATTCATTTGTGATAGCTCTTGTTTGTTAGTAATGCGATGAATGGGTTAAAAAACCCAGGTTCTAATAAAAATATATGTGTTCTTAGGCCCTCTGGTGGGCATCCCTATATCAGTTCAAAACTGTGTTTTTGACCCACGTTTCGATGTTTGCCCTTCATGGTTCATGGCCAGTTGGCAACAAAGTCTGAGTGACAAAGCGATATTGTGATAACAGATAAGCATGTGCAGGGTTAAATGTTATATTAGGAACCAGAGCTGGGTATGGGCCGGCCAGGTATATTTAATGTACCCAAAAAGTTCAAAATTTTGACTTTTTGTATTTTTTTAGAAAATGTACGATTTTTTTTCGTTTTTAATATTTTAAATAAAGACTTTTATTAGTTAGAAAATGTGCAATATAAATATTTTTTTTCTACACCGCTGGAACTGCACTATCATCAGCGACAACCAACCGTTTATAAGTATTACGATTAAAACTTTCGGGTAGTATTTCCTCAAGACGAGTACGTATACACATAGGTACTGTTAATTGGACATTTTGGTAGTACTTTCTTGATACATAGGTACTACGACCTGGGTATTAACCCTTTCGTAGCAGAATCTGAGTATCACGAAGGCAAAACCGGGTGGACTGATTGGGATACATGGGTACCACAACCCGCATACCTGCGTACTACTACCTAGACGTACCACCGCTCAGTGCCACTTGGTTAACAACAACAATAATACGGGCTGTTGATGTAAACATACAAAAGTTATTAACTAAAAACTAAAATAAAAGACAATAATAAGGCTTTTTGTGAGAATTTTTTTTTCGTGAATCAATACTTGAGAAATTTCCGGGCTTTTCGTGCCGGGCCGGGCTTTTATAGTTAAGCAGCGGGCCGTTCCGGCCAAAACCCGGCCCGTGCACAGCCCTGTCAGGAATATCAATTTCAAATTGCACAAAAATGTCCTGAAAATTGAGGTGCCATAGAAGGCGCGACGCCTTAATAAAAGAATACTCTTTTTATAGTTTGAATTTTTTTTAAGTGTCTCATCTTTGTAGAGCTTCGAAATATAAAAAATATGAAAATATCGTTTTAAATAAACAGAAACTAACTTATACAGATGACAGCTTGGCCAAAAAGTATAACTGAATGGATAATCTAGACTAGTGACTACAAACACTGGTTAAAGTAATGTATTCCACACAGCCACATGTGGAAGCCCCTTCTCATTGATTTGCATGAATTTTTTGGGTATAAAATAAACCTTGCATTTCCAACTACATTTTGCAGAGCAAGTGGTTTAATCTTTTAAAATTAGAATAACATAGAACGGAGAATAGATTTTCAAGTGATCTTTTTAACTGATTTGTAGAGTTTTTTTCAAATATGTTTTTTCGGATAAAAGAGCAGTTTTGTTGTAGGTATTATAAATTAGGGTACTTATCCCTTACCGGGTCAGGTTTTTGGAAAAATTTTGGGCAGATATTTTTTGTTTTGTATCAGATAACAATTAGTAATTATAATTTCTAGCGAGCATATTTGATCTGCCAAGAGGTGAAGAAGCAAGCATTGAGTTCCTACAAAATCACTGCTGTTGATGTTACACTTAAAAGAATATAAAAAATGGACATAACACGTTATCTGGATACAAAAAATATCTGCCCAAAATTTTTTCAAAAACCTGACCTGATAAGGGATAAGTACCTAAATTATAATTTGAAATAGTTTCGAAAAATGTATGTCTAAAATGAACTGTTTTAGTTCTACCACCCTGAAAAAGAATAGCAATGGGGATGGGTAGATGTTTAGCGATTTTTGGAACATTTTTGAATTCACGCTTTTTTATTTTATTTGGAACCAGTGTTTCCGAAAATAACACTTAACGCATAACTTTTTTCATATGTTTTGTTTTCTTATCTCAGATGTTTTTACACCATTTTGTAGCTGAGACTTTTCGCTATCGATTGAGTGGTCAAACACCTTAGTTAAAAACTATCTTTTAGGAAATCACACCAAGTGTTAAGTGCACAAAAAAGTATAGAGAAAAATCTCAGCTACAAAACGGTGTAAAAACATCTGAGATAAGAAAACCAAACATATGAAAAAAGGTATGTGTTAAGTGTTAAGAGCTAAATGCAAAGTGTTAAGTGTTATCCGTGCGTCCTAATTAGGGTTGACCAATGGCCATATGACGTCATATGACCGGTCAATTAATACAAAATGACCGATCGTGTAGATTTCAGTCATTTTTCTCACTCATTTTCATCTCTCGAAAGTGACTCTGGATGCATGAAAAAGCATGCATACCATAGTTTCTATATGCGGTAGGCTACAGTTAACGAAACTATGTTCAACATCTTCTTGTTAGTGAGCTGTCTGTAATTAGCGGCCTCTTTTATTCCCTTCACCTCTCTATACAGCCCTCATTCCCTTTAAAAATTCAAAAAGCGCCAATTAAAAAAAAATTTGAATTTTTCTAAATTTTTTCTTTTAGCCGGACGAATTTGAGTTTTTAATTCGGTATGCTGGGTATAGTGTTTATTTGGTGTCAATAAATCTTTTGAATGTATTTTCGCGTTAACTTTGACTTATTATTTGTGTATGGATGTCGAAAAGTAATACTTTTTGCAAGAAACAAGTTAAAATTGGGAAAATGACCGAAAATGACGTCATTTTAGCAAAATGACCGGTCATATGACCACTTTAGAAAATGACCGGTCATTTAGACAACCGTAGCCCTAATATACTTTTGCCTGAAGCTTCGCTGAAGTTAGAAAAAAATAAAATGGCCTTAAAAATAGAAAAACAAAAAGGACAAAGTTTTTGGACAAGTTTTGCAAAAAGTCTTTTTTTATGCAAAAATGTGCCCAATTTGCAGCAAAAAAAAGTCTTTTTGCAGCAGCTAATTATTGCATAAAAAAGATTTTCTGCAGCAAAAATGCTTTGTCCAAATAAAAAGCACAAATTCAAAAAATGTCCCGAATGCCGCCAAACGCTAGTGATGTGAGAAGTGTACCTTTACATCTGGAAGTTGGAAAGAAAAGCATGCATAGACGCCGTATGCATAGACGTCTCTTTTGTGAAGCGGCGGAAAATTTTTTATTATTCAAAATATATGTCGATAAGGTGTTGGGTTTAAGCTTTAGCATACTGTATTCTCTTTAATAAAACGCCACCCCCCTAATTCAAAATCGCGTTCTTGGCATTGCACTTTTGACCCATTTTTTGGTGACTTCTCTCTGGCAAGTTACCACCAATTTGTAGCCAGTAAGATGAGCTACAAAATGGGTGGTATCTGACCTGAGAGGAGTTCTAAAAAATAGGTCAAAACACAATGCCGAATTAGGGGGGGGGGAGCGGTGGTGGAGGGTGTGGCGTTCTATTAGAGAAAATACGGTATGAATAAAGTTTTTTGTTTTTGGTGTAAATAACTAAAAACGAAACTGGATAAAAATTAATCCCCAAACGATTTTTAATTCAATTCCTAATCTCAAAATTAAATTTTTTTTTCACTATTTAAATTAAAATCCAATATAACAGAGGTAAGTCTAGGAGAGTCTAGCAAACATTCCAAAAACTATTTATACATATCTAATTAAGTTTTCTCACAATCCAGCCCTGCACTCAATAGATGGCAAATTGTGATGTTCGGCACTTCAAGCAACATATATAAAGCGCCTCGAAAAACAATTTTTTTCGACAATACGACAATACGGGGTCCACAAGATAAGGTTATGAAAAAAGGGGCAGAAACGTGACTCGCATTGCCGTCCCTTTTTGGCTTAGAGAATACATACTCTTTGGTCATTACGGGGCATAAACGCGAGTCACGTTTCTGCCCCATTTCACCTTTTCCACCTCCCCATTCTCACATCTTCAAAAAAAATTTATATGAGGCGCGTTATATGTAGCAAGGTATGCCCACACAGAAACCCTTCTAACCATAACCAACATAACCACATCCATTAAGTGAAAAAGAGAGAATTGATCAAAAGTGAGAGTAATACCAACAGTACATTTTGTATTTTGTGCAGAAACAGGAAGCCTTTCGTGGAGACACAACAATATTGCTGGTGTTGTTTCAAGGCCAGACATTTCTGGCTGGCTGGTTGGCTGGGTGAGTAGGTGCTTGGTGCTCGACCAACCAGCCAGCCAAGTGTTTCCAATCAACGAGGATAGGGTGGCTGGAATATGACACACACACTCAAGCGACAAATTAGGAGCCTTTTTAGTTGGTGGCGGAAAACCTGTTGCTAAATGGCACTAATTAATATTGGATAGACATGATACTTCTCTTGAAAAAAAAACTAGATTGAGTGGTGCTGGACAATGAACAAGTTCAAAGTTTGATCTAGGGCGGTGAAATTTACCGCAAAAATCTTTCACTGGCAATCCACTGTTAAGAACTCACCCCCTTCCCAACACTCCAGCGGGACACTAGGACCTGTATCTAACTCACAGCAAAGCATTTTGCAATGGCTGTGACTGAATTGCGTCCTTGGTACTTATATAACTGAGGGGACCTAGTATCTGCAATACTACTTTGCCAAAGTATTATCGCAGATACTACTTTTCCAAACATGACGCATTTAGAACTAGGCAGGGGTAGGCCAGCGCATGTTAGGACGGACTCAGACGTCGAAAAATTCTACGGTTTTCAATCGGCTATAACATATTTCAAGATCATGTGAGGGAAAAAGTCACGGACTTTTAAAAAGTCATTGGCGGAATATTGCCGCAAATTTGCAAAAAGTCGGAATTTTGCTGCAAATATTTTTTTTAACTCGAAACGAAACTTTAGGGTTAGGGTAGTGGGCTCAAACCTGTGTTACAAATTGCAAAAAGCACTAAAATTTTTAAAAGGCGGAAATTCAACAAATATCCAAAAACCGCAAAACGTCTATGCACCAACATTTTTTTCATAAAATTTTGAAAATTTTCTTCCTGTCACCAAAGAGTTTAGATCGCAAATATTATAGTTCGACATTGACTCTATAATTACACCAAGAAAATATCGAAAAACAATGCTTTGCGAGATTTCTTGGGCAGGAGTAGTGTGGGCCAGATCACTTTGGGACAATTCAATTTGGGCCAAAATCAAAATGCAATATTCGGTAAATATTAGCCGAATATTGCAAATGATCTTGACGCAACTTGATTTTGGCCCAAATTGAATTGGCCCAAAGTGATTTGCCCCACACGGTGTAACCCAACTAATCTCAGTGACCTATGAGTTCGATATTAACATTAAAGAAATAAAACCCATGAAAAAGACCAAGTTTGGTAACAAATAAAACGAAAAACATGTGAAAGGCACGAAAGGCACAAAAATGTGCCCCTTAGGGCACAAAAAATATAGTCACTTTAGACTATGAATAAAATGTGCCCCTGTTTGTGCCCTAGGCCCTAGGGGCACAAACAGGGGCACATTGATTTTGCCAACCTTGCCCACACCACTCCTGCCCGATTGTTTTAGATAAAATTTTTAAATTTATTTAAATTTTAAAAGTTTTAAAATCAAAACTTAATTTTAAAATATTTCGTTGCAGCAAAAATATGAAAAAATAATGCTCAAATCAATAACTTTCTTCAAATAAACAGAAAAGCAAAAAAAAATACAAAAGTTAGTCATCATGATTGCAATTGTCCCAGCATGTAAGAGGACAAAAAAGTTTGTTGCTTTAACAACAGCAGCAAACAACTAGCAAAAGGGGAAGCCGACAACAACTGCTCACAGAATATGCAATAAAGGCACAAGCAAGTGGAAGAAGAATTCTCAGTCAGCCAGTTATTTGTTGGTGGATATGTGTTGCAAGGCGGATACCCAGCCAGCCACAAGTAAGCCATATTGACATGCACACATACATAGGGTGGCAAGCTGGTTGAGGTTGTTGAAATGTGTCTTTTGACACTTCTTACACACACATCCACCACACCAATTAATTGCACACATACATTGGCTATTGAACTTGTGAGAATAATGGTTGTAGCACAGTCAGCCGCAGACTTTTGTTTAACTTTTAGTTTCACAAGGGAACCTGAGGCAAGGAACCTGAGGCAAGGGAACCTGAGGCAAGGGAACCTGAGGCAAGGGAACCTGAGGCAAGGGAACCTGAGGCAAGGGAACCTGAGGCAAGGGAACCTGAGGCAAGGGAACCTGAGGCAAGGGAACCTGAGGCAAGGAACCTGAGGCAAGGAACCTGAGGCAAGCCCTGAGGCAAGCGAACCTGAGGCAAGGGAACCTGAGGCAAGGGAACCTGAGGCAAGGAACCTGAGGCAAGCGAACCTGAGGCAAGGAACCTGAGGCAAGGGAACCTGAGGCAAGGGAACCTGAGGCAAGGGAACCTGAGGCAAGCGAACCTGAGGCAAGGGAACCTGAGGCAAGGAACCTGAGGCAAGGGAACCTGAGGCAAGCGAACCTGAGGCAAGGGAACCTGAGGCAAGGGAACCTGAGGCAAGGGAAAGGCAAGGGAACCTGAGGCAAGGGAACCTGAGGCAAGGGAACCTGAGGCAAGCGAACCTGAGGCAAGGAACCTGAGGCAAGGGAACCTGAGGCAAGCAACCTGAGGCAAGGGAACCTGAGGCAAGGGAACCTGAGGCAAGGGAACCTGAGGCAAGGGAACCTGAGGCAAGGGAACCTGAGGCAGAACCTGAGGCAAGCGAACCTGAGGCAAGGGAACCTGAGGCAAGGGAACCTGAGGCAAGGGAACCTGAGGCAGGGAACCTGAGGCAAGGGAACCTGAGGCAAGGGAACCTGAGGCAAGCGAACCTGAGGCAAGGGAACCTGAGGCAAGCGAACCTGAGGCAAGGGAACCTGAGGCAAGGGAACCTGAGGCAAGGAACCTGAGGCAAGGGAACCTGAGGCAAGCGAACCTGAGGCAAGGGAACCTGAGGCAAGGAACCTGAGGCAAGGGAACCTGAGGCAAGCGAACCTGAGGCAAGGGAACCTGAGGCAAGGGAACCTGAGGCAAGCGAACCTGAGGCAAGCGAACCAATATATTCCTTACCAATATATTCCCGAAAATCAGCAGAGATTATCACCGTTCGTCAAAAATCGACTATAACCTATTGAATTTTGTAACGATATTTAACGAAATAGGTTCCCTTAACCTGAGGCAAGGGAACCTGAGGCAAGGGAACCTGAAAGTACCTGAGCAGTGTTTTCAAAAGTCACACTTGGGTCACACTAACTTCACCGACCTTTTTATCTGAAATTTTATTTTCTTACCTCAGCTGTTTTTACACCATCTTGTAGCTGAGATTTTTCTCTATTGATTCGGTGATCAGACACTCCAGTTAAAAATAATTCTTGACAAAATCACTGTCGCGAGCGGCCACGGCCACCAGCTCGTGAATCGGAAAAAGGGGAATGGAGGGGATATTTGATCCCACTCCCTTTGGATCCGCACGGAATCTCCTTAACCAATAGGCCACCAAACCCCAGGCTGGGAAAGTGAACAATTTTGTAGACATCACTTGCGTTGAAGACGCAACATCACACCAAGTGTGACTTCAAGGTCACACTTGGTGTGATGGTGTAAAAACATCGGAAATAAGAAAACAATATTTCTGATAAAAAGGTCGGTGAAGTTAGTGTGATCCAAGTGTGATAATGTGACTTTTGAAAACACTGTGCCTGAGGTGTTGTTCTGAGGAAGAAAAATAAATTTTGAGAAATATCCAATCGAAGTTACCATCTGCCCATGATGGCTTCATAGTTTTTGTTGAAAATTTTGGTTCTACCGAAGAATCCGGTCCCATTTTTCCTTGGTCCCCCCTTTTTGCCTTGGTCCCCCTGTTGTTTTTTTCCTTGGTCCCCCCTTTTTGCCTTGGTCCCCCCTGTTGTTTTTTTCCTTGGTCCCCTTTTGTCTTGGTCCCCCTGTTGTTTTTTCCTTGGTCCCCCTTTTTGCCTTGGTCCCCCCTGTTGTTTTTTTTGCGATAGGGTAGGTCTTAGACAATCAAAAACAATAACAGGGAAGCAGGGCAAAAAGAAAAGGGGGGGACCAAGGAAAAAAAAACAACAGGGGGGACCAAGGCAAAAATGGGACCGGATTCTCCGGTAGAACCAAAATTTTTAATCAATCTTTGTTTATTTCAAGTTGCATAAATTTAGTACTCAAAATGACTGCTAGAATCTAGCAAACATTTTGGTATTCAAAAATCTACAACTTTACATAAAAATTATTTAGAAATAAACAAAAACAAGTCACGTAACAGCTTCTTACGTGACACAACCTGCGAAACACGCTAGCACATGACTTGCTTTTGCTTATTTATACTTTTTAAATAACCTTGTGAATTTTCTACTACTAAAAATGTTCCCTAGATTCTAGCGGTCATTTGGAGTACTAAATTTATGCGACTTGAGATAAAAGTTATGTGAGTAAAACAAACATTGATTACAACTTCTCTGCTAAAACCATGGACAGATGATAACTTCATTTAGTCATTTCTCAAAATTTTTATTCTCAGCTGGGGTCCAGCCAACCATTTTCATACGACACCTGCAAATTCTATACAAAAATAAACAATAAAAAATATGTTACCCCCCGTTTTTAAAATGACACCTCAGGTACTTAGTCATAAATAGGCTTTGCACATGTTAATATCAAACCCGGCCCTGTTTATTGGGCTTTTCTTAATGAAGGCTTTTTTAATAAAAGACCTTTTTAAAAGGGCATGCTCACCTGTTCAAATTTTGTCCCCGCCAATTCAAAAAATTTTCCTAATCATTGAAATTTTATACGAGATTTTCAGCTCGGGTTCTGACAAAACTGTATCTAAAATTAAATTCTAGGCCTTGTTTTGTTAGAAACCAAGCTAAAAAATCCGTACAGAAGTTCAATGATTAGGAAATTTTTTTGAATTGGCGGGGACAAACTTTTCACAGGTGAGCATGCCCCTTTAATAAAATCCCCAAAATGCTAAAATGCAATAAATAGTGGGCTCTCGATTTAACGAAACCCCCCTTAAGTTTGTCTGGGCTGGGGTCAGACACTTTTTTGAAGTCTTGTACCAGTTATCTTGGCTAAAGTCCTTTTTCCGGTAATCTCCCAAAATCGTATTTTCACCACTTTTTAAGACGTTTTAGGCACTGAAACGTACAGAAAACGTATTTTTAGGTGGCGGAAAGGCATTTACAGATTTTTTTCTCTCGAAAAAATCGACTTTTTGACCAAAAAATCATTCTCTTTGTAAATATTGTGGTGTGTGGTTGTATTTTATCTTGCTCTTGCATTCTTTTTTCAGTTCGATATGGCTCTCAATTTGATACGGCTTCAAGAAATTTGCAATGTATGTTGTTGTTGGCTTACGAACAAAGAAATCTGAACGTAACGAAGAATTTTTTTTTGCGGAAAATGTCTTTTCGCCATCTGAAAACCCATTTTTCGTACGTTTCACAGCTTGAAACGTCTAAGAAAGCAGTCAGAACACAATTTTGGGAGATTACCGGATAACGAATTCCTGCCGTTATCTATTGTTTTCTCATTTTTCATTTAGGAGCTTTATTTTGTTCAAAAGGTGGTGTTACAGTGTAAAACAAAGTTTGCGCACGATAAGAAGTTGGATTAAGAATATCAATATTGCAAACCCAATTATGCGTGGGTGAGACCAGTCAACTACCGTATTTCTTCTAATAAGAGCCCATGGGCGCTTATTTTTCAAACCCCCAAAAATCTGAAAAATTTGGGGTTAATCTCAAGACTTTTGCGTGAAATTCCTCTAAAATGTAAAAAGTGGGATCGGTAGAACTCGTAGGAGTTAAGAAAATGCGTTAAACAGCTTTGCAAAATATTCTCGCGGAGCTGAAATACAGGTCTTCAAAGTTAGGGGTGGGCGCTTATTAGAGCATGGGCGCTAATTAGAGGAAATACGGTAGTTGTCGCAACAGTCACAAACTTCAAAGCTGGTGCAAAAAGTTTTAGGATTTTGTCCGATGGTGACGGATTTGCATTGAGCATTAGCAAAAGATTTCACGCCAGACAACATTTTCTTTTTAAAAACGCTGTGTAAAATCTGGCAATTACACTTATTGTTCCTTGACAAAGATAAAGAAAAACATAGCAGAATAAAGATGCAAAGCTGAAGGGAACATACAAAAAGGGCAAATGACACTATGAAAATGACTAAAAAGTTAAAATAGAAGAGAAAAAATGATTGTGCAAAGTAGTGGTCTAAACCATGAAGCGCATTAAACGGCCGCCGACACTAAAGCGACACTAAAGCTGCCAGCTAGCTGCTCCACTTCCTTGCCCAACCAGACAACAACAACAAAATCATTGTCTAACCAAGCTTTTGCACCACCACTTCTCTGCCTTTTTGCAGCAAAAGTAGCAGCAGCAGCCAATTCTGCTGCTGCTACTTTTGCTTCAAAAAAGTTTAAAAAGCACGAGGGCTGCCCATATTGCTCCCTAACAAAGGAGGTGACTCTAGCTTGCTGTCATGCAAAATAATTTCATCCTTTAATTGCCGTTTTAGATAAGACAGTGGAATAAAAAATTGGCACTTGTTCACTTAGAGCGGCGCATTTCGTACAGCCAACCTTTTTTTTTTGATTAGGCGAAGCCTTAGGCGCTGCTAGGCCAGTGTATTTTGGGACAAAATCAAATGTGTGAGTCAAACTGTGCGTCTTTTCGGTTTTTTTTAGATGGATACGTAGCTATTTGCCTGCATTCCTCAAGGCATATATGAAATGCGCATCTTCAAGCAAACAAGTACCAAAAAGTTTTGATGTGATAGGCTGGAAAAAATTTGCACTGCTATCCAAGTGTAAACCCCTCCAGTAAAATCCTATTCCAGTATCAAAATTGCAGTTGAGATATGAATTAAAGTGAGATGTTCGTCATTTTAAAATTATGAAACTCCAACTTTAGTTCACATGTGAGCAACCAAACATCTTTATTCTGCTTCGCCGTGGTTCGAATTCCCCAGGAAATTTGGGATGTTATAGGCAGGAAATCAGAAAAAATTGCACATCAATGGCAATTTTATTAAAACATTATAAATATTTAAAAAAAACACAATTAGCCATGTATTCGATACACCATGCTAGAAAAAAGAAGGCATTCTGAGCGTGATTAGCCCTCATATAAAAATGACTTTAAAAATTAGTGAAACGTAGTTTTTAAATAAAATAAGTACGTTATTTAGTATTTTCAGAAATCAATTACTTAAAAAAACTTTTAACATTAATTTCAACCTTTCCAATTGTAGTTTTGATTACAGATAAGGAAAAGTACTTTCCGGCCAGCCAAACAGGCGCCTATACAGACGCCATCACTAGGGTTGTCGGCCGGCCGACATTTTCGGCCGGCCGACAACCCTAGCCATCACATAAGTATATGTAAACAATGCACCCTTTGGTGACTAATGTTTTTTGGCCCGTCTTCAAACATTTTCTTCATAAAAAGTGTGACACACATAAATTGTTGACCGAGAAACCGATCAAAAAGCTATGGAAAATACTCTTTTTCGCCCGCTAATTTTTTTCATTTTGTTAATTTATTTATGTTTTTATCTAAAAATGGAAATTTTGAGTTATAGACTACTTTATGTTTTGAAAAAATTCCCGCACAAAATTAGCGGGCATTTTTTCAAAACATAAAATAGTCTACAACTTAAAAATCTTCACCTAAAGTCAAAATTCTGATGTAGATGATTCTTACCTACTTTTTGATTTTGCGTAAAACGGCTTTGAAAAAATTTCTATTTTTAGATAAAAACATAAATAAATTAACAAAATGAAAAAAGAGTAATTAGTGGGCAAAAAAAGTACCTTCCAAATACTATCTCTACAAGGGACCACAGGGGCCTATCGGCGCCTCTATAGTATTTCGAAATTTCAATGAGGGGCTATGACTTCATTCATAAAAATAGGTATATCCCCTATTAGAACTCATTTTTTTCGCCTGTTCTTTTTTTAAAACGAAAGCTGACATTCTGGGGAACACGATGGTATTAGCGACAGAGGTGATTTCGCTATCTACGACCCGTTCTGGCCTTCGAAGTGAAAAAGCGTTAACCAGAGGCGATCAGTCAAAGTCAGGTGGAAAGATGGTTCAAGCGTTTCAAATCCGGTGACACAAGCTTGCAAGATGATAAAGGAAGAGGTGTTGCTTCTTTGACGCAAGTGATGTCTACAAAATTGTTCACTTTCCCAGCCTGGGGTTTGGTGGCCTATTGGTTAAGGCGATTCCCTGCGGATCCAAAGGGAGTGGGATCAAATATCCCCTCCATTCCCCTTTTTCCGATTCACGAGCTGGTGGCCGTGGCCGCTCGCGACAGAGGTCGCCCATCTGACTTTAATGATCAAGCTCTCAAATCTTTCCACCTGACTTTGACTGATCGCCTCTTCGCCAAAGAGTTCGACAATATCGCGAAAAGACTGCGCTGCCCTCCATCCTTTCTCGAAGTGGTAGAGCATGATATGGCGAATGTGAAGGTGGTTTTTCGACGCGCATTCTTCTTAACTAAAAGCGAGGGCATATTTTAAAACAAAAAAGCAAATTTAAAGAAGAAATAGATCAAAAGAATCATAAGGCAACAAAAATCCGCATTAATTATGAATCAACCCAATACATACTAGGGACAACAGATAATGTTTAACATTTTAATAAAATGTCCTAAAGCATGACATAAAATGATGTGAAGTGCAACAATTGCGAATTTACAACATATTTATATGAAAAATGTCAGCTTTAGTATTTTAAGTTGGTTCTTTATAAGAGGTTTTTAGTGTAATTTAATAATAGAATTTTCAAAGAAAAATATATATTATTTCTTTGTTAAAATAAGACCAATAATTTTAGTTTTCTTAAAGAAACACAATTGCAATAGTTTCTAGTGGGGAAAATAAAAAAATTGTTTGGATTGAGCAAAAAAGATGTTTTAGCAAAGTTGAAGAGGAATGTAAATTAGCATAAATAAAAGAAGTCAACAATTTCCAGGCCATAGAACGCTCATTTCTAAGAAGGAAAATGAATCGAATTTGCGGTATTTCGCTCTTTTTGAGTAATTGACAAAGCGTTGGCTAGTAACTTGATTTATTTGGTAAATTAAATTGAGCACTCACATCGTTTTTTTTAAAGTGCTCAATCAGATCCAACAAAAAGTGGTCATTAGCAGCTAAGGCTCAATCCAATTATAACCTTTTGTGCACATGTATTCGGGCATTTCTTACCGACAATTACATTTGGACTGTATAGAAAAAAAGTTGTGGTTGAAAATACGAAAAAATTCGGCAGACTAAGCTTTTGGACATTTAGACGAAATTGGTGTAGCAATTTCAGATTGAAAATAACTCTATTAGAAAATTTGTGATATAAAAAAGCAAAAAAATTTGTCTTAAAATATTTAAAGACAGGGCTAAATTACCCCCTTCACTCAATTCAGCTTGGGGGACCAAGGCAATTTTTTGTCACACTTTTAAATACCAGATAGGTCGTTCAATGTTTTGAAAGCACGTGATTGGCTTCTAGATTTGGCATTATTTGACAATGATGTCTTACGTGTCATATGATTTGTAGCTCGCCTTCCTCTTCTTAATGTTAAAACGGCTCTTTGTTATTGAAAATAGGATCAAAAATAGGAAAACAAAAAATGTGCATGAATTTACCAAACTTGAGAAATTATTTGTTTTCCTATTTTTGGTCCAATTTTGTTATAACAAAGAGCCGTTTAATACGACATTCAAAAGAGGAGAGAACGGGCTACAACTGGTATATGACACGTAGAGACATCATTGTCAAATGTGCCAAATGATGCACTCTGAAAATTAAAGCCAATCCACGTGCTTTTTCTCAAAACTTATTGGACGACCTAATAATTATTGGTATTTAACAGTGTTTGCGTGAGCTCACTCAAAGTGAGAATCTCAGTGAGTGAGAGTGAGAGTGAGCTCACTCACTCTCACTCTCACTCTCACACTCAATTTTCCGATTTTATTCTCACCACTCTCACTCACTCCAATATTTTCAATCTCAGTCTCACTCTCACTTGCTTACTTTTCATTCTCAGTGAGAATTGAGGAGAATTACATTTTTCTGTTTCAGGCCAAGATCAACACAGTCTTTATTTATATTAAAGCAATGCGTACACCTGAATTCAAAAATAAAGAGAGACAATTAACACTGATCAATCAAGCACAATGTTTGCATCTACTACCTTATTTTTTACAACTTGTTCATGCAACTTGGCTAGGTAATTGTCAACTGCTGTCTTCACCTGTTTCTGCAAAATAATTGGATCAAGAGTTGGTGGCACGGCATCAGGCGAAACGGCACCTTCAATTACATCAACTGCCTTGCCTGCCGCCATACTCAGTGCTACGAATCCAGCCACTTTTGCAATTAACTCTTTCCCAGTTTTTGCTGCAAACAGTCGCAAAATTTAGCCCACAACTTCTGTAATACACAAAAGTGACTTAAAATGCGAACACTCATCTGTAAAAGTATAACATACCGCTAGAAATTGGCTAATTGGCACAGCTGCCTTTTTCCCCACTGCCACTCCTGCCTTCACCAGTGCGTGACGTTTCGGTCGCATTGAAGACTCAATAGAATCCAGAAAGTGGACCGGCATCGACGTTCGTTGTTAGTGATTCATTGCATGATCAGTTAGAAAACGATTCTCTCACATGTTTAATGTAGAAGACATACGTTATGACTTCACCCACATCTTGGCAACTTGTCTTGATCCAAGTACGGCAAAAATTTTGACAGGGGATGAAATCACAAAGTGCAGTACTGCGCTTGAATCACTAGTGGTGCTACTCTATTATTGACTATAAACATCATAGTCAAGCACAATTAATTTTAGTTCCGGCCTAACACTGATAGAGTCCAACCTACTGACGATCAACCTATATCTGGAATAATGGGCAAATCCGACAAATGCAGCTAAATTTTGGCAGGGCTTGATTACATCCGTACATTTTTTTCTCACAAACACAAGTTACAGGAGTGGAAACAGATTGCTAAATTGGCATTAGAGATATTGGCAGTGCCAGCCACTAGGAGCCCTATCGAACGCTGCTTTTCACAATGTGGATTGGCAACCTCCAGGCATAGGAGCAGGACAAAATTTGATCTGTTAAACGCAAAAACATTTGTCTACATTAATTAATTAAAACATTAAGTAGTTATCAATGAAAATTCCAATGGCTTGAGTTAATAAAATATAATTTTTTTTATTCTAGTTATTCTCACTGGAGTGAGAATCTCAGTGAGCTCACTCACCTCTCACTCACTCTCTTTTCTCTTACCTCACTCTCACTCTTCTTCACTGCCCCGAAATTTTCACCTCACTCACTCTCATTCTCACTGCCCTAAAATATTTTGATTCTCACTCTCACTCACTGCCTAAAAAATCAGAGTGAGTGCAAACACTGGTATTTAAAAGTGTGAACAAATTGTTTGCCTTGGTCCCCCAAGCTGAATTGAGGGAAGGGGGTCAAGGTTAAGTGCTCCAAATACAGAGTCGTGTTTGCGAGATTTTTGAATTTATGTCGAAATTCGGCTTAGACAGCTGAAGTTTATTCTCAGCGTATATTAAGACGAACTCAAATAGAAATATTCACATTTTGAAATGATGTAAAATAAAAATTGCGCAAACGTTAACGCAGCTTTAAAAACAACTTTTTTCTATTTTTCTAGTCAATTTCAAACTTATGCAACTTATGCAGTTCTTATAAGTTTTATATATCAAATTTGTTGTTTATGGGTTAATAAATTTTGCAGAAACCTTGATAAATTTTGAAGTTATTGAAAGTAAGATGTGATTTCTGTAAGAGTGTAAGCAATGTTTATTGTATGCCGGCCTACCTGAGCATTGTTGGAGATATGCTGAGCATTGTCTGAGGGTTTTCTGAGTTTGGAGAAGAAGTTGCGGAAAGAGGTGCCTCCTTGGCCTCCTGACGCTGCTTTCGCTCCTCCACCCCCACTGTTGCTGTTGCTGGACATTGATCTTTTGCCGATTTTGACGGCTGCAACTTCGTCCTGCGAATATTCACCAATTTTAGGGAATAGTTTTGGTTAGAAAGCCTAGTGTAGGGATATAAAGAAACCATCAAAAAAATTCTTGTCTTTCATGAGAGTAGTAAATTTCTGAGGATTAGGGCCCGAAAATTCGGAAATCGTTTGGGCTAGGGGCTGTATAGCCAAATCCATTGGTGTTTGGCCTACCTCTAATGTGGTGTCGCTAACACGCTTGGAGGCCAACTTGCTGGCGAGTGGCACGATGTGGAGAGCACCGTCTTGACTGCTACAACAACACACTTTCTAGTTCCACACTGACACTACAAACCTTGGCTAGCTGCTCCACTATTCAGTTTTTCTGTAAAATCGCAAATAAGCTTCTAAAGGGGCATGCCCACGCTAATAAGAGGTGGTGCCCGCCAATTCAAAAATTTTTCCTAGTTTTTGAACTTCTGTACGAATTTTTCAACTTGGTTTCTAACAAAACCATACCTAAAATTAAATTCTAGGCCTTGTTTTGTTAGAAACCAAGTTAAAAAATCCGTACAGAAGTTCAATGATTAGGAAAATTTTTTGAATTCCCGGGCACCACCTCTTATTAGCGTGGGCAGGCCCCTTTAAAGAGGGATACATTTTACATGAGGTTTTCAACGATTATTTTTTATTCCTATATTTTTAACTTATGTCCCGATAAAACCAGCGCGTTATCTCAGGGGTGCAGGTTATACGCGGAAACTTAGAATAATGGCTCACTTGCAAATAACTTTCTACTCAGAATCCAATTTTTAGCAGAATCAAGGTGTTTTCCTTAAATTTATGAGAAAAAAAAGTCAAATCGTGTTTTTTTCATTTATTTATAACGCCATTACTTATAAATTACCGTATTTCCACTAATATAAGCCCTGCCCAAAATCTATTCTTTACGCTTTTGACCAGTTTTTGGCGCTTGATTATTTGACATACCAAAATGTAGCGCAGATTCTCAACTACATTTTGGTATATAACATGCGTTAGGCTCAAAACAAAAAATTCCGGATTTAGGGGAAGGCTTATATTAGAGGAAATACGGTGTAAGGATAAAAATCAAAAAGTAATAATTAAAAACCTTGCGTGAAATGTAACCCCCTCCTAACAATAAGGCTAACCTATATTTGGTTGATGTCCAACAATGTCCTTCGAATTATTTTAGAAGGAAAACCTGAAATACGAATTTAAGTTAACAGTTCTTAATTCAATGAATACAGAAGAAATATAGGCAGTGGCAGGACACACTGCTGCAAACACAAAGTGGTCAAAGGGTTTCATATACTTTATTGCAAATAAGTGGCAATGTTTAAGGCGAAAATAGTATCACAAGCTTGATTGCTTTTGTAATAAGTAGCAACATGTAGTAGTTATGTATCACATAGGCAAAACTATCAATAATTAACAAAAAAAATACATTTTGTTCACAAACGTTTGATTTTGCGGAATTTTACAGGGTGTCCCAAGAAATTCCCCCGATGAAAGTTATTGAATTTTTTTTTGTCCTGACACGATTTTGAAATTCTGTTTTCGCAGATAGTCTCAGAATGTTACAGCATTCATTATTCTGCTAAATTCACGAAAAAAAATTTTTGGTCACTTTTGCCTTGGTCCCCCCCCTGTGGTCCGAAAATACCGATTTTCACACTTTTTTGTTTTGGGTACAAAACCACAGGGGGGCCAAGGCGAAAATGACCAAAAAATTCAGTAACTTTCATCGGGGGAATTTCTTGGGACACCCTGTATAACATTTTTTTTGGTTTTTAATTGATAATAATAAACTGCATAAAAGCTTTTGTGTAGTTTTCTAGAGAAACTACGGCAGATGGTGCAGCGGTTTTGGGAAATTTTTTAAATTCCCGCCTTTTTTTATTTTAGATTTTTTTGCAGTTTGGCCATCCCTGTGCCTAAGCCTAAGCCTAAGTTGAAGAAATTCTTGAAAAAACCGGCAAATAATTTTAAAAAAATTATAAAAGGCGCGAATTCAAAAAAATGTCCCGAAAAATGCTAAAGTTTTCTATGCCACAGCAGATAGAGAAAAATATATATGCCTTTAAAAAAGGGTCTGCAACAAGGGTGGCCGAGACTTCAAAATTTCAATCTGTGGTACTTCTGCTACTCACTAAATTGTAAAATAAATTCTTATTGCAAGCTAGAATTCCCGTCGGATGCTGATTTTTTTACAAAACACCTTGAAGCAAACAAAAAAGGTGATTGTAGACAGTAGGACTGGGGCCCTTCAATTTCTGACTGAACTGTTTTGAGCTTTTTAAGTTGCCTTAGGCTTTGCGGCTGCACTGGATTCTGGCTGGCTAATCTGCGAGACTGCTTCCCCTGCTGCATTTCGACTGCCCGCAAACGCACTGCTGGACCATTTGCCACTGCATCCACTTAAATTTTTTAGATTACTTTTATTTTTGGACTTTGCACACCCACCTTATATTGTCAACCATGGGTGATCCACTCTCTTCTGTACTAGTCAAACTCATGTCTGCAGTCCAAAAAGGTGAATTGGATGATTCGGCAGCGTTTTCAGTCACTCCATTGGCACACAAGAAGCTGCTCAAAGCTTCCAGTTCTTCTCGACTTACCCCTCGAAGCAGCGTTTTCATTCCTGAAATAATTTTTAAGAGCTTACTACTCCAAATTTTTTGAGCTACAGCTTTTAACACAATTAAAAGGTACTTATCCCTTATCGGGTCAGGTTTTTGGAAAAATTTTGGGCAGATATTTTTTGTTTTGTATCAGATAACAATTAGTAATTATAATTTCTAGCGAGCATATTTGATCTGCCAAGAGGTGAAGAAGCAAGCATTGAGTTCCTACAAAATCACTGCTGTTGATGTTACACTTAAAAGAATATGAAAATGGACATAACACGTTATCTGGATACAAAAAATATCTGCCCAAAATTTTTTCAAAAACCTGACCCGATAAGGGATAAGTACCCAATTAAAATTCGACAATCACCAATATTAGTATTTATATTTATTCACCTTCCTAATAGCAAAAAATGTACAGTGGAGTCTCGTTTATCCGACACCTTATTTTTAAAAAGAGGTGTCGGATGAACGAGATTCACGGGTCTTTTTGGCAAAACTGTTGTTATGTGCAAAAGCGATCGGTAAAATCTAAATCCTTGCGATATTACGGACTAGACTGACCGAAGACAACTGGCAAAAGGCTTCAAAAATCGAGCTAATCAAAGTGTCGGACCCGAGGTGGGAACCAACTTGAGGGGGTGTCGGATAAACGAGACTCGACTGTACCTATTTTAGAATGCATCGAAGGCTTAGGAAAAGTGCCTAACAAAAGAGAAAGCTGGCCTTGAAATTGAAGAAGGAAAGAGGAAAATTTTTGTGAAAAATTAATCAGAATCGCCGTCTGATGTGCTCAATCGCTTAGAATCGCACCCTAAACTATTCCAAACCGCCCTAAACACGGGTTTTGGGTTGGTTCGGAATATTATAAAGTGAGATTCTGAGCAATTTGGCCCATCAGAGTGTGATTCTGATGCACTTAATCGATTTTTTTTGCCAAATGTTTGAATCAGCGCTGAATCGGCTATATTGCCAAGAAGATGGCATAAGAAACTAGAAATATCAAGTTTTAAAGGGTCATGCTCACCTGTTCAAATTCTGTCCCCGCCAATTCAAACTTTTTCCGAATCATTGAACTTCTGTACGGATTTTTCGACTTGGTTTCTGACAAAACAAGGCCCAGAATTTAATTTTAGGTATAGTCACGTCAGAAACCAAGTTAAAAAATGCGTACAGAACTTCAATGAATAGGAAAATTTTTCGAATTGGCGGGGACAGAATTTGAACAGGTGAGCATGCCCCTTTGAGAGACAGGGACATCCAGTCCTGTAAGCGACATCAAACTGATAACAATTTTACGGGCATACAAAAACGGCAACAGCGTAGCGTCAAAAACATTTAATGTAGACAAAAATAAATGTTGGAGAAGGGGAATTGGAAATAACTATACATTTCTCACTTTTGGGCAGGGCACTTAATATAAAAATTATGCGTTATGGACCTGTGAACTTTCTCACGGCTTCACACACAAATATGAAACCCACGTTTTTTAGTCCTAATTTGTTCAAATTCCAAGGATATCTTTAATAAAACAGAATTGAACTTAAAAGCGCAACAAAAAAGGACTGCAATCAAAAGTGTGACAACTAAACTTAACTATATACCGTATTTCTTCTAATTGCCGCACAGTCTCTAATTACCGCACACCCCTAACTTTAAAGACTTATATCTCGGAGCAGAGTGAATATTTTTCTAAGCTGTTTGATGCATTTTCTTAACTCCCACGAGCTCTACCGATTTCACTTTTCAGATCTTGGTTAAGCGCCCGAAAATCTCTACATCGAATTTGAAAATTACCGATTTGTAGGTGATTGAAAAATAAGCGCACATGTGCGGCAATTAGAAGAAATACGGTAACTAGGGTTGGCAACAGTTAACTCTCCGTTTTGAAAAATTTTGACTTTATTTTTTGTTTTAATGAGTGTTTTTCCCCAAAATTTAGAGTATGTGACCCCGCAACTGAAAGCCTATTTCAGTGGCTACACATTGGTATAAAAAAAGCGGGGTCACATGCTCGAAATTTTGTAAAAAAACACACATAAAAACTCAAAATAAAGACACAATTCTTCAAAACGTCGAGTTAACTGTTGCCAACCCTATATATAACATACGCACACCACTTTACACTACACATACAAATTCATTATTCCAGACACACACAAAGCACTTAATCAATTTCTGATAAAAAAAAATGCTGTGTTTTTGTATAGAACTTATTTGAAATTTTTTAAAGGGCACATTCTTAATTGGCGCCCATTCAAGAAATATGCAAAAAAGCCCTCAAAAAGGGCTCTAACTTCCGGTAGAAAAATTATTTTGAGATGCGGTTTTTCTAAAGTTTCCTTTCTAAGAGTGCATATAAAACCCGGCCCTTAGCCTGGAAAATTTTAAAAATCCCGTTTTCCTATAAAAAATGGCCAAAAACGGGCATATAAATCCGATTTTTGGCTAAATTAACCTATACCCCTTCACTCAATTCAGCTTGGGGGACCAAGGCAATTTTTTGTCACACTTTTAAATACCAATAATTATTTTGCGTAAAGATGATTAAAAAGACTGAAAAACAACTTATTTTACACTTTTTGTGCAAAAAGTTATTGGTATTGACAAATGTAAAAAAAATTGTTGCCTTGGTCCCCCAAGCTGAATTGAGGGAAGAGGGTATAGGTTAAGTGCTCCAGAGACAGAGTAGTGTTTGCGAGATTTTTGAAATTTTTCTGCCAATTCATAGTTTGAAAGTTTCAAAACAAATTTTATCTTCTGAATTTATGTCGAAATTCGGCCTAGACAGCTTAAGCTTATTCTCAGCGTATATTAAGACGAACTCAAATAGAAATGTTCACATTTTGAAATGATGTAAAATAAAAATTGCGCAAACGTTAACGCATCTTTAAAAAAAACCTTTTTTTCTAGCCAATTTCTTGTCCTTTTGTCAAAATTTACGCAACTTATGCAGTTCTTCTTTTCTCGCAAAAATTTAATTAAAGTTTTTGGTAAATAGTTCAGATTTTTTTAAATATACAAAAAAAAATTCATTCGAAAAGTTCCTGGCGTTTTGTTTAAGTTGAACTGATTATGAATTTGAATTTTGGGCCCCTGTGAGCTCTGATAATTGTTCCACTTCGGCACAATTCAAAAAAGCAGCCTTTGCAAGTCCTTGTGCCTGGCCCAACACAGTTAGCAACTTCTCCACAGCTGCATGTTTGCTATTCGCGACGATCACACCAGCAATTCGTTTTGGCCCATCTCCAGATAGTTACCTGAAAACCGGTCTCTGGCTATACGTAATTTTCAAATCATAAAAGGTTAAAATACCAGTAAACGATTGGTACCAGGCCTGTTTCTGAGCACCGAGACTCTTGAACACCTCTTCCAATTCTTTTACTAGCAAAGGCTCCCTTTTTTCGATCCAATCAATTACATTTTGACACAATCCTTAGAAGATGTGCAGCGAAGGTGGAATGACATTCTCAATTGGAATCTTGACAAGTGGGTGCTTTGCAATGGACAACGATTGTCGATGCAACACTGTCTTTTCAGCATTTGAGATTGATGAGCGACCATCTGTGTTTCGCTGATAGAGACTGAAGCATTTATCAATTGATGAGAGAGTTCTTCTCGAAAAAACGCTACCATCTTTGAATGCAGATTTCGGAGCTTCGCAGAGAACGCACGGATGAGTAGCCGACGAGCCAATGTGACCGTAGATTGAATCGAGAAACTTTAAATCCCCTGTCACAAACCTTCAATAAATCTTTTTAAAAGCTCGAATTCAAGTGACACATACCAGACAACTTCACGCTCAGTTGTTCCAAGACTCAGCCGATGGAATTCGAGTTGCTCAAAAACCTGATGTAGATTTGCCATCTTGTCATGTTTATCGTCGTCATCGTAGAGAGCCACAAGCAAGAGACTGTCTGGACTGTTTGCTCTTTGCACATTTCCTATTCCCACTGCAATTTTCGTCGTCTTGCCCCCTTTGTCACCGACCAAATAGAGAAAGAGCTTACTTTCAAAAGAACCACCAAAGTTGAGATTTTTTGTTTGCTGCAGTCGAAAGCAACGTTTCACTAGAACCTCTTTGATGTTTGAAAGCCACATGTAGCAGGAATCTTCAATCATCATGCTTTCTGTCTTTAATTCATCGGCAAATCCTCGAGCCAACGATTGGACTTGATTTGTAGCGGCAAAAATATCGTTTCCAGACTGAAAAATACGGGTAAAAATACGCCAAGTGAACCAATCTACCTTTCTAGTCGCGCTTTTCAAATTTCTTCGCTCCTTTGTAGACTTCCATGGTAGTTTTAGATCTTCCAACGGCGAAAGTCTCGTGCTCGCTCTTTCAGGTTTTTCAGGAGACACGATACCCAGCCGTCTCTGCAGCGTCTTAGCATCCCCTCTTGAATTCTTCATATGATGGCCTATCTTTTTTTTCTTAGGTTCCACAAGCCGACAAAGCAGTGCCTTCTTGTCTTCTTGTAGCTTGGCAATTAAGGAGCTTGTTAAATCCACTTGTACACTGATGCTCTTTCGGAGCGATGGCTTCTTTCCTGAATAAAAATATAATAGATAGGAACATATAAGCAGTTAAAATACTGACTTGTCATTTCAGCGGCCCTGACACATTGACTTTTGCGCGCGCTTAAATTGTTCCACCTGATTGTCGCTGCTTGCTTCCTCACGGCTGAAAGTTTTGCTCTTGATATAGCTACCAGCTGTTGCTCATCAGCTTGCTTCACTAAAACAAAAGAATTTTGAAAATACCGAAGAAAACAAGATGAAAGAGCTTACAGAGACGGATTTTTCCGGCTTTCTTAGCTTGCTCCCTCGCCATCTTGTTGGCTTTATTTCTGTGCTCATCATATTCCCATCGTTTCTTGGCTGCAGCTGAACGAATTTCGGAGAGAGACCCTCTATTTGGCTTAACGCACATTCGTCTGGTGGAGACCATCTTCAGCTCTAAAAAACACTGAGTTTATTTTTGCATGAGGCACGCCAATTTTGCATTTTCAAAGTTTTTTTATACACCAAAAGAAAGCCTACAATCTCTTCTACTGGAAAATCCAGACCAACTTTTTTAAAACCAGAATTTTTGCAACTATAGACAGTTTAAAGCAAAGAAGTGGCATTTTTCCGAATAAAAATAGGGGTTTTTTCATTTCCCATCTAACTTTTGCATAAGACACCATAAATTTGCATTTTTTGCATACATCCTTGGTACCCAAATGTAGCAAATTTACTCCTCTATCAAGCCCTCGGTTTTGTTTGAGAATTATATGACAAAAACACCAACTAGAATCTCAATTAAGTTAACCAGATAAAAAAATTTTTGAACTTTTTTAACAGAAATCAATTGTCATTTTGAAATTCTGCAGGTTTCATGGGCAAGTGATGTCTTATTCAAAAGCCCTTGGTATGAGGAATTTTTCGGTCAACAGCATTTCACAAAAAATTATAAAAAAATTATATCTGACATACAAAACAGTCAGGGTCCAAAATTGACCATTTTTCCGAATTTTTTATTTGGCGCCAAATTCCGCTAATGATTATGAATTTGAATTTTGGGCCCCTGTGCCCGGGGAGTAACTGATCTTCTCGCAAATGTTATCCATGACGCGCTTCACCTAAAAAGAGCTTGGTTCAACAAACTACATTTATCAAGTTTCTAAGTATGTGTTTAATAACCTCTTTCATATCACCGATAAGACAGACGGCAGGGAACAGTAAAATCGGGGATTCGGTGCGTAACTTCATCCATTCATTTCTCCACCAAACGAACGGAAGCGGTCGAAGTCGCGAAGAACAATGCCAGATTCCTGCGGGCGTTTAAGTGCACCAGGGACAACTTGATGACGGGATTGCCTTTGTAGTAAGTGTGTTTTAGTTTGAAGTGTCGGTCCACGTCGTGTTTGCTCGCCTGAAAAGAAAGTCACTATGTATGGAAATTCAATAATAACCCTTATCACCTTCATTCCACACATTTGCTTCTTGCTGTCGATAATCACCTCGAAAGTACAATGGCTCTTGTCGTCCACAAATCCGCTGAGCTTGCCTTCTGATATTATTTATTTCCAAGAAGCCAGATGAATAAAAGTATGAAAGTGATTCACTCTTGAACTCCCTCTTCGCCATAGAAGCATCGTTCTTTAATGTTGGCGCAGAACGAGTGAGATTGAAGAAGGCTTTGGAATCCCGGCTTGTGTTAGTTGGAGTGTTGTTCATTCTCTTGCTATCTGAAATATTTGCGTTGTTGATGCTATAGACCAACCCAATATTATTTGTGCTGCGATAATAGAGGATGGAAGGATGGAAGACTAAGAAGAAGTAATAAAAAGCTTGGAAATTTGAGAGGCATTTTTTCCTATACCTTTACAAGTTTTGCGAGCCACATCTGACATCGCACCCAAGTTGATAAAGACTGAAGTGAGGAAAAATTGAGGAAAATATTGAGAAAAAAAGAGGATTTTTTTCCTCAGCGAGGAAAAAAATTTCCTCTTCCTCTGAGGAAGAGGAGAGGACAATTTTGAAAAAAGGTATGAGGAAGAGGATGAGGACGATTTTCAAAATCGTATGAGGAAGAGGAAGAGGAGAGGAAAAAAATTTGGCAAGTCACAACACTGAGCAACACTGCAAGACGACCAGGGAAATTTTACCAAGATAAGAATTTTTCATTGCTTCGTCGGTCCAAACATCAACAGTCACAGATGGTCGTAGCTTCAGCTCACCAAGTACTTGCTTCAAATGATATTTCACAGCTGTTGAGCGCTTTTCCAATCGGCTTTTTAGCGTTGAATGGCTCTTGGGTAACTAAAATAAGACTATTGAAAATTTCAGTGAACAAGAATAATAGTTTCACCTTGAAATTCTTGTTAAGCAATTCAAAAAATAGACGAATAGCTGAATGCAGAAAGAGTTAATTGAGATTGATGGAATGGCCAGAATATTGGTAAATGCCAGCTCGATTTTGTCTAGCCTAGAAGCGTACAACGTGATATAAAAAGCAACGAATCAGTCAAAGTATACCTGGTAAAACTTTTCACATCGTTAGAATGATCCTCCGAGCATGTTTCGTCCTCTTGGTTATGATGCTTGGCTTTCCAATGGTACTTCAATGTTGTAGACGTTGCGCTTTTGTATTTCTAAAAGGTTTCGCCACATAAAGAACAAATTCAAAATTTCAGTTGTACCTGATCACACGATTTACATTTAAAAAAGCTTATGTGATTTTGAGTAACTTCCGCGAATTTTTCCCTGCTTGGGGAACGATTGGACTTCCCTCGCCAGGCATGTTTCCAGCCGATTCATCACTTTCGTTGCCGAATGAAGTGTCGAAGTTTCTTAAAAGCTACCATTTTAACGTTTCAAGTTTCTTTTTACTGATAATCTAATGAAATTAAGAAGCGATGAAAATGAGAATTTTCAGTGAAAATGAAAATTTTCAGTGAGAAAATGAGAAATTCTCATTTTCATTCAATGAAAATTTCTTATTCAAATGAAAATGAGAATTTTTGAGTGAGAAAACGAGAATTTTCACTTTCTTCTTAAAATGAAAATGAGAAATTTTTATTTTCATTTTACGGAGAAAGTGAAAATTCTCATTTTCTCACTGGAAAATTCTCATTTTCTCACTGAAAATTTTCATTTTCATCGTTATCTCATTTTCATTTTGGAAACACTGATTAAATATACTTTACAGGTGTAGATCTAAAGAAAACTAAAAACTTTTATATTTTGATTTTGTTCCCCCTTTGATATACAAGTCTAAAATTCATATTCTGTTACTTTCTTTTCAACAAAACTATTTTTGAAATCAGTTAGATAAATACACAACGCCAATGCCAATTTTTAAGCCTTTGCTCGAAAAACTTTTTACCAAAATCTTGAATCAGCCTTATGGACCCTCCCTTGATCAGTGTGCAACCAAATGAAACATCAATCAGTTACCCAAATGCATCTAGCTCCCGCACTCTCCACCTGCCATACGATTTGACTAGTAAAGAAAGGAGTCGAACAGCTTCCCCGGCTGATGCTTCTCCAAGAAATCTAAAAACACTCAACAAAAGGAACTTTCGGGGTGAAACACAACTGCACATAGCTGCTCAAAAAGGAGATCTAGAATTGAGTAGAAAATTGGTGGAAGATGGAGCCAATATTAATTCTGCTGACAACGCTGGCTGGACACCCTTGCATGAGGCTTGTGCATATGGCTACTATGACCTGGCGGAATTATTGATTAGGTTGGAGTTTAAAGTGATTGAGTTAGATAGATGTGTCTTGTTTAGGAGTGGAGCTGATGTCAACATGACTTCTACGGATGGTGTATGCCCTCTTCATGATGCTGTTCAATCTTCTAATTCTAAGGTATTTCTTTGAAATTTTGAATATTTGTTAAAAGGAGCGGGCAACTTGTATGACTAGAATGTTTTTTGAAGCAGGATGCAGTGAATAAGCGTTAGTCGTTGCTGGACTAAAACACCGTGCACGTTCGACCGCAATTGTGGGTGCTCTAGTTATTTTGGCTTGTTTGAACATATTCTAGGTAATCTGGGTTGTTTATCTCAAATTTGTCAGAAAATGAGATTACTCCTATACATTGGTCAAACAAGTCAAAATAACTAGAGTGCCCCCGAGTGGAGTCGAACTTGCGAAACATTTTGGTCCAACAACCATTAAAGCTTATCCAGTGTGCCATGCACCAACTCAAATGGAAGTTTCCGGTCACGCAAGTTGCCAACTCAATTAAAAGAGACAAGGGTGTAACAATTTTTTTGGCCATTTTAAAATATCATCACTTATGTATATGTATAAAAACATACCAATGGTACATAACTCTCAACATAATACTTAACATAATTTAGCTAGTCTGGCTGTTGCTAAAACATGGAGCAGAAAAGACCAAAAAATCAGCCAGAGGTCATTTGCCCCACGAACTAAACAATGGAAACACAGAAATAGAAGAATTGCTTAAGGAAACTAAAGTGCCTCAGCTATTTCCATACGGGCTAAAGTCCGAAGAAGCAGGTCATTATATCTCAATTGGGCACAAAAGTTAACTGAAGCTTTTGTAGATAAAAAAGGTATCAAGAATCCAACCACCCCTTGTTCATCCTCTGGCTCTAGTGCAGATGGCTCTAGCGATTCAGATTCTTCTGGATCCGCATCGACAAGCACTAGCAGAAGTGCATCCCCTACTGATAAAACCTTGACTGGAGAGCTAGATGAAACTTTAAAGTTAGGCAATTTATTTAGACAACCCAGTTTTATTGAGTTTTCAGAGCTGACAAGACTGAAAGCAAGAAAGAGGCATCGACAGTAAAGGAACAGTTACTGACCACTGCAGTAGCAGAAAAAGATGTCAAAATATCGCCGACTTCAGTTTCTAAGCTGCCCATCGGCTCAAGTGCTGTAAAAGCTATTGCTTTAACGTATTCTCCAGAAAAGCATTGTCCATCCAAGTAAGTAGAGGTTCAGTGCGGCAAATGTTTTTAAGGCACAGTTGTAAAAAAAATCAAGCTCGAAATAACACTTTTTAAAGGTCTTAATTTCTGCATTGTAAGTAATCCATGTCAATGTCTCAGCACTGCTCCAGACATCAAACAGTGCTGAGACAAAAAAATTCACATCACTGACCAAAACTATTGCACAATTTTATCTCTAGATTTTAAGGCAAACCCGCAAACGTCCAAACGTGAAACGGGGCGGAGGTGCATCCAAAGCTCAATCCTCAGCACACCACAGCTCCACCACAACTGCAGCCTGCTCCTCTAGCAATGATGTCTACGAATTTCACAGCAGTCCAGAGTCCAACGAAATGCCATCTATAGCTGTTTCCCTCCAAAAAACCGGCTCCAACTCAGCATTAGCAGCAGAGTCAGGCGTAGATGGCAGTAGCAAACTGGCCAACACTCCACCACCCAAAAGAATCAAAACAGCTACTTTGGCAAAAGAACTGCTGGCTGCAGCTGCTGCTTCTGGATCGCCTCTTTCTTCTAACTTTGGTGCTGTAAAAATGGAGGAGACTACAGTTAGAGTCGATGAAGATCAAAAGAATGTCGGCAGTCCAATGGACATGGGAGGCGATTTGATAATAGATGAAGAGGACTATGGACTGGATTCTGGTCAAGCCTATTTCAGCAGTAGTAATTTGCCTTTGGTTGCAGCAGACACCCAAGCTGAGACTAAAAAGGTGGGGAACATTTTAAAATTTGATCATTCTATATTAGTCAAAATCTAGGTGCCTCCCTTAAGAATCTTATTGCCGAAAACGCCTAGTGAAGAGGACGGAGGCAGCGAAACCCATTCACCTACCCTATCAGTTACCACTGCAGCCAAAAAACAACGAGCGCCAACTTCTAAACATGCTACTGGAGATAAGGAAAAAGGAAAAAAACACCACCATCATCATCACCATCATTCTGACAGAAAAGAAGATACTCAAAGGCTAACCAGGTTTTACTTTTATTAAAAAATTGTGGTCTTTGTAATGTCCAATATGAATTCCTTACAACTGCTACGACATATCCCTAATCAATATAAAATTTTATTTCCAGAAGTCGAGTCAAGCAGACGGGTGCAACTTTGAACGAAGTGCCTAGATGGGGTCAGAAACGTGGCAGAGCAGGCAAAACATCAGTGGATAATGCGGATCAGACTGAGCAAGATGGTGTTAAATTGGAGCAAGAAGAAGATGAAGTGGAGGGAGAGGCTGACGGTCCAGAAGATGAATACTCTAGAAGTGATGCTGGAGAGGAGTCCCGCTCAGCCTTTGAACGAAAATCTAAAGAGCCGGAAGAGGGGAGTGCAGTTAATCAAAAACCATCCACAACAACCGCTTCTGCTACTTTACTACTCTTCTCAAAAAACAGCTTTGATCAGACCGTGGAATTTAGCAGAATGGTAATATTTATTTTGAACAGGCATTTATTGGTTTTGTCTATTCGAAGAAGTTTAGATCCAAGACAAATGGGCCAAAGGATTTGTGGATGAATTGGAAAGAGATGTTGTAAAACCCTCTCATCTGGCTGACCTGGATAGGATAGAGTTTGTCCACCGACAGACACAGGCAGAGCAAAAGGTTAAATTTATGAGCACACCTTACATACCGTATACAGATGCCTCTCAATATAGTGAGTACCGTAAATGCTCTAATGGGCCGACATGTCGGGTTGTATTTCAATTTGGAGCGATCTCGAGATTTTAGGTGAAAATCCAAAATCCAAAAAGCGGAATCGGTAGAGCTCGTAAGAGTTATAGGGGAGGGATTTTGTCTAGAAAATGGTATTTTCTGAACCTTTGTTAATTTGATTTTTATTTTTCACCATCAATTTTTTTTACACCAAACGATAAAACCGTGGTCATAAACATCTTTATACTCAAAATATAGCATTACTTTCTAGCGTCAATTTAATATAAACTTGTAAATGAGTATGTCCAATAAAGAATCAATAAAAACGTGAATTCTAAAATAACTAAGAAAGCTACCGAGACGTCTTTGATTTGGACCAGGACGAATTTTTTCGGAAAAAAAATTTCGAATTTGTGATCTAATATTTTTTCGTCGGGTGGATTCACGGTTTTATCGTTTGGTGTGAAAAAAATTGGGGGTGAACAATGAAAATAAAAATTAACTAAGGTTCAGAAAATCCCATTTTCTAGACAAAATCTTCCATTAAAGAGTGTCCTCCTTTAAGAAAACGCATAAAACAGCTTTGCAGAAAATTTCTTTTGTCTGAGATATAGGTCCTCAAAGTAGGGAGTGTCGTGTTACTAGAGACTGTCAGCCTATTAGAGCATCTGCGGTATACCTCAAGTTCGACCACGCGTAGGCACCGGCTATTTTTTAACGCGATTTTTTGAATATTTTGCGAGTTCCGAAAAATTTTACCGACTTTTTTGCGAATGAAAATAGTTTAAGACCCGCGGGTATAGGGCGCATCTATTTTTTAAACAATAGGCACTATATCGAGAGGCCACTGTAATAGTAGTTGGAGAAAAGTGTTTAATTTTAACACTAACAAACAGAATCAACTTTAGTTGCCATTAATTGTCAACTTCCAAGAATCCTGGCCAGAAAGCCTGCAAAAACTAGCTATTGAACATGCTCGTCGGCGTGAACAAATGGAGATTGCACACAAAGCTGAACGAGAACGACTTTTTCAATTTGGCAAAAGGGAGCTAGTAAGACTCATGCAGAAAACTGCTGCTTTTTCACATTCCAATATAAATGTTGGTGAGTGAAATTACTAGCGGAAACTGCATTTTTAATTCAGAATTTTATTTCAGTAAGATTATTGAGAGATGCAGAGCTTTACAACCCATCCACTTTCGATTCTGCTATGGACGAACCACCGGAGATCCAATTGGCAAGTCGAGCACAGCTACTGCAGAGGCTTAAACACATGGCCTCAACCACAAAGAAGAGACACACTATGGAGGCACATTCTCTGGTGGTTTGCCAGGTAAAATCAAATTTTTAGTTTAGCTTTTGAAAAAAATGGTTCGTGATATGCAGGTGAAAAGGCCGTGAAACAGCCAGATCGAATATTTGTCAGCTCTTTTTTGCTTATATTTTTATTTATTTCAGCAAGCAGAATGGGACAAGATGTCCAGTCGTATCTCCCACCAAAACAGTTTGTCTGATTCATATGGAAGAACTAAGGTGCAAATGACCCACCTAGGTGTTGCTCAAGTGCATGTGGAAGAAACTTTGTTTCCTTACATGCAATAATCCTTAATGTTGTATATTTTTCAAGTAAAGTGTGGTTGTTAATCTAATAAATTGATTAAGTTGATAAATTCGGTCGAAGATTCTAGGTTATTATCCATATTTTCAAAAAGTGAATACCAACTTGTGTCTTAAATTTTTAAATTTTCGAAAACATTCTAATCGAAAATGGTGGAAGTTCAATTACCAGCCTACAGTAAAATGGTATGTTTATTTTAAATTGGTTATTTTGTTTGTTTTGTTTTAAATTATTAGGTCAAACAACTTTTTGGAATGATTTTTCGTAAAATTTTTTTATTGTCTGCAAAGAATCCAAATATGGTGTAAAAACTAGAGACTGAAAGAGGCCTGTGGGCGAGATTTTGAGATCGGGATTTTGGAAAATAAAAATTCTGGGTCCCGTCTGAATCCAGAAAAAAATCGGGATTTTTTAAATAGAAAGATAAACAGGAAAAAATTAGCATATTTTTGACATATTGGCAAAAAATTGATCTAAATTTATCACCTAATATGAAAATTTGCCCACTTTTTTTGGTTGCCTTTTAGAATTTGGTTGTTTTTATTGTAGAGCTAGCCGATTTTTTGGACAAACGTGAATGTTTTTTAAATTTTATTTTTAATTTTTTGTGAAAACACAAATAAAAGCTTAGGATCTTGGCTACACACTAGTATATAAAACGTGTGTACTTGCGTGTACTTACTGCATACCGAAATCGTCATTTACATGTTTTTAAAGGACCATAGCCGTCGCCGAAAATGAGAATTTCAAACGTTTGAATGCGCGCGGGACACTTGTTTCATTCGAAAAATATTCAAAATGTTTTTTACTGTGTTGATTGATCAAAAATTAGAACGCAGAAACTGGAAATCGAACCTACAGCAAATGTGCACTAGCTACCGCTCTATACCATTGAGACACTGAAACTTTTTGTTTAAAATTAGTATAACTATGTTATTACAATAATAAAAAATAACTAGAGCAAATTCGGAATAAAAAAGTGTGAAAACATGTGAAATTCTCGTTGTCGGCAACGGCTATGCTCCTTTAATGAAAATTTCTAACTTACACAAGGTTTTTAGGCTAATGTGTAGCCACGATTCTAAGCTTTTTTATGCTATCATGAAGAGAAAGCAATACCAACTGACTAGAGCCAAAATTTAAAAAATAAAATTTGTTCGATTTTGTACCCAAGGTCCGATCATTGAATTTTGAATTGAGTAAAGTTAAAGTAAAGTTGGAGGAAAAGATGATAAACCCAAAAATAAAGTGTAAAGTTCTGATCTCTTGTACTCAGAAAATTTAATTTACTCTTAGGGAAAGCAAATGACAAACAAATGGCGACCAATTCTTTAAAAAAAGCCTTCAAATTGTTCTTATTATGAATTAAAAAGTTATACACTCTCAGATTAGGTGGGGCAATTCTCATATATCCATTAAAATATGCAGCAAAAATTCTGTTGTAGATACATCAGAAAAAATTGAGGCAAAGTTGTAAAATATTGGTGGTTTTAAGACCATAAAAAGGATAAAAGTTGTCGATCGGGATTTAACGAATTTTGGGATCGGGATTTTGGGAAATGATCGGGCGGGATTTCGGGACGGAATTCAGGCTCAAAATCGGCTCGGGCGGGATCGGAATTCTGACGTGATTCCGTCCCGTTTCCATCTCTAGTAAATTGATTTAAAAAATGCCTTTTTGAAAAGGCTTTACTAAAACAGCTAATAAATTCTGAAAAAATGCTGAAAATTCTGAAAAAAAAACTCTGGCTTAATATAAGCCAGAAATTTAGATTTTGCACGCCATTAAATATCCACATTGTGCAGTTCGGGGTGTTTTGCTTGGCAGATCCAAAACCATCAGTGAGAAATCTTCCCTTGATAATGCTGTACAAAAAATCACAATTGTTGATGCAATTCCTGGATTCCACAATAGTTTGGTGACTCCACGACTTGAGATTATGCTAATTCATTTGGATGCTTATTGCCAGGAAGAGAAGCTGAAGATTGTAGGCTTCTATTTTGCGAATCAACAAGCTACTGACAATGGGTACTTTTTATTTTTAAAAATTTTCTAATTTTAAAATTCAGATTTGACGAAGTTTTGGGTCGAATGGCTTTGGACAAACTCAACGACCCTATTTTCTTGCAGGTATTTTTTGTAAATTTTTCAAAGAATGATTTAAAAATGGGAAAAACTACTTAGGTTGGAAGATTCAACATCGGTGGTGTATTGGATGAGCGCTAGTGTTTTGTGGCCCAAAATGTGCGCAGGTTCGACCCCTCGTAGTGCTAGTTATTTCGGCTTCTTTGACTGATTCATCGTATTTATTCGACTTTTTGACGCCAGATTCGAAATAAGCAATCCAAATTACCCCTCACAGCGTGTTAGCCTATGAAATCCAGTGAAATCAAAATTCAATTTTGAATTCAAATTCTGACTTTCGTGCCAGGACCAGGCAAAAATAGGACGATACGGAAAAATGCCTCCTTTTGGCGAAAATGTGCCCCTTTTTAGTGAAAATGTGCCCTTTTTTTTGGTTTTAGTCAAAAAGGCGAAAAAGTGCCCCATTTTTGTAAAAAAGTGCCCACTTTTGAGAAAAAGTGCTCCCTTGCGGGAAAATGTGCCACTTTTGTGAAAAAGCCCCCTTTTTTGAAAAAGCACCCTGCTTTGGGAAAAATCACCCTCTTTTAGGAAAAAGCACCTCTTTTTCGGGAAAATGTGCCATTTTTCGTAAGAAGATTTACGAAGATTTTGTTTAGATTTACGCTTTAGACAACCAAATTCACTGCAAGTTATGAAAATAAAAAAAGTTGCGTGGGTTAGAAGACTAGGAGCGCTAAAAACTACTGCACTAAAACACCAACAAATTCAGCACCGTGAAATCCTTTCATATTTACACAAACATTTCATTTCCATGCTCCTTTTATTTGCGAAAACAAGATAAACATCAATAAAAAACTACAATTTTTTTATCATAACAACTATTTTTCTAATACCTCATAAGGGCTGGTGTTGCTCTTATTTTGTTCCCCCGTTTTCTTTTCCTCCGAGCAAACCGGAACTCCAATCATTCAGCATCAAATCGACCTTGTTCAGAAATGCCGAAAAGGAGAGGTGCTCGCGGAAATTGTAGTTACATTTTATTTCCAAGTTTAGTCGCTTCAAGCGATTGTGTGTTGAGATAATAGGAACAAACGCATCATACCATCCTCGAACAAAATGTCGGTCGAGCCATTATTTGGTTAAACTTTTCCACCACTTCAAGTTTCGCCTCCCATTTCGCCTCCCAGTAATTGACCAGAGCTACGCATGCTGAGATATTTGATGTTAGTCTCTTTAGCAAATAGTTGGTTCTTTTAGCTAAAGTTGCGGATAAGGAAGAGAAATTTCAAACAAAAAAGCGCTCTATCAACTACTATCGCCAAGTCCTCATCCATCCAGCATTCGACGTATTCCACTCGAAGAATTTTCCTTCATTTTTACAACTTGCAATGGATTTCCAGTTTTGCGTCATCTAAACCGTCAACTTTAATAAAAATTTTCACAAAAAGGGGCACTTTTTCACAAAAGGAATCACTTTGTCCCAAAAAGGGAGGTGTTTTTTCGCCTTTTTGACTAAAACAAAAAAGGGGCCCATTTTCACATAAAGGGGACCCATTTTCGCCAAAAAAAGGCATTTTTCTATTTTGTCCTCAAAAATACTGCATATATAGACTTTTGTAATGGCGCAATGGGTAAAGCGTTTGATTTCGCTGTTTTGGAGTCGCAGGTTCAAATCCACCTAGTGGCAGCACTATTATTTTTTGTGTTTTTTTTCTTCTAGGCCAATTTTGATGAGAAACACGATTTGCGTTCGCAAAAGCACGTTTGGTATTAAAAAAGTTACAAAATTTGCAGTTTCAGAGATTTTATTTCTGTATTATAGAGTATCTGTGTATCTAGGAGGGGGTGGGTTGTTGGTGCACTTGGGCTTTCACGATGTTTCATTTTCAAACGTGAACGGCTCCCCTCTTTAAAGTAGAATGCAGCAATACCGCAATAGCTTCAAAAATTTATTTTAGCTTTTTCAATTTTTGAGTGAATAAATATCAATTTTTTTTGAAATTTTTCTGAAAATGTATTTTTCGAGCAGATAAGAAGTTTTTGCGATTAATCTTAGGATGGACGAACTAATTTTTAAATTTTAAAGCATGATAATTTATGACTTTCCACCTAGGTTGCTGCGTGACAACTAAAAAACTGTTTACTTAAAGTAATCCCTCTATTTTTTATTAAAATTTGCAGATAGAAAACACCAAGTTAAGTGTCAACTCAAATTGCTCTGCTCTGCACGCTTTTGTAAATGACGGGAAATGGAAAAGCAAGCCGTGTGTGGTGGAAAATGAAGAAGACACCATAACTGCTACCTCAATTGCTATTCAAAACAAGCTCTATAGGGATTTGGCGGATTTCGAGAACTACTTGGAACAACCTACGATCGCAGACTTCTACAACACTGAGCTTAACATCAAAATTGATACTATTCTTTAATTTTTATCACTTTTTATTATTTATTGCTAGTTACAATAAAATACACTGTGCCGTTTTCAGTTTCATGAACTACCATATTACCTGTAATAAGGCAGACCCCTCTAATTGGGCGGCCCTGGAGGATGATCGAAAAATAAGGCAACCAGCTGCCCAATTACAGGAAATACGGTATATTAAAAAACATGGAATGGTGAGCAATTTTTTGATTAGAGGGCCTTTTTTGAAAATGAAAAAACCTTTTAATGTCACCGAAAGACTCTTTTTTGTAACCCAAAAACTTTTTATTGTCACCAAAAAAGGTCGTCTGGTCATCGATTTCTTCAAACCATAGGAGGAGCAAGCATTTTTCAGTTTTTTTCAATAATAGTCTTATACTTTTTTTACGTTGTATTAAGCTAAAATTTGCTATGGAGAATCGAAGCAACCCAAAACCTAATATTTTACCTTGGTCCTCAAGATAAATTTTTGCAAAAAAAAACAAATTTAAGCTTAAAATGCTGAAAAATGGTACTCCAAAGTTCTAAAAATACCTAGATACCCTTACCATGGTTTTTTTCCGCGGTTCAACTATGCAACTTTTTTCCGTTCAAATAATTTATTTTTGTAACATCTTTGGTTGTTGTTTGTGCATTAATAACTGGTCATAAATTCAAGAGCTGCAAGATATTCTAAAAATCAGAACAAAATTTAAACAAAAGTCATTCTGAAATTACAGTAGAATAGAAAAGGCCAGCACTTTGCATGTAGTTGAAATTTGAGTGATACCTGGTCTTGACATATTCTTGGCTGACTTTTCTAAAGAAAATTAAGAGTGCAAAATGATCAGCGTCAAAAATGCAACAGAACTAGTATAAAGACTCACAAGACAACAAGCCAATATCACAAAATTGAAGCCAAAATAATTCGAGCCCGAAACCCCACAAAAAAGGGGGCTTTTAGACAAAAATTCAGGTGGCTATGGCTTGGTTTCGTAATTTTCTTTAAATTTTACAGGGCATTCCGTGAAAATGAAAATATTACATGATAGAGCGCATAAAGCTGCATCAGATAAAAGTGTCAGATCACCGGTAAAACTGTGTTTTCTCTCTTTTTGAGAGGGTTGAAGAAGCAGGCTGGCAGCCTAGTCATGGATGGACGATTATGGCTTGATTTTACTGAGTTTGGAATCAATATTTTTGAGCACCATATTCTTGAAAATTGTACACCCAAAAGATAGCCAAGACTCGTCAAATTCTAATGCACAAACAACAACCAAAGATGTTGCAAAAATAAATTATTTGAACGGAAAAAAGTTGCATAGTTGAACCGCGGAAAAAAACCATGATAAGGGTATGGAGGTATTTTTAGAACTTTGGAGTACCATTTTTCAGTATTTGCTTTTTGCTAATTTTTTTATAAAAATTTCACATCCCTCATTGTGATGATTTAATTTGTGTTTTAGGCATGTGCATGGGCTGTACTTTCGGCCGAATGTTTTTTGAGCCCCTATTGTAGGGTAGGGCGGCAACACTACTAATAACTATGCTTGCTCAGTGTGGTGATCTGTGATTGTTGATTATGAATCATCGATTTGGAAGTCTTTGCAGTATTCTTTGCAAAACAGCTCTAAAAGTTAAATTGACTCATCTTTGAGGTCCTCTAGTTATAGCTAAACAGGATTTTCACATTTAAAGTTCCTTTTAGCTGAAGAAGTGTTTGAGAACACACTGGCTGCCTGCTTTGCATTTTTTTGCATTGTTTTGGTGCTGCTGCTATCTGCTTGCTTGGTTAGTAGTTCCATAGTGATGGGCAGGGCGAGAACCGCATCTCCTCCTTTGTCTTTCAGCCTATCCATTAACCAACTGTTGTGGACAACAAGCTGGCTCACTTGGATCAAAACAATATGTTCAACAACTCTACTTCACTTTCTCTACCTTTTTGTTTAAGACTTTTGATTATATTAAAAACATTTCAGGTCATAAATCAATAATAATTTAAGATAATTGCAAAGCTAGAATAAAGAAATTATGCCATTCACAGCTCCTATTACATCAAAATGTAATTTTTGCATTCGTAATTTATACTTTTGAGATGTGTATTGTAGGTCCAAAGTGTGGCAAGTCAGTTTACGCTGCAGAGAAGATGGTTGCTGGAGGATTCGATTGGCACAAGATGTGCTTCAAATGTAGTAGGTAGTTTACTGTTATTAAAAAAATGAAAACTTTTGTATCAGACAGAATAAAATATTTCTACAAAACACATCACTGTAAAAAACAAGGCTGCTATATTGTTTTATCAAAAAATCTCATAATAGGCTGTTTTAAAAGTTTATTTGTTTTTGTCTTAATACACTTTGTTGTTTTTTGGGTCTTGCTTAGCTGCAAACAGGCCAGCCTAACATGTTTGTCTAATTTCTTTGTAGTTCGAGATACCATTTTGAATCAGTCCTAGCGTAAACTGACTGAAAGCCAAGAAAGCCTAGAAATAGCAAGGCAAAATTTAAAAATTCAGTGGCGGATTTACCTGGATTCAATAAAATGCGATGTAAGTACTCACCTTTTTCACCTAGTGTTTTTTTGGTTTTTCAAATTTTACTTTTTGACCAATCTATGCCAAAACTTATCCCCCCAAAATTTCGGTTTTTGTTTTAAAAATTAGAATGAGCTTTTCAAGGCCTTCAAAATCAACCTTTTTCTGATTAATCATACCATTTACATAATCTATATTTACCATATTTACTCTATTAACTCCCCATGGTGAGTTATTTTTCAACCCCTCAAAATCTCGAAATTGTAAATCAGAAATGTCCTTGACTTTGAAATCCTGGTCAAAAAAACGAAAAGTGGGGAGTTAATAGAGTAAACGGTATTAAGCCTGACATTACAGGAAAAAAAACTAGCACTGTTTACGGATGGGGTCAATATGACCCCAGCCGTAAAGTGCTTAGAATCATTCGAAATTTTGCAATTTCTCACATAAAAAGCAAATAACTTTATTGATTCCCACACTCGTGGCACACTGAATGACCAACACACGTAAATTTCTGACAATTAGAACATTTTGATGACACTTTTCTATCTGTTTCTCGCGGGCACAAATAACAACGACCACGTTTGCTTCCCGACGCAGATTGCGGATCGCCAAAGCTCTTGGAGGATTTCCTACGAGTTGAGTAGAAGCCAAGATTTGCGCAAGCTCTTCAATAAATAGAAGACGACGAAGACGCTTGCCAACTTAATATCCAGCATTGATTTTTGACCAGATAACAAATGCGTTGACAGCAGCAATGGGCACACTTGCAATATCCCCCCTTAGCACTCGATTGCACTTTACCCCCAGCACTCGATTGCACTTTACTAGCATTGGATTGCACTTTACCCCAGCACTCGATTGCACTTTACCCCCAGCACTGGATTGCACTTTACCCCCAGCACTCGATTGAGAAAAGAAAACGAATTCACAAGAATAGCAAAATAGACTGCTGGGGGTATAATGTAATCGAGTGCTGGGGGTAAAGTATAATCAGTGCTGTAAAAGTGCAATCGAGCTGGGGTTAAATCGAGTGCTGGGGTAAAGTGCAATCGAGTGCTGGGGTTAAAGTGCAATCGAGTGCTGGGGGTAAAGTGCAATCGAGTGCTGGGGTTAAAGTGCAATCGAGTGCTGGGGGTGAAGTGCAATCGAGTGCTGGGGGTAAAGTGCAATTTAGCCAAGCAATGTCCAACATGTTGTAGAATACGACCTGAAATAAAAGATAACTCTAATAAAAACGGATCAAATAAGAGAATCTACCATAGGCCAGCGACAGGTCTTCCGTTTCGTAGAATATGTTCGCACCATTTGGTCCAAGGTATCTACTCCTCATAAGATTCCAATAGATTGGATCCGAAAAATACGTCAAAAATCGCAGTATCTGGAAAAATCGATCACGTGCAATTCCCTTCCGGATGCATTCCCTTCCGACACTTATGTTTCACGGCATTGCTACAGGCTCGTTCTTACCACGATGCACACCTGAAAAACGACGTAAAACATAAGTCAATATTTCAAATTCAGCAAACCTATCAGATAGAGAACTCCAAGAAATCGGCGAAATTCCTGCACGGTGACGTTTTTCCACTCATTTGTAAGAACTCGAGAGCCTTCTTTGTTTGTCATATCGACGATCGTCTAAACTGGATATATATGACCACATCTGGTAATCATCAAATCACACCTGAACAATTTTGGAGGTAAAGAATAAATCAAGAGAGCTTTCGATGGTGTCGACCCGATGAATTGCGTATGCTGTTACTCCTTCTTTCTGCTTCATGAAATTTTCTGCTGACAGTCTTCCCCGATTTGCTGGAGGCTGAGAATTCCACGCTTCTTTCCCGTTCTTAGACGTGCTTGCTGCCATCTTTGGTCTTCTGGTCTTGGCTAAATTGGAATCCTCTGTGTGCAGCTTTGTTCTTGCCTTTCTCCGATTTGACGGTCATGATGTTGTCCTAAAGAAATATTGCGACGTTAAAAAATAAAACTTATAATAGAACTCACGTTTTCTTCCTCATCTTCTTCCACCAATTCCACCGCGGGCATTCTTTCTTCGATGATTGGAGCAATTGGCACTTGGGCGACATCGAGTGCGTTTCGAAAGAATTGAAGCAGAGCGGCCTGATCCATTCCGTGAGCGAGAGCAATTGCACCGAAATTGTTAGCTTCCATCTTTTCTGGAAATAAAATAATTAATGGACGAGGATAAAAAGCAGACAGCACAAATAAAGAGAAAAAAATACAACTATGGAAAAAAAACTAAATTGCGGCAATTTAGATTTTTTGTGTTATTCCACGATCAATTGTACCTTTTTGTTGATCCACAATCAATCGTCCCTTTTTCTCGATCCACGATCAATTGTTTGACACGATCAATCGGTCGCCACGATCAATCGACCGGTCCGGTCTCGGTGATGATCAGAAGAGACAGATTAATAGTGGTTGTAATTCAAAAAATGACTTTTCAGAAACTTACTTTGTTATCATAAAAATTTATTTTTATGAACAGGACCCTCGGAAGATTGTTCGAAAAACTAGTGCTAAAAAGCATTAAAAATAAAATACGTTTTATTTATTTGAATTAACGGTATCAACACACTTATTTTTCCTCATCTTGGTTACCACTGGAGTTCCTGAGCGTAGTAAATGGTGTTTTGGATGCAGAATTTTACGCTGATTACGATGGCTACAAAAAGTTTGCAAAAAGGACGGGTTAGAACGGGTAAAACAGCATTTGAAAGTAGGTGATTTCACTTATTCCCAACCACGTAGAATTTGAGCAAAATATAAATGGTACTTGTTCGAATTTATTAACCACCTAGGCGTTTAATATTTTTAAATGCCGGGCATAGTCAGAGCTGTTTAATGCACACAAATTTGTACCAAAGTGGCGGATGCTTTCCTTTAGCAGCTTGTTCCAGCTCACATCTGGTTCCTAAAAGAACTGTTTTTGTGAAGTAATTAGTTAATGTAAACGTTTTTAAAAAGGTTTTAATTAAATATTATATGAGTACATTCTATTCATTTAGACAGCTGCAATAAACTGCTAGACTCGACTAATGCTTGCCCACATGAGAATATTTTACTCTGTTTGCAATGCCATGGCCGTCAACATGGTCCGAAAGGAGTTAAAGCGTTCAATGTGCTTCAGTAAACAATAATCTCAACAAACTCATCAAACTTGCATATTCAGCCCTTTGCCTTTTGTATACAATAAACCAATTTTTTTATTTATCAGTATAAGATTCGCGAATAAATTAAAAAAACACTTTAGAGTAAAATTTAAAATCAATATAATTCCTAAAATCAATATAATTCCTATATAATTTTTAGTAGATTCACCTCCCAAAATCTAGTCCGGTAGATTTGACCATTTTAATTAAAAAAAAAGTATACAGTCAAATCTCGATATAGTGCTCACCCAAGGGACCCCTCACAGGTGAGAGATAGAGTGATCCTTATATAGAGGTTAAGCACATCTAAAAATCATTGGCTGATCACCATAGAGAAACTTCCCATCAGAATCTATATTTTAATCAGGCAATCAAAACAATAGCGATTGTGTTGGTCTCGCTGTGGTTTTTTTTGTCATATTTGCCTTGGTCCTCTCCATGGTTTTTGGTTATTTTTCGACTTGGTCATCTCTGTTAAACTTGAAAATACTGAATTTGAGCATAATTTTGTTGAATTTGGTCTACCACATAAATAAACTTTAGTAAGCATGCTTTTTCATGCATCCAGAGTCATTTTGAGTCATTTGTGTATAAGCTACGTGAATGTGCGCATCTAAACTTAAAGCCCAATGCGCGCTTGAATGGTTCAACAGAGATGGTCGAAAAACTACTAAGAACCATAGAGGGGCCCATGGCGAAAATGACGAAAAACCACAGGATGACCAAGGCAAACAAAAAAAAAAGGTTTTTCAGAAAAATATCCTACTTACACTTTTTTCGCGTTTTTTATCGTTTTCAAGCCTAAAAAATGAATGAAACCTTGAAAAACGCACTTTTGGGCTGGGAAAATAGAGTACTTTAGCCGTTTTAGCCCTAAAATTAGCAATGATCACTATATAGAGTGTTGTTTTGACTGCGGGGTCAATCGCAAGTGATCAATATTGCGAGGTGATCACTATATGGTGATCACTATATAGAGGTTTATCTCCCCTTTAAATTCTTATTAACCAACCCAGTCAAAACCAGGTGATAACTATAGTGGGAGTGATCACTATATAGAGTTTCATCTCCCCTTTATTTCCTTATAAACGAAATATTCAAAACCAGATGATAACTATAGTGGGACATTAAAGCTGATTTGGTTGGCCAATAAGAAAATTAGGTGAAACGACGCACCAGTTATATGCCACCTCGGTTATACGTCACTCCAAAGCTGATTTGATAAATTAGGATAAATTAGGTAAAACGACACATCAGTTATACGCCACCTCGGTTATACGTCACTCCAAAGCCTATTTTGCTTGGCCACCCATATACGTGGTTTGGGTACTATCCAGGTGGTTCGGGTACCATCCAGGGTACGATCCACCACCATACCACCACCTTTTACTATAGCGCTGGATTCTGTTGTCTGTCTGTCTGTGGGTCACACTTAATTGTTAGGGGTGTTCCGCTTATCGCATCGAACATCTGATTACACCATTCGACGCGGCATGGTCGATTTACTTCTCCTCTCCCAAAGCGCACAAATTCCTTCTTCGGACAGCACAGCGATTTGTTCAGGGATGATGAGGGAGTGGACGAGGAACAAGCTAGCAATGCTATGATTGAAATACAATCCTATCGCAAGCAAAGATGCGTCGATCCGGACTAAGATCCATTGGAATTCTGGAAGGTGAAATTTTATTTTTTAGACATGTTTTCTGATTAGAATGTTCATGTTGCAAAACGAGATCTGTATCCAATCTTGGCGAAG